>CM076576.1:373423740-374023740 GCA_034641835.2 Pinus albicaulis | reverse complement strand
TCACCTCCCAAAAGGAATATTTTTGACAACATCATGATTATCTTGAGCCCACATCCATAGAACCAAACCTAAAATATTCAAATAGTATCTGACCCTCTCCTCTTGCAAAATGAGAGGGGAATATTTCCTCAACCATATCCACTTCCATAATTCATATCCCACTACGAGCCATCTCTACCATAACTTAGCCCCTAGGGCATCACTTAAATTTTCTAGATCACGCATGCCTGACCCCCCAACCAATTTTGGCAGCATTAAGGTCTCCCACGCCACCAGTGACAACCTCTTCACTTTGTTCGACCCCCTCCACAAAAAGTCTCTCCACTTTGGAGACAAAATCCTTCCAAATAGATTTTGGCGCTGACATATCAAACATTTGATACAACAGAATGGCCTGAAGCACTGAATTAGTGAGCATTAATCTCCCTACCAAATTCAAATATCGAAAAATCCAATTATTGATTCTATGGTGAGCTTCTTGAAAAGATCTTTTCAATATTAATATAACTTTGATTAGTTTTAATTAATATAATGACAATTTTTAAAGAGTTTTATTTAAATATTTTTATAAAATAAAAAATATTTAAAACTAGATCTTAATATAATACAATTATTAAAAATATATTAATACAATATAATTATTGATATGATGTAATTGATATTATCTATTCATATAATTATGATATATTAGCCCATGGGGTGTAGAATAGATGGTGATAGGAGTACTCTTAAGGCACTTTGTGAATGTCTCTGTTTGAAACTCCTCGAGAAAAAATCAAGCCCTGTTAAGGGATAGTGTGATCGAGGATGGGTGCGATCCCCAAGTGATTTTGTATACTTAGATGTCCCTGAGTCACAATTTCTCAAAATAAAAATTAAAGATACACTCATCTCACATCTCACAAAACTTGGCAATTTTTTTTTAATATATTAAAATAAAAATAAGAATACATCAAATACGACATTCAGAAAAGAAATTTGTGTGACTTCATATCACGACCTAATTACAATGAATATTGGAATGTATGTTAGTGTTTGAAAAATATATCTCAGAGGGAGGGGGATCAAAATACTAAATTTTCCCACAACTATGCTAATTAAAGGTGCAATTGGATCACCATTTAGAATATCCTACATTCCGATGGAGCTATTGCCACCTACGAAGTTGATATCCTTTGGGAGGTTGTCCATTATTTCTCGGAGATGTTTAGTTCTTGGGTGGATGTCCAAATGGTGGATATGATGTGGGGGATTGATAACTATCCTGTTATGTTCGAAGAGCTAGATAATGAGATGATATACCATCCCGTTTCCATTGATGAGTTACAGGTAGTGTTACATTCTTTCACCAAGGACCGATGTCCTGGCCCAGCTGGGTGGACCATGGAATTGTTTATAGATTTATTTGATACTGTGAAGGAGTACCTATTGGTGATGGTGGAGGAGTCACGCATCTGTCGTCAGATTTTGGGCTCTATAAAATCGACATTCATTGCACTTATCCCTAATTTTTCTGATTTCTCTGATTTCTGTCGAATTTTGCTTTGTAATGTGACAAAAAATCATTTCGATGGTGATTTCTAGGCGGATCAAAGGGGTCATATCCAACCATTTCACTCTAGAACATTATGGTTTCCTACCAAACTGATCAATCCACGACGCGATTACGATTGCACAAGAGTTCTTCCACACTATTCAAACTAAAATATTGGAGGCACTAGTCACAAATATTGATCTTCAATGTGCATATGGCTACGTGAAATAGAATTTCCTTCATTTGGTTCCTTAGAAGACCGATCTCTCTATTCAAATAATTGAATGGATTATAACTTGTGTGTCCCACTCTTGGCTGACTATTCTTGTTAACATATTTCCCACTGAATTATTTTGGGAAGGTATGGGGTTATGGCAAGGTTTCTCCCTTTATCTGTTGTTGTTCATACTTATTGTGGATGGGATAAGTCATAATATTTCTTGGGCCAAAGTTGGTGGCTCTTTCGTTGGCATTATGATGAGCCCAAATATTTTCATTACATATATTTTCTTCGTGGATGAAATATTGACATTTGGCAGATTGTCTCTTTCCCAATGGGAGACGCTATTCCATCTCTTTCGACGCTTTGTCTCAGCCTCAAGGTTGGTAGCTAATGGAAAAAATTCGATCCTCCTGTATTCTGCTGAGGTCATTGAAGATATTCATAGGATTGCTGATATTTTTGATGTTGGTCTTCGTCCCCTGAGTTCTGGTATCACTTATTTGGGCTTTCATCTCTGGACGAAAAATTATAGATTTTTGGACTGGGAATGGATTATACATAAATTCCACTATAAATTGGAACATTGGATGAATCGAGATTTATCCTAGGGGGGTTATCAAGTCTTGGTAATTTCGGTACTTCAAAAACTCACGACATATTGGTTTCATTTCCTGTGCGATTAATTCACTGCTTACATTCAATTAAGGCATGATTTTTATGGTCTGGTTCACGGGGTGATCGTAAGTTTCATCTGGTCCGATGGGATGACTTGGCCGGACCTTGTGAATTGAATGGTTGGGGGATACTCGACCTGAGTACTTTCGGCAAGTCACTTATTGTAAAGTCCATGTGGCGCTATCTTGTTGGATCTCGGTTAGTTAATCAATTATTCTTGCAAAAATACATGAAGGATAAGCCGATCACGGTATGTGTTCGTATGCGACATTTTGGGTTGGTAGGGGGTTCCATTATATCGCGCAATTTTCTGAAGGTACAAGACATATTTTTCCTTCGAATTCGATGGAGTTTTGGAGGAGGAAATCAGATCATCCTTAGCAGATATGCAATATTGGGGGTGGCTCAGGATGCTCTCTTGGGTATATTTCTTGTTGCCGCATTACAACAAAGATGGATTTTCTCTCTTGCTCATTTGATATAGGGATGGTAGGGATCTATCCCCGCCTGGAAGGATGCTTCTCAGTTTGGTTTTTTGGATCAAGTAGCCCACGAGTGGACGACTTACTCTCAATGCCTTTGGGATGATGGACCATGTCATAATGCTAGTGTGGATACTCTTATCTAGGGTGACAGACTATTTCAGAACTCAGTATAGGTATTTGAGACATATAACTTCATTTTCCATATGGGCAAGGAATATTCTGTCAAGCCTTGGTTCATTCACATTTGGAAATATGAGGTGCTACTAAATATTATTAATATGAGGTGGGGCATGATTTGTTTGTGTTATTTCTCTCTCTGTCGGAATCTATCAGAATCGGTAACACAACTTATATTGTATTGCACATTTTCATTAACAATCAGGTATCGTATGCTCTCTCTTTGCAGGATTCCTCCTACCACTTTACTATCTGTGGAACACTGCCTCCGATGGAAAATATCCCGGGGGGGAAAATCCTTACTCATTCAATTGTATACATTATGGGAGATTTGGAAGGCTCACAATCATTTCATCTTTAACGAGACTCCTATTTGTATCCATTCTATTATTACTAAGGCTCTGTCATGGCTTGATTACTGCATCCCCCAATGTGTGGCCACAACCGATTCATCTCACCAGATCAGACCTCCTCAAATCACTCTTCCTGCCTGTAATGTCCCTAGTTGCTCTTCTTTTATTAGAAATTTGAAGAGTCCTAAAGGGTAAAGTGCACCCAAAGGAAAACAATTATTGTGGATTTATTTTATTATTTTAATAAAATAAAAATGGAATTAATTGTGCAAAGGCTAGATTATGATTAGAGATCAGGAAACCAAATCTATGAGGATGGATAAGGTTCATAAGACTTTCCTAGTTCTCAAAAAATCCTTGGAGAAAATAAATTAAATATTGAAATTTAGATTGAAGATAAAAATCTAAAAAGCTACCCCAATAAAGAGGAAACTTACTGGGAAGAGGTGGAATAAAAATAGAAAGAGGAAAAGCTAGTTTTAAAGTACTTTTGTGGAAGAAACAAAAGGAAAGCCTAGGAAAAAAGGAAAAAAAAAATCCTGATTAACTGGACACAATTAAGGAAACAAGATGATGGGAAAACATGCTTAAATAAGTAGATTCAAGATAGACAAGGGGTTTTCTATTGTTGGAAGATTTGATCTCTGCTCGGAGGGGGGTGCTGTGGAGAAAGAGCTCAAAGGTTGGGTGGAAACTAGTCTACCTTAAGTGGTATTCACCAGTTAATTCATTTTAACTTAGAATTTTAATATTATTATTATTATTATGGTGAAGTAAACTTGTAGAAATGGATTTTGTTAAATCTGCGCAAGAGTAGATGTTGTACATTAAAGACATGTTAAAAAGACTAAGTGTTAGTCAATTGGTAGGTCTGTACATTTAACAGAGTAGTCTATAATAAATATAGCCTATCTCTGTATGGTTGCATAGATAATAATCTAAAGAAGTACCAACTCTCAGAATTTATAAACCTTGATGAAGGTTTAAATTTGAGGTTAGGTGACTCTTAGAATTTATTATTGAATAATATTACTGTCTTAGCATTAATCTACCAATCAGTGAATTCTATAAATAAACTAATATAGAATGAAATTAAATATGCATGAAAGTTCATATGAAATTAGAACATTCAAGTAAATTATAGACTGTAGTAGAACTAAATAATGTAATACTAGTATTGAGACATTTCAGTAATAAATTGCGAGGAGGAACTCATCAATTATTACTAGAACTGAAATACAACTTTCAAGAAAAGTATTACATCAGAAATACAAATATAACTTCATTAAAGAGGAAAGGAGTCTGTTAAATATATTACAAAGTTATGGAAAATCTAAGAATATAAATCCATATTTTTACATAGTTCAAATTCAACTTAGGCGTGACTAACTTATACAAGTGGGAAACTCTGTCCCATCTACAATAAAATGTACAAGCTCTCTGGAAATTATGCAGAGATAGTATATCAGAGATTCCCAAGTGGGCTACTGGACCAACCTGAAGAGGAAAAATCCATAGTTATTCTTGAATATGAAAGAATATCAACAATATGCAAAACCAATAAGATGTAAAGAGTACCTGCACAAAACAGAAGCTAGGAATTAGTTCTGGTTCATGCATACAAACATAAAAACGAAATAAAATAGATTTTAAAACAAAAAAGGGATAAGGAAGTACCTTACTTATAGCGAGGGAACATCCGACCTGCAACAACAAGAGACAATTAATTATTACAGGGATTGTGGATTGCTGTACAAATTACCAAAAATTAAAGGTACTAAGTAAGTTAAGGAAATAAATTCAAAAATAAAGAGGGGTAATACTTACATAAGAGAGGATTTAAATAGTAGGAATTCGATATAAAAATTGTATAATCATAATTATTATACTATTATGAGATAATGAAGGCAATACAACCCTTAGAGAATGACGAAAGAGAAATCGAAATTCTCAAGTTAATATGAGAATAAATATAGTATTCTTGAAAAAAATGAGAATACATCACAAACCATGTTTAACCGAAAACGTTAAAACAAATAAATTATATCTCTATGAAAATGGTTGACAAGGAATGTGAAACTTCTACGTATGGGATAATCCCCAAATTTGCGTTCAGGAAAACTAAATTACATTTTCCCAAATAATAGTGAACAAAGTCACTACAAAAATTGGAAAAGGACACTAAATATATTTATGAAATCTATAAAGGTTTCAGAAAATCCGAATTAAGGAAGTAAAACCAGAGCATAAATGAAAAATGTAAAATGGGTAGAGAATGGAGAAACGATAGGTACTTTACCTGTAGAAATTGGTAAAACCAAAATGCGAAACCCAAATAAGCCGAAACAGAAAATGTGAAGCAATTTCATGACTCCAATTAGCTGTATGGCAGAAAAATTTGGTAATAGGAATAGTTAATATTAAAACCATAAATGAAATTGTTTTGGACTGTAAGTAACTAAACAACCTTCCCAATTTAACTCGTAAACGATAGAGGAGAAAACAAATGTGTGAAGAAATGTGATTTACACAGTGAGAGTCCAACTGCGTAATGGAATTACTGGTCGAAGTTCCCTTTTGAGAAAATACATCGAGCCAGAACTACACTGCGAATAATGCCATGAGTTAATTGATGCAGGCATCTCTGCAATCCGGAACCAAACAAGGAAAATATACTTAGAACCTAACGAAAAATTCAGGTGGAAGTAAAGGAAGCAAGTAGAAAAATTATAAGGTCGTAGACTGAATAAGTAAATACATTAAACCATCACGACGACCTCCAGATCTGAAATCTAAAACCACAATGTAGAAAAATTTAAATAACGATGTAATGAATACTTGTTACCTAAGAGAGAGAGAGTTCACGAGACTTCTGATTCATCTCTGTGTTGAAAATGAAAGTCAAATATTTGGCTTTCCAGAAGGAATCCTCCTCTCTGAAGGAAACGAGAGATGTGGAGAAGCCGAGATAAAAATTCTTAACTAGAACTTGAAATACATAGAAGAGGAAAAAGGGAGGTTGTTCAACAGAGAATCAGAGAAAAATAATCCCAAACAAAAATTGAAACTACTTATTGCAATTCAAACCCTAACCACGAATGGATCTCCATCGTCCAGGTGTAAGGAATCTAACGATGGAGAAAATTCTTGCGGATTATGAGGTTAAAGCAAACCAAGGACGAGCCATGTGAAGAGGTACAACAAATTAAATGAATAACGATCCCGAGGTAAATGGCATACATAAGGTTGGTGTACATAGATACCGAGAAGACTTCACATTAAACCACCGTAAGTAATAGATCGTTGTAGGATCAAATGACGTATTCAATACTAGTGACATGGATCACACCCACATGGATTACCATATGTTAACTTAAGAATATGTTCAAAATAAAATGATAGACTTTCAAGGATGACGTGTATGAAGTCGATACACATTAAAAACTTGAAGTGTAAGTGAATGAAATTGAATACGATAATCAATCTAATAATTTATTGGACTATAAAGTTTATATGCATTTCATTATGGGATAAAAATAAATGGGAATGCCAAACCCATATAAAAATAGCTTGAAACCTTAATAAGTGTTATGTATAAAAGTATGAAGCCTATGCGAGAATTAATAGCAATTAGAACGAAGCCATTACAAAGGTAAATTCTCTTATGACTATTACATATATGTCCAAACATAGGATAGTCCACAAATTTTAATTGAGGTTAAGCCAAGGTCAATGCGATTGAGGGGTAAGTAGACTTAGAAGATATATAAGTGTTTAACATATAAAATAAAAGAGGACTATTTCAAAGTACATAGAGTCTCCTTGACATGGTTGAATTGAAATTTTAATACCAACTAGTATATGTTCAAAGCATGAAAGATTAAAAATACAACTAAGTAAAATGTCGACAGAGGATATACGTCAGAGTGTGACGAACAATAATTAGTTCATGGTATGTGATTAGTATTAGTGCTATAAATAGAAAAAAAATTAACGAAATGGAGATGTTACAAATGGTATTAGAGCCCATGTTAAAACATTGGGTTTGAATGTGTGCTCACACCAGAAATTAAAAATCCAAAAAAACTTTTGTTGCTATAAATTGTTTTGTTAACATATTTTTTCACTAATGTTTAATTTTATGTATAGTGACTTAGTGCAAAACCATACAACTGCAAACCATGAGTGAAGGGGATGAGCTGTATGTGGATTTTGGTGGTGCAGAAATTCCATTAGATCCTAATGCTCCATTGATGGCTATGACACATCAGATGCAAAGAGAAATGATGCAACTAAAAAACCACAATGAAATATTATCGCTAGCTAGCGAAGAGCAAGAAAGGTTAATCAGAGAATTAACCTCCAGGAATAGTCACGAAGGTGAAGGTTCTGGGAAAAAGAGAAGAGGAACTGAAAATCACTCAGAAGAGTCTGAGGAGGATGAATACTTTAGACAATAGTCTAGAAGGAAAAAGGAATTGCAAGGTGAATTTCGAAAAATCAAGCCTCCCCCTATGATGGAGAGAAGGAGGAAGATGCAAAATATTGGATTCTAAACATGGTAAATTACTTCCAAGTTTATGAGTATGGAAGTAACTTGAAAGCCAGACTGGCTATTTACCAACTACAAGGAAATGCTACCTTGTGGTGGGAGGAAACTAAAATGGTACATGTGATAGATGAAAAAACTGTCACTTGGGAAGATTTCCAAATTAAATTTAACAATATATATCTGAACGAACGATACTATGATGATAAAGGAAAAGAGTTTCATGAGCTTAGGTTGGGACAACTTACCATTGATGATTTTGTTACCAAGTTTACTAATCTGCTCCAATATGTACCTTATATAAGGGAAGAGAAGGCAAAGGTACAACAATTTTTAAACTTCCTACCTACTAACTACAAGGAGAGGATAGAATTTGATAATACCAAGACAATGGATGAAGTTGTGCGGAAGGCAAGACTGTGTTATCAATAGTTCAAAGGTAGAAATGAACAAGCTAAAAACTGGCAGAACAAAGAAAAGGGTGACTCTAGTGGGAAAAGAACAAAACCAACATACTTAAAGAACTCTGAGAGAAATCACCAAAGGAATAAGTTTACAAAAAATAGAGAAAATCACCTAGCTCAATCACAAACAGGATCTAAACCAATAGATGGAAACAATAAGAGAGAAGGAAGTGTTAAAATGAGGGAGCCTTTAAAGTGATGGGGTTGTGGAGAACCTCATCTTCTGAGAGATTGTCCACACATAACCATTCTAAACATGCAAGTGCCGAGAGAGGAAACTACTGTAAATGAGGTGGAAAGAAACATCCCCAAAATCAGTGCTACCCTAGAAGATCGTCAACCTGAACACCAATCCACCATGGTCGAAATGGAATGTATGATTGTTGAACAACCTGTTACTGCTTTGATAGACCCAGGTGCAACCTTAAGTTATATAAGTCCTCAAATTGTGGAAAAGTATAAATTGAAGTCAGAAAAATTTCAGCAAGCATGGTTAGTTCAGTTAGCTACAGGAACAAAGAGAAAAGTGACCCATAAATTACCAAAGATCGTTGTAAATTTAAATGGGTATGAAACTGAAATGAATTTGAATATCTTACCTTTAGGTTCCTATGATGTGCTATTAGGAATGGACTGGTTAGAAAAATATAAAGCCATACTAAATTGTTTAGATAAAACCATACACTGTATAGATGGTGAAGGAAAACTAGTGATAGTGAAATGGAAATCTAAACCTATATCAGTGAGACAAATTTCACCACTTCAGTTAAAAAGGACAACAAGAAAAGGCTGCGAAGTGTATGATGTACATGTGGAAGAAATGGAACAACAAACTGAAAAAGAACTGATAGAAAATTTACTAGTCATTTGAGAGTTTAAGGATGTGTTTCCAGATGAAATTCCTCATTTACCCCCTAAAAGAGAAATTGATTTCTCAATTGAGTTAGTACCAGGAGCTACCCCAGTCTCTAGAGCCCCATACAGAATGAGTACCCCAGAATTAATGGAGTTAAAACTGCAACTACAAGAGTTGGTGGATAGAGGCTATATAAGACCAAGTGTATCCCCATGGGGTGCATTGGTACTGTTTGTCAAAAAGAAAGATGGTACATTTAGAATGTGCATAGGCAACTGACAACTGAATAAACTGACAATCAAGAATATATATCCTCTACCCATGATAGATGACCTATTTGATCAAGTTAGAGAAGCCACAGTCTTTTCAAAAAATGAATTAAGGACAAGCTATCATCAATTGAGAATTAAAGATGAAGACATATGTAAAACTGCATTCAAAACAAGATACATACACTATGAGTTTGTAGTCCTAACTTTTAGGCTGACTAATGCACCTGCTATCTTTATGTTCTTAATGAACAATGCCTTTAGTAAATATTTGGATAAATTTGTTCTAGTATTTATTGATGACATTCTGATATATTCTAAGAATGAATATGAACATAAATAACATCTTAGAATTGTCTTACAAACACTCAGAGAACATAAGTTGTATGCTAAAATTAGCAAATGTGAATTTTACAAGGATAAAATTCAATACTTGGGCCATATAATTTGATAGAAAGGATTAGCAGTGGACCCAAAAAAGATACAACCTATAATGGATTGGCCTGTACCCACTGATGTTTCCTCTATAAGATCTTTCATGGGAATTGTAGGATATTATAGGAGATTTGCAGAAATATTTTCAGCCTTAGCATACCCTATCACATCTCTACAGAAGAAAGGAGTGAAGTTTCAGTGGACAGAAAAATTTAAACATAGTTTTGAACAGTTAAAACTTAAACTCACAACTGCTCCAATTCTAAAGACTGCAGATCCAAATCAAGAATTTGTAGTGTGTACATATGCGTGTGAAGAGGGGTTAGGAGGAGTGTTATTGCAAGAAAACTCAGTCATAGCATACGAGTCAAGAAAACTAAAGAAACATGAACAAAATTATAGTGTGTATGACTTAGAGTTAGCAGCGGTAATACATGCTTTGAAGATGTGGAGACATTATCTATTAGGGAAAAAGTTTATATTAATGACAGATCACATCAGTTTGAAGTATTTTTTCACACAACCTGATTTAAATGCTAGACAAGCTAGATGACTTTCCTTCCTTAGTGAATTTGACATGGAGATGAAACATATCATGAGGAAGGAAAATAAGATTGCAGATGCTTTAAGTAGAAATGCTTGTCAAAGTGTTAATAGTGTTGGGAGTAGTGTAGACTTTGATATTGAAGGATCGATCCAAGAAGTAATGAGACAAGACCCAAACTATGAAAAACTCCAAGAAAAATTTCAGAAACAAGAGATGGTGGGGTATACTCAAAACTAGAGGGGACTGATTTATTATAAAGACAGATTATACACCCTACTGTGAACTCATTAAAAAGTAAAATTTTAGATGAGTATCATAAGAGACCATATGCAGGACATCCAGGGTATCAGAAATTAATTTCAGACTTAAGAAATAACATTTTTTGGCCAGGTATGAAAAGGATGTGGCTAATTATTTAGCTAGATGTTTGGAATGTCAGTAGGCAAAGGTAGAGAATCAACATCCATCAGGATTGCTGAATCCTTTACCCATCCTAGAATGGAAGTGGGAAACAATTTCCATAGACTTTATCACAAGATTACCAAGAAATAAATACCAACATGACTCTATCATGGTAGTAGTTGACACATTGGATAAAACTGCACACTTCTTACTAGTATAATCTACTTTTGGCACAACTCAAGTAGCTAATGTATTTATGAAAGAGATTGTAAAGTTTCATGGTATTCCTAAAATGATCATATCAGACATAGATGAAAAGTTTACTGCAGCTTTTTGGAGGAGTCTATTTGGGGGAATGGGTACCCAATTGAACTTTAGTACCGCATACCATCCCCAAATTGATGGGAAAACTGAAAGAATAAACCAGATTTTAGAAGACATGTTGAGAATGTATGTGATGGATAGACCAACAAAGTGAGAGGACTTTCTACATTTAGCAGAGTTTTCCTACAATAATAGCTACCAAGCCTCAATCAAGATGAGTCCTTTTGAAGCATTATATGGCAGAAAGTTCCATATACCTCTAAGTTGGAGTCAACCAGAGGATAAATTAATACTTGGACTTGATGCATTGTAGGAAATGGAAAGGACTGGAAAGAAAATTCAGCAAAATATCAAGACATCACAAGACAGGTAGAAAAGATATGCAGATAAAAACAGAATTCATAGAGAATTCAGTGTGGGTGATCATGTCTACCTGAGGATTAAGCCCAAAAAGAGTACTTTGTACACTGGTAGCTGTGTAAAACTAGAACCACACTACTGTGGACCTTTTGAAGTGCTGGAAAGAGTGCGACCAGTAGCATATAGGTTGGCCTTACCTAGTCACATTAAGGTTCACGATGTTTTTCATGTTTCATTATTAAAAAAGTATGTACATGATCCTACTCATGTTATTGATTGGAATATGATACAGGTGGAACCAAAAGGAGAATTCCTTCCAGAGCCACTTCGCATCTTGGCACGGAAATAAATTGAGCTCCGAAACAGAACAATGGCCAGGGTGAAAGTGCAGTGGAGGCACTTTTCACCCGAAGAAGCTACTTGGGAGCAAGAGGAAGATATCAAGGAAAAATATCCATCACTGTTTGAAAAGTGAATTTTGTATTTTGTCTTTGCAACACCAAGGATGGTGTTTTGTTTTAGAGGGAATTATGTAATGTCCCCAGTTGCACTGCTTTAATTAGACATTTGAACAATCATAAAGGGTAAAGTGGACCCAAAGGAAAACAATTATTGTGAATTTATTTTATTATTTTAATAAAATAAAAATGGAATTAATTGTGCAAAGGCTAGATTATGATTAGAGATCAGGAAACCAAATCCATGAGGATGGATAGCGTTCATAAGGTTTTCCCAGTTCTCCATAAATCCTTGGAGAAAATAAATTAAATATTGAAATTTATATTGGAGATAAAAATATAAAAAGCTACTCTAGTAAAGATGAAAGTTATTGGGAAGAGGTGGAAAAAAACTAGAAAGAGGAAAAGCTAGTTTTAAAGTACTTTTGTGGAAGAAACAAAAGGATAAGCCTAGGAAAAAAGGAAAACATCATCATGATTAACTAGACGAAATTAAGGAAACAAGTTGATGGGAGAGTAGGCTTAAATAAATAGATTCAGGATAGAGAACGAGTTGTCTATTGCTGGAAGATTTGATCTCTGCTTGGGGAGGGAGGGGGGGGGGAGCTATGAAGAAAGAGCTCAAAGGTTGGGTGGAAACTAGTCTACCTTAAGTGGTATGCACCATTTAATTCATTTTAACTTATAATTTTAATATTATTATTCTTAGTATGGTGAAGTAAACTTGTATAAATGGATTTGATTAAATCTATGCAAGAGTATATGTTGTACATTTAAGAAAGGTTAAAAAGACTAAGTGTTAGTCAATTGGTAGGTCTGTAGATTTAACAGAGTAGTCTATAATAAATATAGCCTATCTCTGTATGGTTGCATAGACAATAATATGAAGAAGTACCAAATTTTAGAATGTCTAAACCATGATAAAGGTTTAAATTTGAGGTTAGGTGACTCTTAGATTTTATTATTGAATAATATTACTGTCTTAGCATTACTCTACCAATCATGGAATTCTATAAATAAATTAATATAGAATGAAATTAAATATGCATGAAAGTTCATATGAAATTAGAACATTCACGTAAATTACATATTGTAGTAGAACTGAATAATGTAATACTAGTATTGAGACATTTCAGTAATAAGTTGCAAGGAGGATCTCATCAATTATTACTAGAACTCAAATACAACTTTCAAGAAAAGTATTACATCAGAAATACAAATATAACTTCATTAAAGAGGAAAGGAGTCTGTCAAATATATTACAGAGTTATGGAAAATCTAAGAATATAAATCCATATTGTTACATAGTCCAAATTCAACCTCGACGTGAATAACTTATACAAGTGGGAAACTTTGTCCCATCTACAATAAATTGTACAAGCTCTCTGAAAATTATGTAGAGATAGAATATCAGAAATCTCCAAGTGGGTTACTAGACCAACCTGAAGAGGAAAAAGCCACAGTTATGCTTGAATATGATATACTATCAGCAGTATGCAAAACCAGTAAGATGTAAAGAGTACATACATAGAACAAAAGATATGAATTAGTTTTGGTTCATGTAGACAAACATAAAAAGGAAATAAAATAGATTTTAAAACCGAAAAGGGATAGGGAAGTACCTTACGTACAACGAGGGAACATTCGACCTACAACAACAAGAGACAATTAATTATTACAGGGAATGAGGACTGCTGTACAAATTACCAAAAATTAAAGGTACTAAGTAAGTTACGGAAATAAATTCAAAGATAAACAGTGTCAATACTTACCTAAGAGAGGATTTAAATAGTAGGAATTCAATATAAAAATTGTATAATCATAATTATTATACTATTATGAGATAATGAAGGCAATACATCCCTAAGAGAATGACGAAAGAGAAATCGAAAATTCTCAAGTTAATATGAGAATAAATTTAGTATTTTAGAAAAAAATGAGAATACGTCCCGAACCATGTTTAACCGAAAATGTTAACACAGAGAAATTATATCTCTATGAAAATGGTTGACAAGGAATGCAAAACTTCTACGTATGGCATAATCCCCAAATTTTCATTCAGGAAAACTAAATTACATTTTCCCAAATAATAGTGAACAAAGTCACTATAGAAATTGGAAAAGGACACTAAATATATATATGAAACCTATAAATGTCTTGGAAAAGCAAAATTAAGGAAGCACAACTAGAGCATAAATGAAAAATGTACAATGGGTAGATAATGGAGAAACGATAGGTACTTTACCTGTAGAAATTGGTAAAACCGAAATGAAAAACCCAGCTAAGCCGAAACAGAAAACGTGAAACAATTTCATGACCCTAATTAGCTGTATGGAAGATAGAATTGGTAATAGGAATCGATAAGATTAAAACCATAAATGAAATTTTTTTGGATTGTAAGTAACTAAACAACCTTCCTAATTTAACTCGTAAATGATAGAGGAGAAAACAAACGTGTGAAGAAATGCTATTTACACAGTGAGAGTCCAACTGCGTTACATACTTACTCGTCGAATTTTTGTTTTGAGAAAAGACATCAAGCTAGAAATACACTACAAATAATTCCATGAGTTAAGGGATGAATGTATCTCTGCAATCCAGAACCAAACAGGGAAAATATAGTTATAACCTAACGAAAAATGCAGGTAGAAGTAAAGGAAGCAAGTAGAAAAATTATAAGGTCGCAGAATGAATAAGTAAATACATTAAACCATCATGACGACCTCCAGACCTGAAATCTAAAACCACAGTGTAGAAAAATTTAAAGAACAGTGTAATGAATACTTGTTACCTGAGAGAGAGAGAAAGAGAGTTCACGAGACTTCTGATTCATCTCTGCGTCGAAAATGAAAGTGAAATCTTTGTCATGCCAGAAGGAATCCTCCTCTCTGAAGGAAACAAGAGATGTGGAGAAGCCGAGATAAAACTTCTTAACCAGAACTTGAAATACATAGCCGAGGAAAAAGGGAGGTTGTTCAACAGAGAGCTCAGAGAAAAATAATCCCAAACAAAAATCGAAACTACTTATTGCAATTCAAACCCTAACCATGAATGGATCTCCATCGTCTAGGTGTAAGGAATCTAACTACTTATTGCAATTCCCTAACCATGAATGGATCTCCATCATCCAGGTGTAAGGAATCTAACGATGGAGAAAATTCCCGCGGATTATGAGGTTAAAGCAAACCAAGGATGAGCCATGTGAAGAGGTACAAAAAATTAAATGAATAACGATCCCAAGGTAAATGGCATATAGAAGGTTGGTGTACATAGATATCAAGAAGACTTTGCATTAAACCACAGTAAATACCAGATCTTTGTAGGATCAAATGACATATTTAGTACTGGTGACGTGGATCACACCCACATGGATTAGCATATGTTAACTTAAGAATACGTTCAAAATAAAATGATAGACATTCAAGGATGACGTGTATGACGTCGATACACATTAAAAACTTGAAGTGTAAGTGAATGAAATTGAATACGATAATTAATCTAATCATTTCTTGGACTATAAAGTTTATATGCATTTCATTATGGGTTAAAACTAAAGGGGAATGCCAACCCCATATAAACATAACTTGAAACCTTAATAAGTGTTATGTATAAAAGTACGAGGCCTATGTGAGAATTAATAACAATTAGAACGAAGCAATTACAAATGTAAATTCTCTTATGACTATTACATATATGTTCGAACATAGGATAGTCCACAAATTTTAATTGAGGTTAAGCCAAGGTCAATGTGATTGAGGGGAATAAGTGGACTTAGAAAATATACAAGTGGTTAAAATAAAAAATAAAAGAGGGCTGTTTCAAAGTACATAGAGTCTCCTTGACATGGTTGAATTGGAATTTTAATACCAACTAGTATATGTTCAAAGTATGAAAGATTAAAAATACAACTAAGTAAAATGTCGATGGAGGATATACGTCAGAGTGTGACGAACAATAATTAGTTCATGGTATGTGATTAGTATTAGTGCTATAAATAGAAAAAAAATTAATAATATGGAGATGTTATAGTGCCCGCTTCTTTGATGGGGCATCAAAACGGGGCTTATGCGGCTATGGGGCATGGCTCTGGATTGACAAGCATACTTTGTACAAACTTCATTGGAGTGGTGGGTGGGGTGCTAACTCTCGTGCAAAGTTGATTGCACTATGGGGACTACTTTGGCACACTCTCTCCCTGCATATCATTTGTTTACACATATATGTGGATTCAAATACTATTGTTGAGGGTATCCAGGTTACTACAAATTCCGATCCCCCAGATCTCCGCGGCTTGAGCATGCAGATGAGGCTTTTATTACAACTCCAACACTTATCTATCAACCACATATACCATGAGTTCAATAAGGTAGTTAACTCACTCTCCAAGCATGACATCAACAACCCAGGAGGATTTATGCACATCATAGTTACAAAAGATGACGTTGAGACGGCTGAGGACCAACTGGCCTTACCATAAGTACATTTTGATTATTAGTTTTTGGTTATGAACATCTTTTTGATAATAATATTTTATTTATATCCTTCTACTATGAAGCATCACAACTAAACTATACTACACCTTTTTCCATTTAATATGTTACTTTTCTTAATTTAAACATTTTTGGATAAATACATGGAATGAAAAAAAAAAACAAAACAAAAACAGGTTAGAATTTACAAGCTACTATCCTAGAATGATGTAGGTTAGAATTTACAAGCTACTATCCTAGAATGATGTAACTAGGTTTCATTATTAATGCCAGCTTTTTTTTTCTTATGGAAAAAAAAGCTCTCAAAGTTTAGTCCCTTTAACCATTTAAATTGTAAAATTTTTACTCGTATGTGTTAGGTTAAATTTTAAACCCAATGACCATTGAGATCATAGTTGGTGATCAATTGCTACGAATAAAGTAATGGGTCAACACGTTTGGTGAGAACATTCTTTAGTTATAAAAGCGTGGTGTCGATAGGTACTACAGATATAATATGCTTGGAAGTGGGGTGTCTATCCTTGTTCAGTTAAAGATGCTCATTAATCAATATTTAAATGATCGTGCATATATATTTGGCTAATGATTGCGTTTTTTTTTTACTAAAGGATTTCTAAATGATTTAAAGGCAATATTTATTTGGCTAATGATAGTGAATGTTTATTTATGGTGATATACGGAATTATAAATGAATATATTATTTGCAGCTTGATACCATTCTCACTTAATATTCATTGTGTTTATCTACACATTATTACCTAATATTTATTGTGTTTATCTACACATTACTCACCTAATATTCATTGTGTTTATCTACACATTATTATTATTTATTGTAATTTAGTTTTTAATTTAAGGTATTTAAATTTATGAATGATAAGTGTGTTTATTTTGAAATATGGTTGTTATAATTTTAATTTAATTATTAATAATTATTAGATACATAGTAGGGATTTCATATTCATAAAATATTTTAGAATATTTTTAATAATAGTTACATATAAAATGTCAAGATTTATTTTAAAAGTAGTTATGACCTTTTTATTTTTTTAATTAAATTGATTAATTAAAAAAAAAGTCATATGAACAAGTATTTATGGTTTTTTGGGTATACGATATTGATAATCCATGGCATTGTAACAAAACCTATTTATAGATTAATAATCTCAGTAGTTAAGTAAGAGTAAATACTCATTATTAAGAATCTTGTTACATATTTTTTTAAAAATTTATATATGTTTAACTCACACCTTAATTCATTTTATAATTTATAGTAACTAACACAACCATCTAAATTAAATGACTATTAAAATCTGTAATTATCAATTCATGATTTGGGATCATGCTGGGCCACCAACCCTTAGCATAGCACCTTCACAAAACACTTGTCACCATCTACTCTACACTTTTGGATTTGAAATAAACATACTTATTAATATAATAATATTAAATAAAAATAAAAATATTAACCATTTATTTTACTCTTTCGAATTAAAATAAAAACACTTATCAATATAATAATACTAAATTAAAATAACAATATAATTAATTTTTATGACTTTTAAAATTTTAATATAAAATATATTATAAAAATAATATTTTAAATATTTTAATAAATAAATATTTATCTTACAAATGAAACATTAAATTTATATAACTAAACTATATTATAAATCATTAAATTCAAAAACACAAAATTAAATCATTAAATTCACAAACACAAAATTGAGTGACATGAATCTTATACCACCGCAAGAACATTCAATAGTATGAATTGAAATCGAATAACTTGTATATAACCTATACATTCAACACCACATAAGTAGTAAGTGGATATACATGATTTTATATAAGTGGTCAGTCGATATATATGATTTTATCTAAGAACTGTAGTTTAGTCATGGAAATTTTGGTAAGATTTTAATAAAATTGGATAAATTTTTTTGTAAATCCAGATTATAGCTATAAAATTTAAGATTTTAAGTGCTCTCTAGATTTTTGATGGTACTAAATTCATAACCAACATAATTCAAATGCTATTACTGCAAATATTTTTAATTTTTTTTTTGCCTAAATAAGCAGCTCCTAAATTATCTAACATACTAAACAATCTAAAATACTAAACATAGATTTCACTATGAAAACAGATATTAATTCAAAAGAGTATCCACTTACAAGTATAATTTTGAACAACCTACCTGAGTGGTTACGAATTTTTCCAAACATCCACAACCTACCAGGGTGTGTGGTTACCAATTTTACCGAAACATCCACAACCTACCAGGGTGTGTTGTTACCAATTTTACCCAAACATCAACAACTTACGAGGACGTTGGGTTTCGGATTACGGGAAAAAATAACTAAATTGAAGCTTAAAAAATTGATTGCTATGTAAGGGTAATTCAGATTTTTAAATTTTGTTATTTAAAAAGTGTTTTGAAGGTATAAATACATTTCATGTTTGTAAATTTCTGAAAAACTATTGAGATATTCACATTGCACACGATTTATAAAGTTTAAATTTACCATTAATGGCTGATTTTTTTTTTTTAATCATTCATCATAAGGGAAAACACGATTGGTTAAACTAAATTCAAAGGAATTGATTGGTTAAACTAAAGTAATAATATAATATAAAGAATAATAGGTTTATTGGAATAAGAAATGGAAAAAACGTGTTTTCTTCTGCAAAATCATATATTCAAATTTAATGGATAATACACATCCACTTGCATTGCACCCATAAATAGACTTGCTGTATCAACATTCTTGGAGGTGGAATAGAAGTTGGCCTTTGGGATTGAGTTTAACCATGAAATTCCAACACTGTGAGGAATGGATGGGATTTTGGCAGGCATCAGGGCAATCAGAGAGAAGACAGAATGATAAAGAAGAGTGGGTCAAGGATGGATCCTTCGACATCAAAGGAAGGCCTGTTCTCAAATCAAAAACTGGTGGATGGAAAGCTGCGTTTTTAACCCTAGGTATCATCTGTCTGCTCAGAATGCAGGTTTAACAAGGATTCCGTACCTAACCTAATTATACTGTGAATTTGGGTGATTGTGCAGTAGTTGATTTCAGCGAGAGGCTCGCCTACTTTTCGATTTCAACAAACTTGATAACCTATCTAACGGTTGTCTTGCACGAAGGGCTTGCAACTTCTGTTAAAAATGTTAGCTACTGGACTGGTGTCACATGCGTTACGCCTCTTATAGGGGGCTTTATAGCAGATGTTTACTGTGGACGCTACTGGATGATTCTCATCTCCTTGATAATATATCTCTTGGTAAGACTGCCAGATTTTTAAAATCTGTGTGCATAACGGTTGTTACTAGCTATCTTATAGTTCTTCCGGTTATGCAATTTATTTCATTTTCAGTAATCTTGTATAAATTTATGTTTTAGGGGTTGCTCTTGTTGACGCTGTCAGTATCTCTGTCAGCTCTGAAACCACCTGAACATTGTGATGGGATATGCAGCAAAGCAACGCCTACTCAGATTGGTGTATTTTTTTCGGCTCTGTATTTGATATCCTTGGGGACCGGTGGTAACAAGCCCTCTTTGGAAGCATTTGGTGCAGACCAGTTCGATGAGGAGGATAAAACGGAAATGGCCAAAAAGAGCTCCTTTTTTAATTACTGGTATTTTGCGCTTTTAAGTGGGCTTCTCTTAGCTGTCACAGTTATTGCGTACGTTGAGGATAACGTAAGCTGGGGATTTGGGTTCGGGATTGTAACAGTGACCATGGCTATAGCCATGGTTGTATTTCTGTACGGAACGCCATTCTACATACACAAGCTTCCTGGAGACAGCCCTATCACTCGAATCGCTCAAGTTGTATTCGCTGCTATAAGGAAAAGAAATATGAGCATGTCTTCAGATGTGAGCCTGCTTTATGAGAATCAGGATGTGGAATTCATAAAATCAGGGCAGAGGCATCTATCGCACACAGATAATTTTCGGTATGTTAAAGATTTAAATGATATGCTTTTTTTTTTACTGATTAGAGGAATTAGTAATTGGGTACTGGTATGTTGGTAATAGCTACAATCCCTGGGCGCATACTATCACTATGGGTTACCAGAAACGGAACGAGAGCATTCGTTTCCTGCTAAAAACTTTGAGAAAACGGAACCGTGCGGAAAACGCCATTCTGTAAGGTCGTTTTCGTTTTTCAATACAAAAAACTGGTTTTTCAGAAACAAATGGTTTTTTTAAACGGTTTTCTCAGAAACATGTTCGTTTGTAATGTCGGTCTCATTCTGATTTGACATTGAGTCGAATTATTGGTCTCATTCAAATTTGAAGTTGAACCGAATCATGAAAATTTCAAGGTTGGTTTTTTGGGATAGGTTTCACAGATGATTTAATGGTTGGCGTAGTCTAAATTTTTATTAACAATTTTGGGGGATTTAGGGTTTTTTAAAGTAGATTTAGTGTAGAATTTTATATATGTTTTTATTTGAATTTAACATTTAAAAAATATTTTTCATATAAATTTAAATGTTGAGAGTTATTTTATATATTTTTATAAATTAGTATTTAAATAATTTAATGAATATTTTAGTGTTTACTTCAATTTATTATTATAATTGATTAATGATAAAATTTTGAAAGTTTAATGGTAATTTTCTTTAGGCATTAGTTATAGTATTTATGGTTCTCTATCTTTTTACTTTTTCTATGGAAAATGCAAATGAAGGGAGTGGCATTCTTTCCTATAGCAAGATAGTTGTAGGTAGTAGTAGTTCTAACTAACCCTTCACTTTTGACTTTATTTTCAATGGAGATCAGTTCAATCTTCACCATCTTATTCCTTAACTAGGGAAACTACAAACTAGTAGCAGCTTGCCAAATACCAAATTTGAGGTCAGCTCAAGTCACATTATATATACAGTATAAGTATATGTGAGATTATGTACTCATCCCATAATTTCTAGAAATATAGACTTCAAAAAAATCCTATTCTCACTAGGTCCAAATCAAATAGAAATGGAAAGGCCAAATCAAGTTTGAATTCAATGCCAAAATTTCTTCACTATTTTATGTCCTTGGAAGATCCAACATGAGTATTATAGAATGACCCATGAATATTTAAGAATGACCCATGTGATCAACACAAACTTTGCTTGTCACTTTGAATATTAGAGAATCACCCATGTGAACAACTAAAGCCTATAAACAATAAACCATAGTATTAGAAAATGCTGTTAATATCTGCTTTGTTTTATGTTTTCATCGTTTTTATTTTTCTCTCTCCTACTTTCTTGAATGTGCGAAACCTACGAACTACGTTTCCGTTTCGTTTCTCATTTTTTAGTTTCTAGTAACATAGCTGATGCATATTTAGATATTTAAACATTAGATACAATCAAATTATTTTAATCTCAATTTGTTTGTTTGTTTGTTAAAATCATCAATTTCGCTCATCAATGCTGTTACATGATTATCAATTTAACTACCCAAATAACATATTAGGATCATCAATTTAACGACCCAAATGAAAATGATAAATGATATGATTTCTTATATTTATCTAGAATTATTTTTCACAGATTTTTTTCTTACGCCTGAGAATTCAAAACAACAAATTGAATTCTTCTCTCTTTGAGCTATTGTTTCTCCTGCCTGACATTTATACAGTACATAAAAAGCTTAACCCATATTGATCTATTAATATCTGTTGTTTGGCTATCAACGTATTAGGTTTCTGGACAAGGCGGCCATAATGGTGCAAAACACTTCAGAATTGAATAGTAACACCCAGATAAGCCTAAAGCCAAATCCATGGAAGGTCTGCACAATAACTCAAGTTGAGGAAACGAAGCTTATATTGAGGATGGTGCCCATTTGGTTGTCTTGCTTAATTTTTGGAATAGCTGCATTATCACAGAACACAACGTTCTTCATAAAGCAAGGCGGCACCATGGATAGAAGCATGGGTTCCCACTTCCAAATCCCACCGGTTTCTCTTGGCGTCTTTTCCGCCATCTCTGGACTTGCTTTCATTACCATATACGACTTGTATATGGTACCACTGGCCAGAAGAATAAGAGGCGATGAACGAGGATTGACTGTCCTACAAAGAATTGGAATTGGCCTCTTCTTTTCTGTCCTGTGCATGGTGACGTCAGCTCTGGTAGAAAAAAAGAGAATCCATGTGGCAGAAACTCATGGCTTACTTGACAGCCCCCAGACTACAATCCCCCTCAGTGTTTTCTGGTTAGCTCCACAATTTGCTTTGTCGGGAATAGCAGATGTGTTTACTCTAGTAGGATTACAGGAATATTTCTATAATGAAGCGCCTGATACTATGAAAAGTTTGGGTATTGCGTTCTATGTAAGTATAATCGGGGTCTCCAGTCTTCTCAACGGTCTCGTCATAACCTTAGTTGAAGGAATAACCAAAAGAGGAGGGCATCAAGGTTGGCTGGTCAATAATTTAAATAGGTGTAAGTTGGACTATTTTTACTGGCTCTTGGCGATACTCAGTGCTGTCAATTTATGCAGTTATGTTTATATTGCTCACATATACACGTACAAGAAAGTAAAGAAAATGGTAACTAATACAACGGATTTTGCGTAAGCTAGTTACTAAAGGATCATGGACGAAGGAGATTTGTGCGAATTAATATCTTTCCTCCCAGCTTGAACTGGACTGTGAATACAAAACATACTATGGGAAAACAATTATGGCATGGTTATTTTTTAATAAAAGAAGGTATAATTGCATGGTTATTTTTGCATAAAATTGTTAAGAGTAGTGATGTCTTTCCAGATCACTCTTAAATCAGCATAAGCTTATTCTAATAGCTTTGCATTTCATTTTCAGAGCCTGAATTATAATCTGACATTGTTTATTTTGTATATGTAGTTAATATAATATGTTAAGTATGAAGGGTTTCTCTAGTGCATTATATTAAATATCATTTTTGGGATTCAACTGCGTTAAGTAAGTTATTCATCAATGACTATTTTAATGAGAGGTATTTGTAACTGACTAATTTCTCATGATTTTTGAATAATCGACTTAGCACTCATTGCATCCTGTGATGCTCATTGCATCGGGCTTGCAATGAGTGCTAAGTGGATTATTCAAAAATCATGAGAAATTAGTGAGTTAGGACTACCTCTCATGAAAATGGTCATAAATAAATGACTTACTTAACATAGTTGAATCCCAAAAATGATATCTAATATAATATGTTATTTCATCCATGAAATGTAGAATTTGATTTGATATTAATATTATATTATAGGTTATTCCATGAGATGTGGAATTTCGTTTGATCATCTCATTTGGTTTGATCTTTTCCAACTAAATCTATGATAAAATTTTATGGAAAAAGTTTAATGAGAGAAGTTATTTTATGAGAATTAAACCATTTCACTTGTGGATTTTGGTTTGAGTGGAAATTTAATCTCATTATTATTAAGATTCAAACTTAATAACAAAAAAGTGAAGATAAAAATTATTTATTTTAATAAAAAAATTAACTATTTCAAAAATACATCTAAATTTCTAATAATTTTAATAATAATATTTTATTATAAATAATTCTTTCATCCAGTAAATAAATAAATTATAACTTAATATATATATATAGATATATTCCATCTTCAACTCTTTCCTATCAGATTCGACAACTATTACTTATACTCAAACTAATATCCATTGGCAATTCCTCTCATGAAATTTGAATCTGCCAGCTAACAGACACTAAGACACCTCTCATATATATATATATATATCATTATATCATGACAATGTATGTTTGGCATATTCATATTTGATTAAGACTACTTTGACGCGTATGATCTCCATGACGCGGTCGGTCACTTGCATATTCATATTCGATTAAGGCTTCTTTGACCGGACGCGCAAGATCTCCATATTTATATATATCATTATATCATGACAATGTATGTTTGGCATATTCATATTTGATTAAGACTACTTTGACGCGTATGATCTCCATGACGCGGTCGGTCACTTGCATATTCATATTCGATTAAGGCTTCTTTGACCGGACGCGCAAGATCTCCATATTTTGAGAGGCGCGGTAGGAAATTTATGTCTCTTTTGTTTATTATTGAAGTATGGTGTAGCAGCAACCTTGCAAGCAGGTTCAAATAACAAATTTATGAATGACCATTGTATTAATAAGGTCAAAGCACTTCCGGTCAGAATTTTATAATCTGATGTCGCTCACATTGTACGTGAGCTCTGAACTTTGTATATAACGAGACGGAGTCTCCACAATTACTGATATACGGCTAAAAAAAGCACTGTGATAAAGTATTTGATGGACTAATTGAGGTTGATGCTACTGTGTTTCAACACTTTGGATACTGCGTTGATCATAATTTGGTAAATGAATGGTGTCTCACACTATTATATTATTGTTATAAAGCAATTAACTGTCAAACGTTTATTCATTTAGAAAATTTGGTAAGAAATTCACTTATTTATTTAGAAAATTAAATTGGCATATTTTATAGAAGCACAAACTTAATTATTTTATAAATTTTATTGAGTCAAGTTAATTAATTTAGAAAATTAAATTAACATATTTTATAAAAGCACAAAGTTAATTATGTTATAAATTTTACTGAATCAAGTTAATTAATATGGAAAAAATATTGTAATATTATATTATGTTATATGAAATAAATATTTTGACTCAATCAAATTATATAAATATAAAAATAAAAATAAAAATAATAATTAAAATTATTAATTACAATTTTATTTGGTCAAATTACATAAAAAAATGAAATAAAATTAAAAAATAAAATAAAATTAAACAAATGAAATTATCAATAATTAAACTAGTCTAAATCTATTTTTACTTCAAATCTATCAAATATCTTGAGATGTAAACTTTTTTTCTAGTTTTGCATTAAAAAAAGGTTTTCACTTCTAGAAATTTGATCCCTCTTGAAACTTGATAGATGAAACAATGTATAAATTTGACAAACACCTCTACCCATCAAGTAATTTTTTTTATAACAGATTTCTTTTTCAAACTTCCCTTCACATGATTTGTTATATATATTTAAGCTTGTTATCTAAAATTATTATTATATCTATTTTATTAATTGTTGACTAGAGTAATTTTTTGTTGATATAAATTTTGTGTTTTAACTTTTATTTAACCTATTAAATTTAATTTTTTTGTTGATATAAATTTTGTGTTTTAACCTTTAATTTTTTTGTTGATATAAATTGTGTTTTAACTTTTGTGTGACAACGTAGTAGGTTTGTAGACCACGCAACCAAAACACTTCAAAATGAAAAAATGATGCATAGGAAAGTGTAAAAATGATGCATAGGGAAGTTTGGATGATAAGTCAAGCAGATGAAACATTCAAATCGATGGAAAGTTTGGATAGTAAATCAAGTAGAGAAAATTGAAGATAGTACCCATTTCATTGTCTTGTTTAACTTCTCGAATGGTTGCAATATGATAGAGTACATTATTAGTCTGTGTCATAAGGAATATGATAGAGTACATTATTAGTCTGTGTCATAAGGGAGCTAAGTACTATAGTAATTTAATTGTTTTTGAATATGAGGCAGTCTACCAAAATTAGATGATTAATCTCAAAGTTTTACTCTGCATATTTTAGTTCTTCCGATTATGCAATTTATTTCATTTTCAATAATCTTGTATAAATTTATGTTTTAGGGATTGCACATTGGGGCCCGGTGGTAACAAGCCCTCTTTGGAAGCATTTGGTGCAGACCAGTTCGATGAGGAGGATAAAACAGAAATGGCCAAAAACAGTTCCTTTTTTAATTTCTGATATTTTGCGCTTTTAAGTGGGCCTTCTCTTAGCTATCACAGTAGTTGCGTACGTTGAGGATAATGTAAGCTGGGGATTTGGGTTTGGGTTTGTAACAGTGACCATGGCTATAGCCACTGTGGTATTTCTGTACGGAACGCTATTCTACAGACACAAGCTTCCTGGAGACAGCCCTATCAGTCGGATCGCTCAAGTTGTAGTCGCTGCTATAAGGAAAAGAAACATAAGCATGGATTCAGATGTGAGCCTGCTTTATGAGAATCAGGATATGAAATTCATAAATTCAGGCCAGAGGCATCTATCCCACACAGATAATTTTCGGTATGTTAAAGATTTAAATGATATGTGTGTTTTTTTTTAAATGATTAGAGGAATTAGTAATTGGGTGTGTTTTGTATTTGCACTGGTATCCTGGTAATAGCTACAATCCCTGGGTGCATACTATCACTATAGGGTTAATACTATCACTATAGGGTTACCAGAAACAGAACAGAACGGAAGCATTGGTTTCCTGAAAAAAACTTCAAGAAAACTGAATGATATGGAAAACAATCCTCTATTTTTGACTCTATTTTCAATGGAGATCAGTTCAATCTTCATCATCTTATTTTCCAACTAATAAAACTACAAATTAGTAAATAGTATAAGTATATGTGAGATCATGTACTCCATAATTTCTAGGGATATAGACTTCAAAAAAATCTCTCTCTCATGGAGTCCAAATCAAGTGGAAATGGAAAGGCGAAATCAAGTTTGAATTCAGTACCAAAGTTTCTTCACTATTGTGTATCTTTGGAAGATCAAACATGAGTATTTGAGAATGACCCATGTGAGCAACACATACTTTGCTTGTCACTATGAATATTCGAGAATAACCCATATGAGCAACTAAAACCTATTAGCAACTGCCTATAAACCATAGTATTGGAGAATGCTGATAAGATATACTTTGTTTTATGTTTTTCACCATTTTTGTTTTTTCTCTCCTAATTTCTTAAATGTGCTAATTCTACAAACTAAGTTTCCGTTGTCGTTTCTCTTTTCGTTTCCCATTTCTAGTTTCTAGTACTGGGTGCATATTTAGATATTTAGACCTGAGATACAATCAAGTCATTTGAATCTCATTTTTTTTTTAAATCATCAATTTCGATTGGAACCTCTAATGTCCTGTTACATGATTATCAATTTAACTACCCAAATAACATACGAGGATCATCAATTGAACGACCCAAATGAAAATGATAAATGATATGGTTTCTTATATTTATCTAGAATTATTTTTCACAGATATTTTTCTTATGCCTGAGAATTCAAAGCAACAAATTGAATTCTTCTCTCTTTGAGCTATTGTTTTTCCTACCTGACATTTATACAGTACATAAAAATCTTAACACATATTGATCTATTAATATTTGTTGTTTGGCTATCAACGTATTAGGTTTCTGGACAAGGCGGCCATAATGGTGCAAAACACTTTAGAATTGAATACAAACACCCAGATAAGCCTAAAGCCAAATCGATGGAAGGTCTGCACAATAATTTAAATAGAGGAAACAAAGCTTATATTGAGGATGGTGTCCATCTGGTTGTTTTTGTAAAATTATTAGAGCACAAATATAGATCTAGTTGAAGAATAATTGCACAAACTTGTCAAGTTGAAAAAGAAAAACAATTAGAATTGAGAATGAAATTGATTCATCAATATTATGTTGAGAATCAATATATAAAGAAATTAAGTTAAGCTTAGTTTACATACAATAACTATGGATAGTTAAAGCTAACTGAAGCTAAGTGTGCTTTATGTTATGCTAATGTGCACATGCACCACATGTAAGCATTAGAGTTAACTAGCGAAAAATAAGTGCACATTGTATGCATTCTCTAGAGTTGAACTAAAGCTAATCTAGGTGCATGTACACCAACACCCCCCCTTAAGCATAACTTAGGTGAGTGTGATGCAAAATGAAAGAGTCCCGGCAACACGGCCATTTTAGGTACCCATATACAATGCATGAAAATAGGAAAGAGGGAAAACCCAGTGGGAAGAAAAACCCCCCCTCAAAATATAATTGAAAAATAGAGAAAAGACAACTGCTAGGCAGTCATGTCCACCCTGAGACGATCTTGCAAAAATCGAGACTTCTGCTTAGTGAAAGTCTTGGTGAACTCGGGCAGTACTGAAGACCAATGATCCCATCATGGATATGGAGGAATAAGCTTCATTTTTGGAAGTAGATGTATCAAATACCATCTTTGGATCAAGGATTGAATTTCCTTATACATGGTTGCATGCCAATATGGATTCCCTGCAACTTCGTCGTGCATTTGACGATCAAATTCATGTACACTATATGCATACATGAGAATGGTTGTCTCTAGGGATGCATGCATGTGCATGTGCGGCTTTAGAGATGCCTTTTTGGATGCATTCATGAGCATACATAGTTTTATAAATTCCTCCTTAGATGCATGCATGGCTGTGCGACTGAGAGTGAATGTGGGGCATCATTAAATTGAGACCCCGTCAAATCTACGTTAAGAATAGAGGAATCAAAGTCATCTTCTATGATTTTGAAAGTAGTGTATTCATCATTAGCAGAGGAATATATTTCCTCATGTGCAATGTCTTCGTTATTGGATAAGATAAAATTATCATCTACAACAGGTCCATTAACAATAGAAGAAGCAAAATCTTCTTGCTCAACACTGTCTTGAGAATATTTCTCCACATTTTTGGAGTCTTCACCACTTTCATGACTGCTATAATAAGTCGATCTCTTTGCCTCCAAATGGTGTTCTTCTAGATCATTTTCATCACCATATAATCCTTTCAATATAGTCCATATTTCATGTGGTGATTCAATATTTATGATCTCATAAAGAATATAACGAGACACAGATATACACAATCTTCCATAAGCCATGTCAGATCTGTTAAGCCAATCTGACTTCTCATCCTCTGAGATTGGTTCTCTCTCAATTCCCATGACTGTTTGGTACAAGAGTTTGCTCCTAAGATGAAGCGAAATCATTGGCTTCCATTCATGGTAATTGTATGGAGTCAGAATCGTTGAAGATGAGAACTCCATTGCGGTAAATTCTCCAATATTTGGATCTCCAAATCAAATCTTCGAACAATTTCCAATTCTATGCTCTTCAAACCTACAAAAAAGTTGTTCATGCAACTTCTCCAAACCCTTGTAGCTCCGATACCATGTAGAGGTTTGTCGTTACGCAAAAACTCGCAAGTGTTGGTAAACTTCCAAACCGGTAACTAGGATCCCTAGGGTGGAAATTATGGATTCCATAGAGGTGCGGTGATTACTCCAACACCTCCCCTCAAACGCAGCTCGGGGAATTAATACACCCCTCAAACGCAGCTCAGGGGAATCGAACCTGGGTCCAGGATTTGATACCATGTAAAATTATTAGAGCACAAATATGGATCTAGTTGAAGAATAATTGCACACACTTGCCAAGTTGAAAAAGAAAAACAATTAGAATTGAAAATGAATTTGATTCATCAATATTATGTTGAGAATAAATATATAAAGCAATTAAGTTAAGCTTAGTTGTACATACAATAACTATGGATAGTTAAAGCTAACTGAAGCTAAGTGTGCTTTATGTTCTGCTAATGTGCACATGCACCAAATGTAAGCACTATGGTTAACTAGCGAAAAACAAGTACACATTGCATGCAATCTCTAGAGTTGAACTAAAGCTAATCTAGGTGCATGTACACCAACAATCTTGCTTAATTTTTGGAATAGTTGCAGTATCACAGAACACAATGTTCTTCATAAAACAGGGCAACAACATGAATAGAAGCATGGGTTCCCACTTCCAAATCCCACTGGTTTCTCTTGGCATCTTTTCCGCCATCTCTGGATTTGCTTTCATTACCATATACGACCAGTATATTGTACCATTGGCCAGAAGAATAAGAGGCGATGAACGAGGATTAACTGTCCTACAAAGTATTGGAATTGGCCTCTTCTTTTTTGTCTTGTGCATGGTGACGTCAGCTATGGGAGAAAAAAAGAGAATCCATGTGGCAGAAACTCATGGCTTACTTGACAACCCCCACACTACCATGCCCCTCAATGTTTTCTGGTTAGCTCCATAATTTGCTTTGTCGGGAATAGCAGATGTGTTTACTCTAGTAGGATTACAGGAATATTTCTATAATGAAGCCCCTGATAGTATGAGAAGTTTGGGTATTGCCTTCTATGTAAGTATCATCGGCGTCTCCAATTTTCTCAATGGTCTTGTCATAACCTTAGTTGAAGGAATAACCAAAAAAGGAGGGCATCAAGGTTCGCTGGTCAATAATTTAAATAGGTGTAAGTTGGACTATTTTTACTGGCTCTTGGCGATACTCAGTGCTGTCAATTTATCCTGCGATGTTTATATTGCTCACATATACACGTATAAGAAAGTAAAGAAAATTGTATCTAATACAACGGATTTTTCCTAAGCTAGTTACTAAAGGATCATGGACGAAGGATATTGTGCGAATTAATATCTTTCCTCCAAGCTTGAACTAGACTGTGAATACAAAACATACCATGGGAAAACAATTATGGCATGGTTATTTTTTAATAAAAGAAGGTATAATTGCATGGTTATTTTGAAATAAACTTGTTAAGAGTAGTGATTTCTTTCCAGATCACTCTTAAATCAGCATAAGCTTATTCTAATAACTTTTCATTTCATTTTTCAGAGCCTGAATTATAATCTGACATCGTTCACTTTGTATATGCAGTTAATATAATATGTTATTTCATCCATGAGGTGTATAATTTGGTTTGATCTTAATATTATATTATATGTTATTTCATCCATGAGCTATGGAATTTGGTCATACCTTTTCCAACCATATCTATCATAAAATTTTATGGAAAAAGTTTAAGGATAGAAGTTATTTTATGGGAATTAAACCATTTCATTTGTAGATTGGTTTGAGTGAAATTTAATCTTATTATTATTAAGATTCAAATTTTATAGGAAAAAGATAAAAAATAATTTTAAGAAAAATTAATTATCTCAAAAACACATTCAAATTTCTAACAATTTTAATAATAACATCTTCTATAATTCATTTTTCCATCCAATAAATAAATAAATTAATGATAATCTATACTCAAACTACCAAAAAATAAATCCAAATAAACCAACTAAACTCATTCCACCTCATAAATATATATATACATAAATATATAGCATGACAATGTATATTGACACCATTCACTTGGAATATTCATATTTGATTAAGACAAATTTGACGCGTATGATTTCCATATTTTGAGAAATGGGGTAGGTCACTTGCATATTCATATTCGATTAAGACTTCTTTGACCGGATGCGTATGATCTCCATCTTTTGAGAGCCACGGTCGGACATTTATGTCTATTTTGTTTATTATTGAACTATGATCTAGCAGCAACCTTGCACGCAGGTTCAAATAACAAATTTATTAATGACCATTGAATTAATAAGGTCAAAGCACTCCCCCTCATAATTTTATAATTTGATGTCGTTCACTTTGTACGTTACGCTCTGAAATTTGTATATAACAAGATGGAGTCTCCACAATTACTGGTATACTACTTTAAAAAAGGACTGTGATAAAGAATTTGATGTACTAATTGAGGTTAATATCGAAGTTAATGTATTTTTATTGGAATTAAGGTTTACATCTTATATTTGAGATGTTGGTTGAGAAATTTTTTTAGCTTTTTTTTCTAACTTAAGAAAGTTAAATCTGAAAAAACTCTATATATTATAGTAATCTTTATGTAATTTGTGTTGAAGTATACAAATGAACTTTGTGTGAAACATATGAGTGATTTTAGTTAGTTTTAACTGTTGGAAATTATGAATAAAACAAACATAGAGGAATGCGTTCCTCTTTCAACACAAAGAATGCACAAATGTGGAAAATAAAATCATATACAGACAAACAACAAGAAAAAAAAACACAAGAGAAGAATTCTTTTTGAAATTTATTCAACTCTTCTCTATCATTCGATTCATTTTTCTCTCTCTGAAACATATGAGATTACTGATAAAATGAACTAAACTATTTCCATCTGCCTTAATCTAGGGTTTATACAACCATTTACAACCTATGGTTTGTTTCCCTTCGGGAAGTTCAACCAACTCCCAAGTGGTATTTTTGAGAATAGATTTATATTCCTATTCCATAGCTATTTTCCATTTACTACATTGATTTGCTTCTCTATAACTAGAAGGTTCCACAACATTCATCATACTAGTTATAAAGGCATTCTCCCTATATCTAGCAGGCAATTGAATTTTCCTAGCTGATCTTCTGAGTGTTGGTATAACTTCCAACCCATTTTGAATTTCCTTTGACGGACTTAGCTTGATTGTTGTATCTGAATTCTCTGCTTCTTCCTTTTTTTGTTGATCATGGTTGTTACCTGTTTCTTCACTTCCTTCCACTAAGAACGGAATATCCCATTCCTCATTGCGCTTATCAGATTCATCATGAACCTTCTCGTGGAACATGACATCTCTATTAACAAAAATATTGTGAGTAGAGGGATTAAATAATCTATAAGCTTTAAATTGTGAACAATACCCTAAAAAGGTATATCTGATGGATTTTGAATCTAGTTTTATTCTGTCTTCCTTTGGAATGTGGGCACATTCTTTAGACCCAAATACTCTTAAATGTTTTACTATAGGCTTAAATCCATATAATGCTTCAAAAGGAGTTTTAAACTCAAGAATTCTTGTAGGACTCCTATTTTTTAAATAAACTGCAGTATTCAATGCTTCAACCCAAAAACCATTCGAAAGATCCTTACCTTTCAACATGCTCCTAACACACTCCACCAATGTTCTGTTCTTTCTTTATACTACTCTGTTATGCTAAGGAGTATGGGAGTGTTGAATTGCTGTAATATCCCATGGTATTTACAATACTTGGTAAGTTCCTCCTTCCTGTATTCTTCGCCTTGATCAGAGCCGAGAATCTTTATGTGCTTCCCTATTTTCTTTTCAATCATATATCTGAACTACTTAAAGTATTCAAATGTGTCAATTTTCTTACTCATGAAATACACCCAAGAAAAATTTGTGTAGTCATCAACAAATAGTAGAAAATACAGTGCACCTCCTAATGACTTTGTTTGCATGGGTCCACAAAGGCCAATGTGCACTAATTCAAGTATGTCTCTCTTTTTCCTTTCTATTCGAACAAGAAATTATTCTCTATGCATATTTCCTAATGCACAAGCATCACAATCATTATGCACTTGTTTTAAAGTAGGAAGATATCTTACCATTTTTTTTCTGAAGTAACAACAAATCGTTGTAGTTGATATGACCAAGTCTCTGGTGCCATAGCTCTTTTGTAGTCAAACTCGATGCTGTCAGAGCTCAATCTGGTGTTGTTATCACATCCAATTTGTATAGACCTCCTGTTCAAATTCTTGAAGCAATAGTCTTCATGCCATCCAACAAAAGTTAGATTTAAAAAATTCTACCTTGAGATCCTGATCTGTAATCATGGATACAAAAATCAGATTCTTTGTCACTACGAGTACATACATTAAATTATGAATATATCTGACATTACCATTAGGTGAAATAACAAAAAATTTCCCACACCCTTTGATCTGATGACTTCTATCATCACTAAGGTAGATTTGTGCTTCGTTGTTTATTTCTTTAAAATATTTGAACCATTGTTTATTCCCCATCATACGTGTGGATGCTCTCGATTCTATATACTAGATGTTTGCATCGACATTCTCATCAAATTCTGCCATGAACAATCTGAAGTCTTGAACCTGGTCATCATTTGCAAAATGACCTGCATGTCTTTTATGCCTCTGATGTTCTTCATGAAATTTCTTCTTCCTGCACTCCTTAGCCATATGACTGAGCTTTCTGCAATAAAAACATTTAATTAAAGAGTTGTTTTTATTTGGATACATACCTTGAGTTTGATTCGGTCTTTTCTGTGGATTTCCTCCATTTTTCCATGATGGATTTCCTTTTCCTTTGAATAATTTCTACTTTGCCATTAACACAAGATCTGCACTCTGGGGTTTCAGAGTCAATATTATTTCTTCTTCTTGCATTAATATTCTGTCAGTTCTTCAAACTTTGAGATTTTCTCTCTCGCACTTGTCCTAGTGATTAAAATTTGGTAATCATCAGTCATACTATTCATGGTAATCATGACCAAATCTGCATCTGTAATTATCTCAATGATATCTACCAATTTTTTCTTCAGATCTTTGATCCGCGATATGAAAAAGCAACTGTTTCATTCTTCTCCATATTTATGGATATAATCTCACTCTTCAAGAATAGAAGACGATTTGTATTCCTGATCTCATACAAATCCTTCAATACTGTTCAGATTTCTCTTGCTGATTTGCATTCTCTGATATGCGGTATGATGTAGTCTTTCACTGACATCTTCAACGAAGTCTGTGCTTTGCCTTCGCTCTTCTCACAATCCAGTAATCGTTTACTTCCAAATGGCTGGCTTTGGTTCATACTTGTTCGTATATATGAACTCGTTTTCTTTTTCTTTTGAAATAGGTTATTGTAGATAGATATGTTTTTGAGTTAAACCTCTCTCAGTTCCCTAAAATTATTCTCTAGCCGTTCACAATAGGCTCTGCCAAAATATGTGTAAAACATAGTTTTCCACAGTATGAACAATAAGCTGTAAATATGTGCATGTATCTCCCATTATGTACTCGCTGTCCAAAACGTGAGATAGGTTTTTGTAGATGGTTCTCTTAGGAACAAAAACCTCCTTAAGTTTCGTAAGATGCATTTATGATTAGCGACAGTATTCTCTGCAAAATGATGAATTAACAGGAATTTTCTATAAAACGTGCTTTCAAATATTGTTTGATATTTCCAAATTCATAATGTCTGCTAGAAATGTGAGAGAGGTTTTTGTATTTGGAGATCTTAGGAACATAAACCTCTTTCAGTTTTGAAAAATTCATCTTGGATTGGTCAAAATAGGTTCTGCAAAACAATGTCTTTAAATAGGAAATGTCTGCAAAAATGTCCCTTCTTGTTCTGTTTTCATCTTTTAACCTTATTGTTCTTTTAACTAGTTTTACTTTCACTTTGGATAAAATTCATTGTTGTTGAAATTATTTTTATCTTTATTTACAATTTACTACCTCTGTTTTTACTTTTACTATTTTATCTTGATTGCTTTGTAACTTTGTTTTAACCTTTATTCCGACTTTCATCTGATACACTTTAACTTTGATGCTCTTTGACTATTCTATTTTCACTGTCACTGTGAATTCTTACTTTACTTTGAACTTTAACCTTTACTGTGAGTTCTTCCTTTTACCCTGGCTATTATGAATGCCCTGTTTTAATCTTTACATTAAAATGCTATTTTATATTTCACAGGATGAATGTTCTTTAACTCTGATGCCTGGAATCTTTTAAGGAAAATCCTTTGAATCCATTTCCTTCTGAGTTCTTGGAATAAAACATATCTTTAACTAGTTTTTAGATTGTTTTATCCAAATTCTCCTTTTCCTAATAACCTGCAAAACAAAATAATTGTTAATGAAACCCTGGCTGCAGGGAGGTGATAATGGCTTTAAGTGGTCAGAGTACTGGATGTTATTTTGGCATTTTGGAACCTTCAGGATTGCTAGAACTCTAATTTTTTGGCATTTTGGCTACTTCTACAAGTTTAGACAGTTCGTAGAAGTAATTTTCACTTTTAGCAGAAGCTTCTTGGATAAACAGGTGAAGTATAGTATTTTCTTAGGGCTTTCTTTCCAATTAGGTTTGTGAAAGAGATTTGGAAGCTTGAGAATTAGCTTGAAATAGAAAACAGGGGTTTTATGAGTATATGACTGAGAAATAGGGCTAAAAAATATTTTGAAAAGGATTACAGAGGCTTAAGGTACCTACAGAGGTTTTCTGCCTTATCTTAGAGCTTGAAATTGACTATTAAACTGTGAAAAAATGATAAATTTCTTTGAAAAAGCGCGCAACAGACAAACAGGGTTTTTGGGACTTTTGGGCAACTTAATTTCTTAATTTGACTTTGAACAGATTATTTTTCTTTTTAAAAAGGTCTTTTGAATTTAGTTGCGGGTTTAAAACTCAGAAGAATACTTGTTTGAATGCAGGTATCAAATTTAAAAGGGTTTCTTTAGTCTTTGGTCAAATTGATGGATTTCAGCAGTTGAATCAGAGCAAGTGCGGCTCCTCAGTAGTTTTTACAGGTTTCTTTTGGCGAATTAGGAGGTTCTGGACATTTAAAAGGTGAACCAGGGGCTTTAGTAGAATTTTTTTACGGTCGGGGAAACTGTGCAGAAGGCATAGGTTTTAAGTGAAAGAAGGTAGAAGAATGAAAAATGCATATACAAAGGTTTAATAAAAATTTCGTTTGTATTGACCCTTAGCATTAAATGTAGGTCGCATCAGGCGGGAGAGTGGTTTTTAGGAATGTTGAATGGCAGAAAATCGGTGGTTTATTGTGTGGCTAACGAGCGATAAGTGGTTTTAATTAAAACCCACACGATCTAATGATGAGAGGCCACGTGGAGGGGAAGGGTCGATGGGAAACCACCCATTTCGTGTGGCTTTTGCATTGGGGCAGTCGTGCATATGTTATATGCGATATTGGATATTGATCGTTGGATTTAAGAAATGAACGCGAACGGTTAGGATGGCTTTGAGAGTTGTATTGAAAAGTAATGGTGGGACCAGGGTGGATCAAATGCAGTGGATGGGTTTATAATGTGTTTAAACATTTATGATATAACTGAGGGTTAAAGGTTTAAAACATATAATACAAGGTTTTAATAAAATGTATATGAGAGCGGGCTTTATACATAAGTGGCTATGGTTTAATTTTATGAAATAAGTGTTTTAAAACATGTTTAAACCATAGTTTCATATAGTGGCAGAGATAGGTTTAAAACAAATTTTTTGATCACGATATAAGAGGGGTTTAACATTTGTATTTAAAACCTATATTAAATGTTTCAAATATTATGGTGCGGGCGCAATATATGTATTTATATAGTTTTCAACAATTTTTGATAGTTTGAAAACTATAGGGGCGGGATACATTATAATAATGATAATCTTTTAGACCAAAGGGATTTATATTTTTGGTTTTTCATTTACGCACATGGGATAATAAACTTTGGTCAAAAGTTTATAATAGTGGTTTTTTGGGGGTATTTTGATATAATAAAATTAATAAATGAGGGAGGGTATTTCTTAGGGATTTAATAAAATATGTTAAAGGTTAATATGAAAGGGTAGTGCAAAACAAAATATCCATTATCTATAAGTATAGTTCAAAATCAAGCATTTCTCATCTTCGTATTTCTTTCAATAATACATAGGATAAATGTGATTTTGTGGGTTTTTATGAATGCTTATGAAGGGATGAAGTTAATTATTCTAGGGTTAAAATTTTACTAAGTAAGAGTGTGTATTTACTTAGGAAAAAGGGGTTAATCTATGAATGAAGGGTAAATGATGATAAAGGTGGGTTTAACATAAGAACTCAATATATTTTATCTAACCAGTCATCGAGCCTTGGGTCCAGTCCCAAAAAAATTCAGAGAAATGCTCTGACCCTGTTTGACTGATAGCTTAGAATACTGAATACTTATAGGGGAGGGGAAATTAATGATTTTTCCTATTGATGCTTTATTACATGCTTTCCCAACTTCTTTCTACCTACCCAGCTTATTTCTGACATTTTTTCTTCATTTTATAGGTCCATTTAGGCTTGCAACCTTAAAACATTTTTCTTTCAAAGCATAAAACTATCTAGATCTACCTTATTTCATCCGAGGGCTCATATTAAACTGTTGAGATCCTCATTATTCTCTACATATCTACTGATTTGTCAATTTTAAACTGTTTGACAAATCTTTATTCACTATCTAAAAAATGAAATTGAAAACATGAAAGTTAGGATTAAACTGTCTAACTGATCATGGATTATGGCATTTATTGAAACTCTGCACATAATCATTATTCTTGCAGTAAAGTAAAGTAGTGGCATTTGTACTTTCTCACTTTCAGGTTTTATTTCTTTTCTTTTGAGGTATATATTTTTCTAAGTTCTTTGATATTTTTTTTAGGACTTTTTACCCTCTTTTTGGCTTTTTATTATTTTTCATTTTTTTCAAAATATGGGAAAACAACTTGTAGAATGCAAGGTATGTACATATTTACAAGACTTATCAAAGTCAATTAAAAATTTTATGAACCCTATTATTATAGGACCCTAACAGAGTAATTGGAGCCATAAAGTTTGTTAATCTCATTCAAGTATGCTTCGATTATTTGATTATTCATCTTTATGATTCAAATAAAATACTTGACAGGAACAAAAATGATAGATCTACCCCATATAGTTACAAAAAGCATGTTATGATACAGATCTACTTGATCTGCGATCAATCCAACATGTTGTTTTTCACACTATGTGATAGGCTTTCGAATCCTTTGCACCAACAATATATTCTTCAGATCTCCTCCTTTATCGGCGAATTTTCACCGGATCCCTTCATCGACGAATTTTTCACTGAAATTATTTCATCAATAGTCATGTCCACTGGCTCAGATCTATCTCTGATCTCCTTAGCACTCAAAATGACTTCTTAACCATAATCTTCTTAAGCGGATAAAAAATCATCCCTTTTTTGAATTTTTTTTTCAAAAGACACTTTTTAAGAACCTTATTAAAAAGCTCTACTCATAAAAGGAATCATTAAAAAACTCCACTCACAACATGAACGTTTAAAAATCTCCACTCATAAAACGTTTGAAAATTCCCTTTAAGAAATTAATTCAAGTGCATCTTTTAAAAAAGTGCATGTATGAAGAAATCAACGGAGTGTATGAGAATTCCTTTAAAGAAGAATGCTTTACGTAAGGGAAGAGCCTTCAAAGCACTCTTATAAAGTTTTCAAAGCACTCGTATAAAATTTTTCAAATTAAATTCTCAACGCTTTTAAAATTTAATACAAGTTCACTAACACAGCCAATGTTACATATGGCAGCGTGCTAACACAATCCATGTTATTCTCCCGCGTTAGTGCTTTAACGCACCAAAAAACCATATTTGTCCCCGTGCATGCAAAAACCAGTAAGTGCTTCATGATTAACGTGACTCTTGTAGTGAGGAACCGCATTTTAACGCTTTGTATCTCACTACGAGATGCGTTATAGTGGAAATGAGCCTGGAATTTTTTTTTTTCACTCGGACATCAGGGGCTTCTCCTCTGCCGGCTGGATACTCACAGAAATCACAGTGCCTCGGATATGAATCATCCCTGGAGCTCTGATACCATGATAAAATGAGATGTTTGAATTGATAAATAAAAATCCCATTGGTCAGCTCTACAAAAGAGAGTTTGAACCAGGAGAGTCTGGCTTTGCAGAACACTCTGCATTCTCAATACTCTTCAAGCATTCTATAGCATACAAGGTTTTAGGGAAGTTAGAACCATATCATAAGAAATAGAAAATAATTCCTATCCTAAGGTCTCCTGAACCAACTCACACTAATATAGGATTCTCCATTATCTTCAACACATACTATTTAATTCAAAATAGTCGGGGCCTACAATTCAATGCAATTCACTGCGGAAATGGACGTTTATCAACCAATACATCCTTCTGCCCATTCCACTGTTTTTACATGAAAACGCGTACAAAAAACACATAACAGTGGACTTGAAATATTATTGGTTCCGGTTTTGAAAACACATCGTGTCCAATGCTCCATCGCAAATCATACATCAGTGATTTTAACATTTAAAATATGCGCTTACGGGACAATTCAAAACATTGTGATTGTGATGTGACGTGGCACATACCGCATCACAACTTAAAAGGTTTATCTTGCGGGTGATATTCATTGAAATTCTAATCTTGTGGGCCCTGATATGCGATATCCTCCTGAGCTTGACACATGCCCTTTGTGATCGCATTGCAAATAAAATAAAACATCTTGCGGGCAGCTTTGAAAGGTAAGACGAAAAACTTGCGAATTGCGGGTTGCGAACGCTTAAGCTGTGGTAAGTGCGAAATACAAAAAGGTAAGAAAATAATGGAAATATAGAGGTTTGTGTGGTTTGAAAATGCGCTAATGGTTGGTGGGTCCCGCCAGATCGCATCGGCGGAATTCTAACTTTTGACTAAGCGTTAAGAGTTACAACTTAAAAGTTGTGGGTTACGGTATGCGAGTAGTTAAACAGTGGGAGCTGAAATATGGTGCGAAGGTAAGAAATAACGAAATGTAAAGGTTTGTGCATGGTTTACAATGTGGTAAGGTAGGTGGGTCCCGTCGATATCGCATTAGCAGAGATTTAACTTATGGCGAAACGTTAAGAGGTAAAGGCTAAATGTTGCAGGCGAAAAAGTGTGGGTAAATAGGTAGGTCAACGACGAAAAAATAAATAAAAGCAGAGTAATGGCTTCAGGTACTCTATTTGTGGATCTTGCGTGGATTGAGTGAAAATGCCTCTAGGTTTGAAATATAATGCTTGTCCTTCCCGCACAAAAAATTAATGAAGCGTGGGATGCTGCCACTCCTTATTCATGGAAATGGTTGGGATTATTTCCAACACTCCCCCTTAATAAAAACTACTGCCATTAATCATTCCTAGAAACTGTCTGAGATAAAAAAAACTTTTTTGTCCCAATGGCTTTGTGAGGATATCAACAAATTGCTCCTCTGACCTGCAATGTTGCAAAACAATTTCACCATTGTTAACTAATTCTCTTATGTAATGGTATTTGGAATCTATATGATTTTTTCTCTTGTGGAAAACATAATTCTTTGACAATGCAATTGCTAAGCTGTTATCACAGAAAATTGTGGTTCCTTTGTCTTGTTCATGACATAAATCCCTCAGAATCCTTCTCATCCAAACTGCTTGACATGCTACTAATGTTGCCTCTACATATTCAGCTTCTGTTGTTGATAATGAAACTATTGGTTGCTTCTTGGAAGCCCATGAAATGGCTCCTGATCCCAAATGAAAGACATACCCTGATGTGCTCTTTCTGTCATCTACACTTCCAGCCCAATCACTGTCAGTGTAACCAATCATTATAAAATTATCAGTTTTGGAGTATAGAACACCATGCTCCTTTGTTCCATTTACATACCTTAAAATTATCTTGCCTGCTTGCCAATTTGTCTCCTTGGGTGTCTCCATGAATCTGAATATCAGACTTACTATATACATTATATCAGGCCTAGTTGCAGTCAAATACATTAGACTGCCAACAATGATTTTGTACAATGTCGGATTGACATTCTTGCTTCAATTTTCCTTGCTCAACTTCAACCCCATGACAGTTGGATTTGACGATGGCTTGCTGTTCTACATATTGAAGCTTTTTAAAACTTCTTTAACATACTTTTCTTGGGAGATAAAAATCCCCTTTTCTATTTTCCTTACTTCTATGCGCAAAAAATATCTTAACAAACCCAAGTCAATCATTTCAAACTCACTCTTCATGACTTATTTGAAATCAACAATGAGAGAAATATCATTGCCTGCAAAAATTAAATCATCTACATACAAAACAATAATAAGAATTTTACCGTCATTTTATTTGATGTAGAGTGTGGGTTCACCATCACACTTGTCAAACCCATTGTTGACCAGGTAAGCATCAATCCTGCTGTACCATGCTTGTGGTGCTTACTTCAGCCCATAAATATATTTCTTCCACTTACACACCTTGTGTTCTTGGCCTTCTATTTCATAGCCAAGAGGTTGTTCAACATACACCTCCTATTTCAACACTCCATTCAAGAATGCTGACTTCACATCCATTTGATATACTTTCCATTTTTGTTGTCCTGCTATAGACAACATTGTCTGCAATGTCTCCATCCTTGCAACTGGTGCAAAGTTTTCCTCATAGTCTTTTCCTTGCTACTACTTGTAGCCTTTGAAAAATAGCCTTGATTTATGCCTTTCTATCTTTCCTTTAATGTTTTTTTGGTATTACAGACCGATTTCACTCCAATAACTTATTTTCCTTGAGGGAGTTCCACTAACTCCCATGTGTCATTCTTTTCTATTTCTCCTATTTCTTAATTCATTACTTCAATCCATTTCTATTATTTGACTTCATATTTAAAATGGACTGGGTCATCAACATGACAAAATAAAGCAAATAAAGAATTCAGACCAACATTATTATCAACTTCTTCTTGTTCATAAATTTCATTTAAATTTCTGAATCTTGGTCTTCTTGTATTTGTTGAAGATGTGCTTGGAGTTTCACTTGAACTCGAGGGATTTTCTGATCCCCGTGGTGTGCTTGGAGAAGCACTTCCTTGATTTTGAAATGATATTATATTTCTTGCTTGCGGTGTGCTCTGTTGAGCTTGTGTAGGTGGAGGAGGAGCCACCGTTGAGGAATTAATTTCTACAATCAATTCCTCTCTGTCTTCATGTGAAATACATGTCTTCATATTTAATGTCTTCTCTAAACTTCCATCCCATGCTTCTTCTTCTATGAACTAAATATACACTTCTCCCCCTTGTTGTCCAACTTCCTCCTTAACTAATCTAGGACATGTGCATATGCCACTCATCCAAACACTCTCATGTGAGTGAAAAATTTCTTTGTTTCACTCCATGCTTCTTTTGGAACTCTGTTCATAACAACTTTGGTTGGACATCTATTTAAGATATATAATGCACAATTGAAAGCTTCTGCCCAATACTCATTTGGCAAGTGCTTTGCCTTCAGCATACTTCTTACCACATCCATGATGGTCCTATTATTTCTTTCTGCTACACCATTTTGCTGAGGTGTATACCTTGTGGTAAACTGCTTGTGTATTCCATGCTCCCTGCAGAAACATAGGAAGTATTTGGAGATATATTCTCCATCTCTGTCAATCTCAACACTTTTATGTAGTGTTCACTTTGCTTTTCAACAAGATATTTGAAGTGGTAGAACTGTTCAAACACTTCACTTTTCTATTTTAGAAAATAGACCCATGTCTTCCTTGTGTAGTCATCTATAAATGTCAAAACATAATGGCTGCCAGTTAATGATGGAATTTGCATTGGTCCACATAAATCTGAGTGGAAAATATCTAAAGGTGCCTTTTCCCTTATACTCTTTCCTGCTGGAAATTATTCTCTGTGTTGTTTGCTCGAGATGCAACCTTCACATAGGCTTTCTGGTTTCTCTATGAGTGTAATCCCTTTACCATTCCTTTTCTATGCAACAAATTCAAAGCTCTGAAATTAAGATGTCCAAATCTAAAATTCCATAATTGCTATAACACCTCCTTCCTTCAAGTCTGATCTTATCTTGAGAGGAAACATTCTATTGCTTGTCATATGGAATTTTTCAATGAGCTGTTTGCTTGGAGGTTTATCCATGATTGTGCACACATCATTCTTAAAAAATACATTGTATCCCTTTTGCATGAGCTGTCCACTTCTTAGAAGGTTACATTTCAGGCTAGGTACATAATATACATCTGGCACAAACTTCTTCTCTCCCTTCTTTGTTAGTATGTTCACTCTTCCTTTCCCCATGACAGAGACCTTGCTATCAGTCCCCATTTTCACTTCAGATTTTATACTTTCATCTAGATAGGAAAACATTGCTATGTTTCCAGTCATATGATTACTACAAACTGAATCTAATAGCCATACATCTTATTGTTTTTCTTGTGCTACATTACAAGTTAAAAGAACACTTCCTTAGTTCTGATTTTCTATTATAAAATTTACACTAGGTTTACTACCCATGTCATTTTTCTTCTTTCTACATTCATTTGCATAATTACCATACTTTTTGCAATAATGACATTGGAATGGAGATTTATCATACCTCTGTCCTTGTGCTTGATTCTAGCTTGAGCATTGGCTTGGATTCTGATTTCTTCCCCTTCCACTTGTGTTTGTAGGGTTGCTTCTTCCACCTCTGTGTGGGCTTCTACCTCTTCCTCGGTAGTTTGATCTTCCTCGACCTCCACCTTGACCAAAAGACATTTGTGTCTTGAATTCATGCTCCAATGAAGAGTTTGTTTCTCTTTTCGGTCTGTTCTCATGAGACATCAGTGATGCATGAAGTTCATCCACTGAAAACTGTGAGAGATCCTTTGTATCTTCTATGGCCACTACTATGGAATCAAAACTTGATGGTATAATTCTTAAGATGTTCTCCACTATTATCCTTTCTTCAAGTGTCTCTCCATGAGACCTGATTTGGGTAACCAACCCAATCAAATATGTGAAGAATGAATCTATGTTATCAGATTATTTCATACAAAGAGTTTCAAAATCTCTTCTCAACATTTGAAGTTTTGTTGTCTTCACCTTTTCCATGCCTTGATAGGATGTCTGGAGGGTATCCCATGCCTCCTTAGACTTTTTTGCTGCTACAATCCTTGGGAAAATACTCTCATGTGCTGCTTGAAAAATATAGAAGAGGGCTTTCGAGTCCTTCTTCTTATTTTCTCTCAAAAAATGTCTTTATGCTTGTGTCAAAGAATTATATGCTATTGCATCTGCTAGTTCTTGGAAACCATTTTCCACCAGCTCCCAAATATCCTGTGAGGAGAACAAGGCCTTTATTGTAATAACCCAATAATCATAATTATTCCCATTGAACTGTGGTAGTCGAGGATTAGTTAGGCTTGTGCTTGCTGCTACCATCTTGACTGTATAAAAAAACCTTCTCACTGCTTGAGAATCAACTTCTCAAAAAAAATCTTTCATCTTCTTCAGTAAAGAACACTTTCTTTCACTAAGTACCCAGACCTACTCTGATACCATGTTGAAAATTATGAATAAAAAAACACAGAGGAATGTGTTCCCCTTTCAACACAGAGAATGAACAAATGAAGAAAATAACAATCTTACACAGATAGACATCAAGAAAAAAAAACATAAGAGAAGAATTCTTTTTGAAATTTATTCAACTTTTCTCTATCGCTCAATTCATTTCTCTCTCTCTAAAACATATGAGATTACATACTATGTAATAAAAAATGGTCGGGGCCTTCAATTCAATGCAATTCACTGTGGGAATGGATGTTTATCAACCAATACGTCCTTTTGCCTGTTCCACATTTTTTACACAAAAACGAATACAAAAAACACACAACAGCAGACCTAAAATATTATTGGTTCTGGCTCTGAAAACACATCGCTTCTAGTGCTCCATCGCAAATCGCACATCGAAGATTTTAACATTTGACATATGCGCTTGTAGGAAAACTCAAAACATTGTGATTGCGATGTGACATGACACATATCACATCGCAACTTAAAAGGTTTATCTTATAGGCACTATTCGTTGTACTCCTAAGCTTGTAGGCACTGATATGTACTATCCTCATGAGCTTGACACGTGCCCTTTGTGATCGCATTGCAAATAAATTAAAACATCTTGTGGGCAGCTTTGAAAGGTAAGACGAAAAACTTGCGAAGTGCGGGTTACGGGAAATACAAAAAGGTATGGAAATAATGGAAATAAAAAGGTTTGTGCGGTTTGCAAATGAACTAATGGTTGGTGGGTCCCGCCAGATTGCATCGGAGGAATTTTAGCTTTCGGCTAAGCGTTAAGAGTTACAAATTAAAAGTTATGGGCTGTGGTATGTAGGGAGTTAAATGGTGGGAGGTGCGATATGGCGCGAAGGTAAAAAATAACGAAATGTAAAGGTTTGTGCGTGGTTTACAATGTGGTAAGGTAGGTGGGTCCCACTGATATCGCATCGACAGAGATTTAACTTATGGCGAAACATTAAGAGGTAAAGGCTAAATGTTGCAGGTGACGAAGTGTGGGAAAATAGGTAGGTCAATAGCAAAAAAATAAATAAATGAAGAGTAATGGATTCAGGTACTCCGTTTGTGGATTTTGCGTGGATTGATTGAAAACGCCTCTAGGTTTGAAACTTGCTGCTTATCCTTCCTGCAGAAGAATTCAATGAAGCGTGGGTTTCTGCCACTCCTTATTCATGGTGGTGGTTGGGAGTATTTCCAACATTAACATGGTATCATAGGTTTAGACTCATATTGGAATTGGGAGAAAATGCAGGGTAATAGTTGTTTGCAATTAATGCTTTTTAGTGTCTACCATAAAGTGTTCAAATTAGATGCTTACTTGACTTTAAGCACATAACCATCTCAGTGAAACTCCACACATCGTGAAGACAAAAGCCCAATTTATGATATCATAAATACCGTCAATACTAGATACTTATTGGTGCGCACTTTTCTTCACATGCTTTTTGCTTACCTGTTCCATAAACCAGGAATCGAATCTCACTGCCATTTAACATTTTCAATATAACCTATAGAGTAATTTCTGTGGAGAAAATAATGGGTAAGTCTTGAGTTCCAATCTCGCTCTCGCCTTTCACGTCAGACGAACATATGATGAACACTGAAGATTTTTTGTACAGTAGAGAATTGGGTCATGAGCTTAAATTGGGTAAATAGGTGGATTTAAGTAGATATTTCTGGTCACAGAAGAAAGGTGCAGCTATGGAAGGGAGCTGGGGAAAGATGGTGAAAGGGAAGAACAACCCATGGTTGAGTATCCATGGTTGATTATGTGATTTTTAGGCGATGATGTTTCAGAGAAGAGCATGGAGGTTTATATTTCGACTTATCCATGGATGATCACAGATCTCTCATATAAAAGAATGAGGTTCCATTACCAGACTTTGTGTTTCTAAGATGCTAAAAAATGGGCTTGGAAGAGTGTGCACAATCAACTAGGGTTTAATATCTCATGAAGACCTCCTGAAGTCAATTAAAGGACAACTAGGGTTTATGAGTGTGCCAAGCCAACTAGGGTTTATGAGTGCACATTGTGCACAAAATGTGAGTGTGCACTTGATGGAGTGATTAAAGAATGATTGTGAATTTTGTTGTTTATGGGTGATTTCAATAATGTATGTAATGTAAACGTTAAGAGGGGGTGTTTCAATTAATGCTTACATCCTATATTTGAGATGATGGTTGAGAAATTCTCTCAATCTCTCTTTCTAATTTAGGAATAAGTTAGATTTGAGAAACTCTACATATTAGAGTAATTTGAATGTAATATGTGTATATGAGTGCTTTTAGTTAGTTTTAACATTTTTAACACTTTGGATATTGAGTTGATCATAATTTGGTAAATGAATGGTGTCTCACACTATTCTATTATGGTTATAAAGCAATTAACTGTCAAATGGTTTATTCATTTAGAAAAATTGGTAAGAAATGCACTTTATTTATTTAGCAAATTAAATTGGCATATTTTATAGAAGCACAAAGTTAATTATTTTATAAAATTTATTGAGCCAAGTTAATTAATGTGGAAAAAATGTTGTAATATTATATTATGTTATATGAGGCAATATTTTGACTCAATCAAATTATATAAATATAAATATAAAAATAAATTAAATTAAAATTTATAATAAAATTAATAATTATAATTATTAATTACATTTTTATTTGGTCAAATTACATAAAAATAAAAATGAAATAAAGTTAAAAAAATAAAATAAAATTAAACAAATGAAATTATTAATAATTAAACTAATCTAGGTTCATTTTTACTTCGAATCTATCAAATCTCTTGAGATGTAAAATTTTTCTCTAGTTTTGCATTAAAAAAAGTTTTCACCTCTATAGATTTGATCCTTCTTGGGACTTGATAGATAGAGCAATGTATAAATTTGACAAACACCTCTGTCCATCAAGTAATTTTTTTTATGAGAGATTTCTTTTTCAAACTTCCCTTCACATGGCTTGTTATATATATTTAAGCTTGTTATCTAAAATTATTATTATATTTATTTTATTAATTGTTAACTAGAGTAATTTTTTATAAATTTTGTGTTTTAACTTTTATTTAATCTATTCTAACTTAAAAATAAAGCCAAATAAAATAAATAAAATCATAAATATACACATTTAATAACCAACTTAAGAAAAATGAAATTTTCTCATCCTTCACATATGAACTTGCTTTATTTTAAATAAATAAATTATAGGCTAATTGTTTTTTTTTTAAATATAAATTTTGTGTTTTATTTTATCTATTCTAACTTAATCATAAAGCCAAATAAAATTAAGTAAAATTATAAATATACACATAAAAAAAACATCCTTCAAAAAAAAAAGCAAACATAAGGGAAAAAAAATATTCTCATGCTTTCAAATATGAGCTTGCTTTATTACCATTAGTATGTAAAATTCATAAAATTACATAAATAAATATTAATAATTAAAAAAATTAAATAATATAATTAATTATATTTATTCTATTAAAATTATTTATAAAAAATGTGTCTTATTATTATTATTATTTTTTCCAAAATATTAAAAGTGGTTTAGCTCATTAATAAACTCACAATTAAAAACAATAAGTCAAATTCTCCTCTCTTTTCTATTATTTCATCAACCTACATATAACACTACTTAATATAGATCGGCTTATTTGCTATTATTTCTTTTTCCTTCATTTATAAACTAAGTAAATCTATTTAACATAATTTATTTATTAAAACGTTTTTGGTTAAAGATGGATCCATCATACCTATTGTTATTTGTAGATTTTTGGTTTAATACAAATCAATAAAATAATTATAACTATTGCTATGTATTTCTAAACAACCAATTAAAATGAGTTAATATATATATATATATATATATATATTGTGTGACAACATAGTAGGTTTGTAGACCACACAACTAAAACACTTTAGAATGAAAAAATAGGTTTGTAGACCACACAACTAAAACACTTTAGAATGAAAAAATGATGCATAGGAAAGTGTAAATTCAAATCCAGAGGGAAGTTTGGATGATAAGTCAAGTAAATGAAATATTCAAATCCATGGAAAGTTTGGATAGTAAATTAAGTAGAGAAAACCAAATTTATATTGAAGATAGTACCCATTTCATTGTATTGTTTAACTTTTTGAATGGTTGCAATACGATAGAGTATATTATTAGTCTTTTTCATAAGGGAGAAAGTACTATAGTAATTTATATGTTTTTGAATATGAGGCAGTCTACCAAAATTATATGATTAATCCCAAAATTTTACTCTGCATATTTTAGTTTAGATTTTCTCTGGCTATTAAACATCGATAAGGTTTTCTGTTAGTGAATGAAAAGTTTTGAGGTCTTATTTGGCCTCTTCCTGAGGCAGAGACTCTAACGAAACTTAGTATTAGAATCCATATTGTTAATATTTTTTGCATAATGAAGAAATTTTAGATGTTACTATAACATTACATAGTTAATATGAAATTTTTGTTGTGTATAATGTGGGTGGATTGTGCATGTGCCTCACTGCCTTACCATGCAACTGTGTCACTTCCTTGCTGCCACCTCTTGACTACTAGCTACCACCATGTCTCAGAGTTTAGCTACTTGTCACCAAACATAACTCAAAATTGTTGTCTCAACCATTGTGTACATTACTGTATTTTACCAATTCGTCAGGGTTAATGTGGCGAAGGTTGGGATTTGGGTGGGTTGAACATTAACAGAGAGCAGGTGGAAACAAAAACAATTAATCATTTGAGGTTGAAAAACTAGAGTTTGAATTTGTAAGTGTTGCAAGATAGAAAGAAATAAGTATGAAATCTTACCTTGGGACCTAATGACAGAGCTCCCGCCGACTTTGAAAAACAAAAAAGATCTCATATAATCCTTTCTCGAACTAGCCACATCACAACATGAGAATGACAAGGATCAAACCAACAAATTTTTGACAACTATTTTAGATGCCCATAGGCCAGGTTCTGCAACGCTATTATACTAAAGGAAAGAGACTGCAATAACCAATATAAATAAATTACTAAGTGCAATGATATTTTAAAGCATGTGCATTTATGAATCAAGGAGAATGGAGTAAAAACTATAAGATATATGAAAAAATGATAAGGGGAAGTTGCTTCTCGCTCTCTAAACAAAAGGTAGGATGCTACTTTGCAACCAAAGAATCAATCCCTGTCATTGATGGTGAACTATATCTTTACTTCCCTTTACTCTTTATACCTTTTCTTTTGGTTTCAAATAGACTCGCTTCGTGACTTCCACTGGAACTTAAACGAGATCACCAAATACTTTTGGTGATGAATTAACGACTTAATAAATCTAATAAATTTCTTCTTCAAGGAGGGTCATCAACTCGCTTAGATGAAGGATGGTTGGGCAAGGCCAAGAAACAAAACTCGGGTTTGAGTTTGTCGACATACACAATAGATTGCAACTTTGCTTCTTTCTTGTGGACTACTGTCAAAGTCTTGGGAAGAGTCACATTTGGAAAACAACTCAAATTTTTACTCTGAATGAGTATGCAAGTGTTGCATATGCTACTTTACCTCCATCTCATAATAGCATATGTTGCCTTCCATTCATATCATCATAAAAAATCCTTCATTTTAAAAGATAGAAAATATGGAGAGGGAAATATACAAACTGACAACAACAACACATGAAATGTACACTTATCACAGACATAGGAGATTGCAGCGAATAAAATTTTTTGGTTTGCACTTAGGACGGTGAATGCAGTATTAAGAGAGAAACTTGTTATGTCTCAATGGATAAAAATTCCCAACATAATTGGTGGTTATAATCACTTGAGCAATCATGGCCTTCTAAAACAATTTTGGGTAGAAATTGAATGCTTGTGGGATATGAGATACGAGGAAATTTATGATCCATTTCTTATTGTTTTTCAGAATTATGTTGGCTTGCACATGATTTACCTACAATCAAGTAATTTGGACCTCTAACAAGTGGTGGGGCATGATTTCCAAGCGCATGACCTTTTATTGGTGGCAATGGGTGCATAGTTGTTGGCTAAAATATTAACGATGGAGAAAAATGTTGGTTTTAATGGAAATAATTAATGTTTTCTTATAGAACCATCTTCTTGATATTAATATACACTTATAATACATGAAAATTATATCACACAATTGGATTGATGCAGGGTAAGTGTTAATCATAACTAAAAAAAAGTAATAAAAAATTCTGTATTATTTAATTTATCGATTAAAAATTTTATATTATTTAATTCATTTAGTTTTGGATTAGAGTTTAGAAGACAACCTAACATATAGGCTCTTTTATTTCCCAAGTTCCCATGATGCTATAAGACCCCACATTTTCCAATATTCTTTCCAGGTTCCAAGTTAGGAGTCATAAGTGAAGGATTCATGATCAATCAGTCACCAAATCAACATATATTCCATCCATGTTAGTAATTGATTGTTGCAACACCTAGAGGTATTTGGACCCTCCCATTAAATCTTATTATAATAAACTTGACCTTAGTTACAAATAAAATTGAAGGTTATGCTAAAAATAATTCTTCTTGTTTCTCCATGTATTCAATTTGTTGTATTGTTTGCTTCAGCAAATTCATTGTTTTTACACATCTACCACATTATTTGTTTTGGAAGATTTCCGCCCATGTTTGAGGTGTAAATTTCCTTATTTTTTCACATCCCAACAAGAAATTGTGTATTATTACATGTGGAGATGACAAAACAATAAATTATTGACATGAAACTTTATATTATGACAGACTACAAGGCTTTGAAAATTTAGGGTTGATAAAGATGGTTAGTGCAATAGGCATGGGATTTTATGCATTATAGGAAAATTTGAGCTCTTGAATCTCCCACTGCAAAGTGAATAAGGCAGAAATGAGAGACCATGGAACCAAACATTCCATTGTAAGTATAAGTTTGAAAAATCATCTTGTTTTTGCAAGATATGGTCCTTTTCTTCAGATTTGAAATAATTGTGTCGAAGTTGAAATAATTGTTTCAATTTTGAAAATATGTATGCACCTCGTGTTAGCAAAGAGATTGTGCTAAGGTGGCTTTGGGTGGGGATGGTCGTGCACTACAAACATCTCAATTTTAGTAGGTAGTTCTTTACACAATGAAAATTGAATTTTTGTGGTAATGTTAATCTGGGTTTGGGAGAAAATTTGGATTTGTGCAATCTTTAAAACAAATATTTTCTTTTAGGTTTAATAAAATTATTCTCATACAAAAAATAAACAAGAAAAATATTTTGGGTGGAATTTCTTTATTGTCGATGTGAATTTTGATGGTTTTAATTGAGCTAACAGTGTGAATTTTGATGGGTTATATTCAAGTTTTTTATTTTTATTTTTGGTGTGAATGCTCCTTTGGACTGAGTAGTTTAAGGAAAGAAGTATATATGTTTGATTTTATCCAAATGGAAAGACTAATATGTCAGTATTTCTAGTATGGTGGCCTCTATATGTATGTTCTATGCTTCCAAAGTAAGAAAAGGATAATATTTAATTTGTAATTTTGAATGGGGTGTGGTTGTAATATGTTTGTAATTAATAATTAGTAATAAGGGTTTGATTTAGCCTAGTAATGGCAGAACCAATCATCTAGTATTTGAACTAAAACTTTTTGCGAGCTAAATGGTTTCATGGAGCTCGACAAAATTTTCCTATTTAGAAACCTGTGTATATCTATATTTTTCTACACTAGTTTTCCGTTAATAATATATTTTAATGTTAATCTCAGTTAATGAAGGTATGGGTTTGTTTTTGTTGAATTTGGTCATCACCTTCTTGTCTATTGATCTACAAAAATTAGGCATAAGTGACACATTTAATCCAAATAAATATGAATTGAGAAGGAAATCTAGCTTAATTCTGATCCAAAATGATGCAGGAATGAAACATAATACACATATAAACATAAAAAAAAAAGATGCAGTAGAAATAAATCTTCATTTTATTAATATCAAAGAACTGAAATATGCTTACAAGAAAAATGGAAATAAAGTAGCTCAGGCGATGGTAGGTTATATTTGGGAAGATATGTTGCAACTACATGCCTTTGAACTATGTTACAATGAGGCTCAAGGGAATTTTTATTATTTAAAAACGAGGGGAAACCATAAATAACCAAAACCCTAACCCTAGGAGATGGAAAGACATGCGTTTTTGGGCCTTGTTGGGGTTTGTTGGATACCCAACTTGCCAGGGTCGTAACTTGGTCATATGATCTCTATTTGGTGCATACGATACCTCCTTGGAAATATCTCTATGAGTAATACAAGATTGGTAGCAAGCCTATTCGTATGGATATGGTCCTCTTGTGAAAATCAACAAAATTCCATTTAGGGGGTCAAAACGGCCCCAAAAGTTCGAGACCCGAAATATTGCTATAAATAGTAAATGCTCATATAATCAAGGAAACTGATGAGACTAACTAGAGGTCTAGGTAGAATATGTTGGTGGCCACCAATATCCACCTAGATCAATTCTCCCCCTTAAGAATAAATGGTACCCATTATGTGCAGAGCCTCCATGAGGTGAGAAAAGTTTTGTTGAACCTGGTCCTTGTTGATGGAGTTGGCCTACTTTGACAACTCGATATAGTTAGATCCTCTGTTGGTGAGTTTTTTTGATCTGTGTGTCCATGATCCTGTCCGTTGTGGAATTTTTGATGCATATTGGGTTGAGAATTTTTGGTGTCATCTGCTCAATGACGTCAGATGTGTCCAATGATGGGGGAAAGTATGGTCGTAGTCAGTCCACATTAAATAATGGGTGTAGGCCAAGGAATGGTGAAATGCTGAGCTTGAAGGCATTTTCCCCTACAACCTTGGTGACAGTGTAAAAACCATATCAGAGTAGGAAAATATTGTAGTGGGGACCAACGAGGCACTCCGTCTGCAAATGTAGCTAAACTTTATCTCCCACCAGGAACTTGTGTGGCAGCCAATGTTGATCATGACTTTGCTTGTACTTAACATTCTCTCTGTCCAATATGTCATGGAATTTCTAGAGGATGTGTTGAATGTGATTAATGAAGATGTTAGCCTTGTCAGCTTCATAATTGACATGAGTCGAATCTGTCTGAATAGATAGAAATGGTATGGCCACATCAATGGGACACAGTGGTTGGAACCCCAACCCCACCTGAAAGGAACTATGGCCAGTTGAGCTATGGAGATCTCTATTATAGTTGTGTTGGACGTAGGGGAGGCTTTCATCCCATGTGTATGGATTCTTCAAGTTGTACATGTGTAGAATGTGCATGATCATCCTGTTGATGACCTCTATGTGGTCATTAGTTTGGGGATGAAGGTCATGGAGTTAGTGAGCATGGTATCTAGCATTGAACAAAGGCTTAACCAAAATGTACTCAATAATATTCTACCCCGATTTGAGATAATGGACCATGGGATCCCAAAGTGTACACACACTCGTTCATAGAAGAGCTTAGCAGTGGATTTTATTGTGATACTATTGTTGCAGGCCACTAGAATGGTCATCTTAGAGAATCTGTCGATGACCATGAAAACACAGTCATTTCCATGCTTAGTAGAAGGAAGGCCTGAAATGTAATCCATGGAGATGGATTCCCAAGGCCAAATAGAAGTATGGATACAATTATATAGGCCTTTCTTATTTATTTTCAGTTTGTAAATGGCACATGCAGTGCAATATCTGATGCACTTCCCAACATCCCATCAAAGGTTCGACCAATAAAAATACTTCTGCAACACTGCCACCATTTTATCTACTTTGAAATGTCCAACGACTCGACTGTAGTGCACCCCCCAAATCATCTTGGAACACTCGCTTGAAGGAAAACAAAGGTGTCCAAGTTTGCATAACAGTGTGCCCTAAAGGTGAAAATCTAGAACATGTTTTCCTTCGAGTAACATCTGGTATGTGTTTTCGAGTTTTGTATCGCTCTTGTAAATATGCGGCCACCCCTAATTCTCATGTGCATAAGATTCGAGCACAGTGGTCTACACCATAACTGGTGGTTGGCTGAGACAATATGCAACATTATTTGTGCTTCCCTTCATGTGCTTAATGTTCAAATGAATCCGTTTTAAATATGTGGACAATCTATGATGGTGACCATTTTGCAACTTTCCTTGTGTCTGTATGAATTGGAGGGGTTTATGGTCTATATGGATGACCATTTCATTTCCTAGAAGGTAATGCTTCCATTGTTGGTAGGCCTCCAAAATGGAATACATCTCTTTTCCATAGGTGGGATACTGTCGAACTATGTATAAAAGTGTCTCATTGTTATTTTCCACTAGATGCCCTTGCTGAGTAGGAACTCCCTTGATAGCATAGTTGGAGGCATCTCTGTTAATCTTAAATGGTTGTTGCAAGTATGGTAATGTGAGAAATGGTGAAGAGAAAAGGTCATGCTTCAACTCATAAAATTCCTTCTGTTGGGATTCAGACTAGAATGACTTTGCTTTCACCATGCCCTTGGTGAATTAACTCAAATGCCAAGTGATATGAGAGAAACCCAAAATGCACCTACGGTAGAAATTAGAAAGACCTAGAAATATGCGTAGCTATGTTAGAGTGGTTGGGGTTGGTAAATCTCAAATAAATTGTATCTTAGATGGATCTACATGCACACCCCTCTCATTAATGATGTACCCCAAATATTGAACCTAGGTCATACCAAAAGTACATTTATCCAAATTGGAACACAAGTTATTTTGTCACAGAGTTTGGAGGACTTGTTGAATATGGTGCAGGTGCTCTTCCCAACTCTGGCTGAAGATTAGGATGTTGCTCAAATAAACTACCGCAAATGAGTTAGTGAAGGTTTGAAATATGTATTCCATCAACCTCCCGAAGGTTGTTTTGGAATTCGTCAACTCGAAAGGCATGAACAACCATTCAAAAAGGCCCTCCTTAGATTTGAAGGAAATATTTCACACACCGGAGCGTTCAATTGGTACTTGATGATAACCAGACTTCAAATCAATCTTGCTGAAATATTTTGACCCCTTCAGCTAGTCAGTAAGATCATCGATATGTGAAATTTGATACATATTCTAGACATTGATATTATTCATCACTCGATAGTAAATACAAAGTCTCGAGGTGTCGTCTTTCTTTTGTACCAACATGATCGAGTTCCCATAGGGTGATGAACTTGGCCTAATGTGGCATTTCTACAACATATCCAGAATTTGTTTCTTAATTTCATCATTCTCCATAACAGAGCGTCAGTAGACCAGTCCGTTGGGTAGCGGCACGCTGGGGGTCAGATCAATGGAGTGCTTGACATGACAGTGCATGGGTACCCTTATGGGTGAGGTGAAGATGTCTCTGTACTCCTCTAAAAAATTTTCCATTTGATGCTTCTGTGTGGAGGAGCCCTGTCTGGAGGCTGTGGATGTGGCCACAATATTCTTCTTTCCATGAGCTCAAATCGTAAGGAAAAAAAATTTCTCGGTCTCGGAAATGATCTTGCCACATTTCTTCGCAGAGATCAAAGAGATGGAGGTAGGCGGTGCTACCTCTGGTATCCTAGATAAATTATTACCCAAACACATATTAATAGTGCAATACCTAGACTCATACACAACATTATCCTTCAAAAAGTATGGTTGGCCTAATAATACATCACAAACTTCAAGAGGAGCAACATAACACAATACCTCATTTGTGAAGGGCTTGATCATGTAGGGAAGGTGTAATAGACCCAAGCTAAAAGTTCATCTAATAAAAGTTAATAAAGGAAAAAAAATAAGACCACGGTTAAGGGACACTTACTCCAAGTTGAATGTTGGGAAATGATATCCTAGTGGGCATCATTGGATGTGTTTATGGCTAAGGGAAATTGGAAAAGTCAATGGCTAAGGCATTAAAAAGGGAAAAAAATATTTTTGGCACATTTATTTATGAAAATAAAGGAAATTAGGAGAAAAGGAAGGTGCAAGGTTACAAGTTGCATGTGAGGAGAATTTGAAGGAAAATAATGTAAAATGAAGAAAATAGAGGCCTAATTGAGAAAAAGGCTTCTGAGGATCAATGTTGAATGTTGAATGTTGGGAAATGATATCCTAGTGGGCATCACTAGATGTGTTTATGGCTAAGGGAAATTGGAAAAGTCAATGGCTAAGGCATTAAAAAGGAAAAAACTATTTTTGGCACATTTATTTATGAAAATAAAGGAAATTAGGAGAAAAGGAAGGTGCAAGGTTACAAGTTGCATGTGAGGAGAATTTGACGGAAAATAATGTAAAATGAAGAAAATAGAGGCCTAATAGATAAAAAGGCTTCTGAGGATCAATAGGTAGCTTTTTGTCAGTTCAGTTTTGGAGCTCTCTCTCTATTCTCTCTCTCTCTCTCTCACACACACTTGGACACTTAGAGTTTTCTTGGAGCATTTCATCATTGGATCAAGAAAGGGAAAAGTAGGCAAAGGAAGGAAAAGGAAAATAAAGGAAAGAAAATATCAAGCAAGGAAGATCATTATCAAGAAATTTCAACATGAATACTTGTAGGTAACAGATTGAATGTATTATTTCCTAGCTGGTTTTGACATGCATGGTATGTGCATGTGGGTATTTGGTTATTTTGTTGTTGGTGGCATTGTTTTGTTAGGCTTTGATAGTGGTTCTTAGCCTTGCTTTGAATTTTCCCAGATAACAAATGTGTGATGGGATTGTTCTCTGTTTTGAGCTTTGGAATTGTCAGATGGTTTAAGAATGGGAAAAGGTGGTCTTAGGTTCATTCCCAGAGTCTTAGGAATACCTTGACTGGTTTTGGCGGGATACATGGTAAAGCCTGAGGGTGGTATCTCAGTAAGGGGCTAGTGATCCGGTTTGGATTGCAGTAAAGCCTAGAGACAAGGAGACAGAAAATTCCTCAAGGATGGTGATGAGACCATGATATGGTGAGATCACGATATGGTGAGGGTGGAGGTGGTTTAACCTCTATATTCCATTGGTTGTTTTGGATTGGTTTATCCATGAGATCCCATATTCATGCTTTGAATATGGCATGAGGGTGACTGGATGAAAGAAATATTTGGTTCAACCATGCCTATGGTCGGGTGGTACGTGGAAGTCTCAAACGTGGTTGGATCTTGCTTATGTTTAATGAAAGCTAAGTTCTCTTTCTTTTGTACTTGTATTTATGTGGCTTTAATGGTCGTTATCTTATGGTTATTTTGTGGCTATATGTTTATTATAAACATGGTCAGGTGATTGTTTCTAATTATGGTTTATTTCATGTTTTACTTGTAACTAAAAGAATAATGGATGCAAGGCCTAATTAATGTTAGGAAGACTAACAGGAGAGGGTGGTGGTACTTCTTGATAATTTTCATATGAATTTTTAGTCCTTTATGTTTAGTCGTTTATTCATGACCTATAGATTTCATTGTTGCCAAGTGTTTGACAGAATGTCAGTCCCAGTTAGGGACGGTCAGGCCTTGTCATGGTGTCATTTTTTGGTTTACAAGTATTTTCCTTGTGTAATTTATGAACTATTAAATTTACAGGGATTTCTGGGTAGAGGTCTAGCCCAAACCCTAGAATTTAACCTTAAAATCCACAGCCGCTGGCACAACACTCAGCAATTTATTCCACAGTTGCATTGATGTAGGCTTATGGATGCGACTGGAAGGTTCCAGTTGCACTGAGACCTTGGAAAGGGAGCGACTAGGGGTAAAAATTAGGGAAAATCCAGGTTGGCTTTGTTATAGAAACTTATAGAGGTTGGGTTACTCCTGGAGGGTCCTGTGGCACTTGAGGGAAGTTAAAAAGGTTTTTTTTTTACTCCCTTTCCTTAAGGTCACCTACAAGGTTGAGTCTGGTCATAATAGCCCCTCATATCATGTTTACCTAGGTTGGTCAGTTACTTGGGAAGATGTGAGGGGAGGTGGTGTGTTATAGGTGGTATCCGAGCATGGTTTACCCCTCATACTAAATGGGCAGTGTGTTGGTCATGTTTTTTTATTGCTTGTATATGTGTTTCTCATACTTGTTGTCTATGTACTTGTTGCATCAACTTGGTGTTGGTCATGGTGGTAGTGATGTCACTATGGGAGGGCTAATGGTGTTGTTGTGAGCATATGACTAATTATACATGTTAGGTGCTTACATGTTTTCAAGTGTACATTGGCATGGTTGATGTTGTCATGCATGAGATCATGGTGTGTAGTTAATATGGTCATGCATTGATGACTGGAATCTAGTTAGAATGATTTTTCTATGTTGGTATACCTATGTATTATAAGTCTATATGTTGTTGTGATTATGTATATACATGTATTACACTGATTGGTTGATCTTGCAGATGATATATCCTTCCTGAATTATGATAAAGCACGTTGGTTTATTGCAGATGATATATCCTCCCTGAACTAGTAGGATGGTAGACTCCATAGATTCTTCCTATGAATAAGCTGAGAAACATGGTGTTGGGAACTCTTCTGACTTAGCAGATACATTGAAAAGTTTGAAGGAAGGAATTGTTATGAAACCATCTCCAAACATAGAAGAGAAGAGAGATCAATGCCTTAGAAATCAGCGACTTCGAGGGGGAAAACTCTAATAAATTACATAAATGAACAATTCTTGGATGATACAAATGACAAAACTTCCTCTCTATATATAGGAGTCCATGGGACCACAATTTAATCCTGGTGGGGCCACAATGTAATCCTAGCTGACCTAACAATAATAATGTAAGGGCACAATAATTACTATATGGGGTTTACAGGGGTACAACAATAACAATAAGGGGGTTACACTAACAACAATACGGGACTATGCTAGTAATATAAGAACCTAACATGCTTCTCTCCTTCAAAAAATTGTTTTCCTCAATGCTTGAGTAGCTCCGGGTGCTTCTGTATAAAATTCTCATCCTCCCATGTAGAATCTTCAGTGGGTAAGTTCTTCCATTTTATGAGATACTCTAAAATTGATCAATTTCGTAGCTGTTGAGTTCTTGTTTTCGTGACTGTGTCAGGTTCCAATATGGTTTTTCCTTCCTCATCAAGTTCTAGAAATATTGTTTGAACTAGAAGTTTGTCCCCTATAACCTTTTTTAAGCATGAAACATGGAAAACTGGATGCACTCGCGAAGAAGTAGGAAGCTCCAATTTGTATGCCATAATACCAATCTTTTGCAACACCTTGTAAGGACCATAGTACTTTGGCGATAATTTATTATCCTTCTTATCTTGCTTGAGGGACATTTGTTTGTATGTTTATAGCCGTAAAAATACCCAGCCTCTAACATAAAAAATTCTCTCACTGTGATATTAATCTACCTGTTGTTTCATTCGATTTTGTGCCAAATTTAGGTTATCCTTTAAGAGTTGGAGAACTTCTTGTTGATGCTCGATGTGATCCTCCACTGCTTGAACCCTAGAATTTTCCCTTAAAGAAGATGTGATGGATGGTGGATGATATCCATAAAGTGCCATAAATGGGGTCATTTTTGGTGTAGTATTGAAGGAAGTGTTATATCACCATTCAACGAGAGGTAACCACTTGACCCATTTTTCTTTCTTATTAGACACAAAAAAACGAAGATATCCTTCCAAACATTTATTCACTATCTCTGTTTGACCATCAGATTGAGGATGATAAGATGAGCTATGAGCTAGTTGAGTACCCAAAAAAGAAAATAATTCTGTCCAAAAATTTCTTGTAAAAATGGGATCTCTGTCACTAACAATAATCTTCGAGTTTCCATGTAGCTTTTGAATTGTTTCCATAAATTCCGTAGCAACTGTACTTGCTTTAAATGGATTAGATAATTCACAAAAGTGTGTATACTTGGAAAGTCGATCAACTACCCACCATGATGACATTCCTTCCTTCGGACTTAGGTAAACCTATGATAAAATCCATTGAAATCTCCTCCCAACGTTGACTTGGAATGGATAAAGGTTGTAAAATACCCAGGGTCTTAATTGTCTCAACTTTATTTTGCTGGAAAACCAAACATTCCGCCACAAAATTTTGAATATCAGATTTAAGGCCATCCCAAAAAAATTCTTTCTTCAACCTATGGTAAGTTTTTAAAAGTCCCGAGTGTCCTCCTAAAGGAGAAGTGTGCAATTCCAAAAGAATATTTTGTTTTAGTTGGGAATTATTGCAAATATATAAGCGATCTTTGTACCATAAGGTATCATTTTTCCAACTAAATGTATCAGATGCACTAGGATCTTGATGCAACTTTTGAATGAGTGTCCAAACTTCTTCGTCCTTCTTCCATTCATCCCTTGCTTTGGTTATCCAATCTGGTTGGATAATAGAAATGGCACAAAGAAACGCTTCCACCTATTCATCATTTCTTGAGAGTGCATTTGCAACAACATTTAGCTTCCCTTTTTTGTAGATGATTTCAAAGTCATAACCCAACATATTTGTGACCCATTTTTTCTCTGATTCCAAATGTTAACTCTCACTCCAAATGTTATGAAACCAGCTACAAAAATAGAAGAGAAGAGAGATCAATGCCTTAGAAATCAACCACTTCAAGGGGCCAACCTCCAGTACATTACATAAATGAACAATTCTTGGATGATATAAATGAAAAAACCTCCTCCCTATATATAGGAGTCCATGGGGCCACAATGTAATCCTAGTGGAGCCATAATGTAATCCTAGCCTACCTAAAAATAATAATGTAAGGTCACAATAATAATAATATGGGGGTTATAGGGGTACAACAATAACAATAAATGGGTTACACTAACAAAAACAAGGGACTATACTGGTAATATAAGGACCTAACAGAAATAAGGAGTTGTAACATAGAAAATGATAGAATCATATAGGAACAAGAGAAACAAGCAGAGGTCAATGCAGTAATTCTTCAGAGTTTGTCATATTTGTAGAGACAAGGACCATTCTGGATCAACTATGGATAAGAGCATGGGACTAATTGGGTATATGTAAGTAGGTCTCGTGGTGGTCAACAGTCAGATCAAGATGACACGATTAGAGATGGAAGGTTCTTGGACTCTCCGGATAGGAGAGGCGGAAAACATAGGTACTATTCTAGTTCTAGTTCTGAGAGGCAATATGATCATCATCGTTATCATCCTTACAGGAGAAGTGATAGGGGATATTTTCATATGAGTTTAAGAAAGAAAAACCACCTACATTTGATGGATAATTGAAGAAATCAAAAGATTCTAAGGCATGGTTTCTTGGCATGAGGAATTTCTTTAGGTTGCATGATTACTCAGAAAACATGAAGGCGAGAATAACTACTGTATTCAAACTTAAGATGTGAATAATGTCAGGGGTATTTATGAGAAGGAAATGACTTGGCGTGAGTTAAAGAGGCTATTCCAAAAGAAGTATCTATCAAAGAGGTACTATGATGGTAGAGATAAGGAGTTTTATAAGTTTTAGATGGGTTCCTTGACAGAGGATTAGTATACTAAGAGGTTCTTGGAGTTGTTGAGATATGTGCTTGTTGTAGCGTCTAGAACACCCTCCGAAATTTGGCATCGGTCTAAAATTTAAGAGCCCCTGATGCTTTTGATGAGGAAAATTTTGTTTCCCAGCATCGGCCCTAGGCCTCAAAATCCCACCCTGGACAGTTAACCTCAAATCAAAAGATGGCTTTACGTTTTTATTCTAAGTAAAGTCGCAAAGTCACAAACTCACACTTCTCTCAATCTTCGATATTTTGGGACTTAGCGACCTTGCGACCTAGCCAAGGTCGCCAGGTCGTTAGGTCGCAAACTCCATCAGAAGCTTACCTTTGCGACCATGTGACCTTGTGACCTAGTGAGCCCCAGGTTGCCAGGTTGCAAATGTACACAACTGACCTCCTATGCGACCTTGCGACCACCATTAATTCCCACACGTGCGACCTCTTTATATATACAAGAGTCATGTAGGTCGCATTTAAACTTCATGACAGAGTTCAAAAAATGTCTGACAGGCCAATCAGAGTGCATTTTTTCCAGGTAAGTCGTTGAAACCTCCTGCATTTCCCATTTTTGTTAACTGTTGACCCTACTTGCCCCTAGCTAGGCTATTATTCATCTTAGACTCCTCTTAGCTGCAACCCTTTCCCTTACACCATTTCCCTTTAAGGGTCCTTTTCTCCCCTGCTCATACCATCATGCCCAAACCAGTTCAGACCCCTTTTTTCTTCCTCCTGCTAATTTGGATACTCTTCCCTACACCTCCTATGGTCCCTTCAAACTTGATTTTTTTCCTTCTCTTAGATTTTTACCCACTTTCCTCCTAGGTCATGCCGGCCTTATTTTCCACAAAAAAAACCCTAATGCAACCTCATGACCTCATGACCTAGTTGTTGTGTCACCAAGTCGCAAAGTTGCAAGGTCATGTTCGTTCACGAAGACGTGACCTTACGACCCTGCGACTAGGTCGCCAGGTCACATCCCTTCTAGAACTAAACCTTTGTGACCGATTCAAGTCACATCGACCTATGATTCTTTGTTACGACCCATCATGCAGATCACTTAACCTCCTGGACCAGCTAGGACAGTAGTTGGTTCAGTAAGGTATTTTTCCTCTTTGCCTCCATGCCATCCATCTTATCGTGGGATTGTTTTTTGAATATGTGAGGTAATATCAAAGACAAAATAGAAAGTGTTTCTATCTCTTCGGCCTCAAGCAACATGGGTCCCCCGATAGGTCGTAGAAGGCACTAGAGCCTAGAAATAGATCCATTAGAGGGTGACATGCCTCCACCACTGAATCCCATCTATGGGGACACCATCTATGTTTTTGGAAAAGGTGTGAATATGTACTGGTATGAGCTCTACCAAGAGTTCACGAAGCAGGAATTCCATAAGTCCTCATGGACCAGCACGTATACATACTGGTGAAGAGGTCCAAACTACATTATGTAGCTTCCCACTTGCCAATATTCCTACACATAGAAATGATTGAATGGATCCTCCAAAATATGAATTCAAAGCACTGGGTAATCCGAGACCGCGCAAGGAATTCTTTTGCCTACCTGATCCGTGGGGGGGCGCTGCTGAAGTATATTATTCACTCTTGAGTAAAGATGAATCCTTCAATGCCTGGTAGATCAAAACACATGATGTGATGGTACATGATACTCTGAGGGGCTGGTGGGAAGACCCTAAGAAGTTCAAAGGAAAGAAAGATTAGGAATATAAGACCAAGGGTTTGAGGAAGGTGTACAAGCTCGTCGCAACCATGATGTGTTGAATGTATGGCAGGATGGATGCCACTACCTTCAGTGGGGCATGGGATCCCCTCATGTACGCAGTCACCGCCCATGACACTCACTTTAATTGGGTGCATCTATTAATTTCAACTCTAAGGGCCAATATATCAGCAACACAGGTGCCGGAGGAAGGATTAGCATCATAGTTCTATATGGCTTCCTACCTTCTAGATGCAGTATGCTCGTGATGTAACTTTGATGATTGGGTGCATAACTGGAATGCAATGACTAGTGGAACAATCCATAAGGATCTAAATTTTTTATGGGATACTAAATATAAGCAAGACATTGATGTGATCTCCGATAAGTTTATCACCGCACAATACCATCATCTCTTTAATGAAGATCCACCCTGCATGTCCAAAAGAGCCATGTAGATGGTCATTAATGTAGCACACTGGTTCCCCATCTGAGAAGGCACCTTCGTCAAATTTTTTGGATCTTTCAAGGCACCCCAAGCATTTCCCAAGTTCATTACTGATAAGATGCTACTAAGAAAAGTATGCTACCAAATGACAGGCAATTTCTCCAAGACAATGAGTAAAGGCAAGAAGAAACCATGAGATCCCACATTTATGCTTGGAATATGGCACGAGGGTGACTGAATGAAAGAAATATTTGTTTCATCCATGTCTATGGTCATATGGTACGTGGAAGTCCCAAACCTGGTTGGCTCTTGCCTATGTTTAATGAAAGCTAAGTTCTCTTGCTTTTGTACTTCTATATATGCCATATTTAATGGCTATTATCTTATGATAATTTCTATGGCTATATGTTGGTTATAAGAAATGATAGGTGACTTGTTATAGTCATGGTTTATTTCACATTTTACTTATAACTAAAATAACAATGGATGAAAGACCTAATTAATGTTAATATATCTAATGGGAGACGGTAGTGATCCTTCTTGATAAGTTTCATATGAATTTTTAGTCCTGTTAGGGTCCTATAATACTAGGATTCATAATTTTTGAATTGAATATGATAGAATTGTAAATATATACATACATTTATTTCTACAAGTTGTTTTCCCATATTTTGAAAACTGAAAAATTATAAAAAATTAAAAGAGGGTAAAAAGTCTTAAAAGAATAATCAAAGGACTTCAAAAAAGATAAACCCCAAAAAGAAAAAAAGATGAAAAAAAGACCTGAAAGTAAGCAAGTCAAAATGCCACTACCATTTACTTTTACTGCAAGAACAATGATTATGTGTAGATTTTCAATAAATGCCATAATCCATGATTAGTTAAACAATTTAATTTTAACTTTTCATGCTTTGAATTTCATGTTTTAGATAGAGAATAAAGATATGTCAAACATTATAAACTTGAAAAATTATTAGATAGTTAGAGAATAAATGAGGAGCTTTAATCTGAGCCCTTGGATGAAATACGGTTAGACTTAGATAGATTTATGCTTTAAAAGAAAAACTAATTTAGGGTTGCAAGCTTAAATGAACCCATGAAAATGAAGTAAAAAATGTTAGAAATAAAGATGGGTAGGTAGAAAGAAATTGAGAAAGCATGTAATAAAGCATCATCGGGAAAAAATCACTAATTTCCCCTCCCCTACAATTATTCAGTATTCTAAATTATCAGTTAAAAAGGCTCGGAGCATTTCTCTGACTTCTGTTGGGACCGAACCCAAGGCTCGATGACTGATTGGTTAAAAATATTGAATCCCTACACAAAACCCACATTCATTATAATTTATCCTTCATTTCATAAATCATAATCCCTTTCCTAAGTAAAAACCCATTTTTACTTAGTAAAAGTAAACCCTAAGTAACTAATTTCATTTTCCTTTCAAAATACTCAAAACCCATGAACTACATTTTATCCTAAGTTAAAAGTGTAAAAAATAAAAGAAATAACAATGCTTTATTTTGTCTATGATTTTCACTTTACTTAGATTTAAAACATGTATTTTCATATCCCCTACACTTCACCCTTTATTTCATATTAACTATATATATTAATTCCTTAAGTTACACCCACCCATATATTATTAAATCCCTTTTATTTTAATAAATCCACAAAACCCTCTATTTTAAGTTTTAAACCAATGTTTAATACCCCATGTGTGCAATATTAAACCCCACCCTACCCCATTGGTTTAAAACTATCAATAAAACAAATACACCACCCCCTATAGTGTTCAAACACATGTCAAATGTTTGAACAACTATATAATAAAAATCGAACTGCAACATGTGAATAGCTGAAACATTTCATAAATTTTTTAAATGGTTGAAACATACATTATATTATTTCTTCGCCATCATATAACCAAAGTTTTAACTTTAATTTAAATTGATTTATAAATTTAAAACCGACCCCGCCACATACAACAACCCCGATCCCACTCTCCAACCCGATGCAACTTCCACAGGAGATCTGGGCCATTCGCAATCGAACCCCAAGATTCAATGATAGAAATGAAATTTCACAAATAAACCTACGCGAAATTCCCCGTCTCATTTCTACGTGAAATGGGCGGTATTTTGATTTTCTCCCTCCTCCACGAGCTTGATTTTGGTTGGAACGTGTTCTATCATTCCAAAACAACTTACTGCCCAAATTGCACGCGATAACTGCTTGTGGTTTTTACCCTTTGATCTCGAAAACCAATTTCCCGCCTGACTTGACCTTCATTAATTGCTGGCGTTGTTTTCCCTAATATACATAATAAACATAGGAAATACATTTCATTTCCTCTTTTCTACGCATTAACCCTGTATAAGCCCCCCGACTGTAAAACGAACCTTTTTCTGACATTTCTATGCCAAAAGCCTGCAAAACTCAATGAGGAGCCATTGAATATTGTTGAGGAACTCTGAATTTCTCCAAAAGATCAGAAGGAAGCCATTTAACCCGTTCAAAACCTTAGAAACCTCCTTGAAACCTTATACCTGCGTGTAACAAGTATTTTTCTGAAATTCAAACCTGTTTCAAATCTGAAAAGACTTATTAAAAGCAAAATTACATTTAGAATTCAAATTTAAACTGTTGAACCCTATCAAAATGCCCAAAAAAATAGGCCAAACCCTGTCAAATTTTCTGAAAAACCCTGTTTCTTGCTGCACATTGTTTTTAAGAGAAATTGTGAGTTTTTTTTATAGTTTTTATAAATTGTTTAAACTCCAAAATTAGCCAGGATTCCTCTAAAGGAATCCTAAAGCCTCTGTGCCCAATCTTTAAGTCATTTTTAGCCCAATTTCTCAGTTAAAAAGCCAAGAAACCCATGTTTCTTGTGTCTAAACTAGTAAAAGCCTATAAATTCTGTTGAGAATCCAAAATTTAAGAGAAAAACCCAAGAGAAGCCCATATTTTTCCCATTTTTATCCAAGAAACCTCTGCTAAAGTAAAATTACTTCTGCAAATTGTTTAAAGTTGCAGAAGTAACCATAATGACTAAAAGCAGAGTTCTAGCAATCCCGAAGGTTCCAAAGTGCCAAAATCAACTCCATCCATGACTTCTAAGACTGTTATTATTGTAAATCCTTTGCAACCCCTTGTCATAGACATTGAGCATATTCCATTAGTTGATATTGATTATAAAATAGCAAACCCAATTGTTGAGTTTAATCTGCTAGATATTCATAACTGGAGCTATGAGAAGTCCTTAGATAATGAAGAAGAAGTCCATATTTGGAAATCCCACTTGCCCAAATATGTTGTTCCATTAACCCATACATGCCAATAAGTCATTAGGTTATGTCAACAATATTATATGTCTGAACAGAGAGCCATAGTAATTCCGACAAAGAAGTGATTCTCACCATTACTGCTGAATCCATTAACCAGATGCTACACCTCCAGCCTGATCCTCAAGCAGTCCCTTTATCCATAGAGGCCCTTACCAAGTTGTATATTGGCCTTGATTTTCCCAAGAGATTCATGATTTTCCAGACATTTATGCCTTTGCATGTAGAAATTACTCAAATAAATCCCCCATATTCCACTTCTAGATTCCCAGAATGTTCAAGACATGTGATTTCCATGCTTTCCTTCATCTTAGAGTACTTTACCGATGAAAACAGAAATGAATCCATCTTGGGTTTCTTATCCACTTTTACCCCATGAAAATCCCCATCTGTAATATTTGATTATGTTGGTTACATTGCAAACAATATTCATTATCAATTGATCAATTTTCCAATTGAAGGAGTGTTCAGATACACATCCTTCCTCTTCCACATGCTTTTATATTTTCAATCAGATAATTTTCCATTCACCCTTCAAAATATTAACATAGAGGGAAATCCTCTTTTTGTCATTTTATGGACTACTTTACTTAGGAAAGAGTGTGCATATTTCACTTATGCATAATTTTCAAAATTATTCATACATTTAGTGATCCAAATGTTAACAAAAAAAGAACAACCAAGGATAAATGAAGAAATGAAGAATATATTATAGTTGTCCGAGTAGAATAAAGTTGGTTATTGGTACTTATATGAAAAACATACTGAGATTAGAACTTTTTGGGTCAAATTTGTTACCTTACAAGTTACCCAAACATGTCTCAATGAGGATCTTTGCCTTGGAGTATATCAGGCAAATCCTAAACTTTGATTCTATAAATTTCATGGCAGCAAATAAGAAAACTCAGTTGAAATAAAATAATCAGATAGGGCCATTCATCTGCAATCATAGAGATGGAGAGAAAGAAGCAACTAAGCAGCTATAGGAATTCATATTTGAAGAAAACTTTCCTTGGAATTATGATCCAAAAGGGATCCTAAGTAAACTGAGGGTTAAATGTAAGTTAACTCCCTTCATTCATGAAACAAAGCTAGAGATAGAAAAATATGCAAATCAGATTGAGTGGACAGAGAATACTTTAATATATGTTGTGAATAAAAGTGATACTACTCACACTTTAGAGACTGCTGATCAAATAGAGAAATCCACTAAGAGAAAAAGGGAAGAAGGTACCTATGTTGCTGAAACCACTACTGAAACAAGGTTTAAAATTACATATAATAAAAGGCTCAAAACAGATTTAGTTGGAAAATATTACGTAACCATTGATGTGGAAGAAATAGATATTATAGATACCAACACAGATGTTTCCACTATCATCATCAATGAGCCAGTTATTAAGAATCAAAATGAAGAACAAGTTGACAATGAAAATGCATAGTTAATAGAAAAACAATAGAGCATGGAAGCTTCATCCTCACAGGCAGCTGAGGAGAAAGACCTGGACATCAAAGAGAAGTATAAACAGATCACGTTAAAGAATGAAGAAATAAAAAACAAACATCTACTCCCAATATCTGAAACAAACACCAAGTGTGAAAAATAGACTTCTGTCTCCATTTGATTATTCAAACAACAAGCTAATCATGTCAGTATTGCAGCCTACAGTCAAATCCCCAAAGACAATGGCAAATTATAAGAAGGTTGATTTGGAAGTCCAAACAGAAAAGATTCATGCTCTTGATCAGATTTAATTTCATAGACAGAATTTAGAAATGTTGTACTCTACTGTTACAACTAAAGCCATGAGTGCTCAGAAACTCCAAAACACAATTTCCAATATGAAAGATCAGATGAAAATGGAAAACACATCTTTTTATGCTAAGGATTTAAGAATCAATTCTTTGGAAGAATTCGTCATACAGATTGGATTTGACCCAGCAAATGTCAAGGCAATAGAACAATTAATAAAGAAAAAGAATGAGGATATTGCAGCTTTGAGGAAACAACTTAAACTTCCTGAAAGTGAACATCCTCAAACTAAGGAAATAATAGAAGGACAAAATGAGAAAGATGATATGATGAACATAATATTTCAGCTTACAACACAGATAAAGGAAATGGAGATTCAGATGGACAAGATTTTCCAGGAGAAAGAAATAGCAGAAACACAGGAGGCACCCACAATCATCCCTATGGTCACTACAGCTGTGCCATCAACTTTAGCTGAAAATTTGGCACCCAAAGAATCATTGGCTACTGCAGTTCCAGTAACTTCATCCACAACCTCAGCTACAGAATCATCTACAATAGCAGTTCACCATACAGATGAAGCCAACAAATTAGTGAAAGCTATGGAAGAAATGTCTCTTAAGACAAGTGAAATCAACAGATTAAAACAGATGGTAGAAAATCTTGAGAATTCAAACAAATTGGCTCAAATAAATGCAAAAACACGAGCAAAAAGCCATCAGATTGAATGAAGAATTGAAGAAATTACAAAAGGAATTGACCTTGAAGGAACATGTTTCCTATGTGAAAAATCATTTGTGGAACAAGATCATAAAAACCATCAATGACATATGGCCCTCCATTCAAGTGATTTTTGAACAAAGATACTTACTAAAAGAAGCATTAGAAGAGATCCAAAAGACAAAAGAGGAATTGGATAACAAACCAGAACAAGCTTTAGAACTGATAAAGTTTCTCAATAGCAAGAACATGCAAGAATTGGAAGAACCTGAAATTACTGATAGAACTGAAGCTATCCTTGAGATAAAGAAGGTTATAACCAAAAAGAACCTGATGAAACAGTTAGAGGAAAACTATGAGAACATGAACATTTCCATAACCAGGTTTATGGTCAAATTTGAGAACTTGAGGCAAAGAAGTTTGCCTAATATTTTGGTCATTAATGGAAAATTAATGCCTCAGGATGATTACAAAAAAAATATTAGAGAATATGCCAAGGAAGAAGTTGAAAAATTAGGAAGTGGATAAGGCATTCCAACAGGCGAAGTCCTACTTAGAATTTTTGAGGACTTATTCTATTTACAACATGAAATTAAACACTTGTTTGTCATCAAACCAACTTTCTCTAGGTACACAGAAGCAGATGAAAATTTCAGAAAGTTGAAGAAAATACAAATTCCAAGTGATGAAGTTTGGGAGTCATTAATAGATTTACTGTAAAAGGTAAAAAGGCAGAAAGGTAACAGTGAAAACAGTTTGCTAAAATTTGCAGTCAAACATATTTTTATAGCAGTAAAGATCTTTTACAGATTTTAAAGAGTATCAAAGGTTAAAGAGAATCAGTGAAAGAGTATTAGTTAAAGCAGATCATATTTCTAAACAGACTTGAAATATCTAAAGCCAGCTAGAAAGAAAACAAGGCAGCCAACTACTTCTTATCCTCAGTCAGTTTCTATTTCTTTTGGATAGATAAGACAACTTGCTGATTGGTTAAGCAGTTGTATCTATTATTGTTGTAAATATATTTTATTTCCCTTAGATAATTCCTAGAAGCATTCTAGGATATTTTGTAAACAATTATGTATAAATATTTCATCTTTAGAAGTATTAGTGTGGAATAAATTGTTGAAAATTTCTATAGTCATTTTTGTGGACTTGAAGGCTTTTTGTGTTCAAATTTCGAGTAGCAGACTGGATCAGATCATCTAGCATCGTATTTCAGGATTCATGTGATGAGATATTTGGAGTGAATTATTTTCTAAATTTGTCATTGTTATCTTTCTTTGTTATATGCAATCCATTATGTGTTCTAAATTTGAATGAAAGAGTAGGAGGATTACTTCAAGATTTGTTAAAAGCACCTTGTCTTAACTATTTGTCATTTCTATGTTTTCATCTGATTTCTAGTGTAGGGAACACTTAATTTCTCCCTATGTCGTTTGACCTCTGCCTACTACTTCCATTTTCCGGATCAAAGAACCCTTCGTTTCTCTTTATCCCGATCAGATCACCTCACAAAATTTTTTTCTAAGATCTCCAACGGTTATCTATCTTTCCCTTAAAACATTTGAATTTTTGGCCTTGATCCTAGTTCTGTCTACTTGAATTTTGACTCCTCAGCCCAATGGACAAATAGATTTCCCACTATCCATCTCTTCCAGTAATTTTTCCCACCAAATAAATCAAAACAAAAACCAATTGCACAATCATAACTAGCCTAATATTTTATAAAACAAACAAAGTTAAATCTTATAGAGAGAGCCTTCCCTGAACCCTAGGAAGGCTAGATCATAGAGTTTAAAATTTGGTTTGTGGTTACCTCTAGTTTTGTCAACTAAAAACCAAAAATCTCAAAACTAGAGAATTACTGGAGTGATAACATACAGGCGACCATGCTTGGGACCTAACCAATCCTTAGTTGTTAAATAAACCTGAAAGGAAATCATTTCTTATCATCTTTTTATTTAAGATTGTTTAACTAGTTGTGAGTATAAAAATTTGTAATTCTGGTTTCTAGGAAATTTTATTATACCAGGTCTAATCTGGACCCTAAACCTGCTGTTATAGTATACAACCTAGATAGAATAGGAAAAAGGAAAAAATAGAGAGAATATTTATATGCTAAAGTTTCATTAATAAGAGTCAATTCATTACCCCATGAATTAGTATGTTTGGAGGATATAGAGTTTGATTTAGAATTTGACCATTCTTTATTCAGGACCAAATCTGAAAGTAATTTAAGTACTGCTGTTTTAGACCCTGTTTTTATTTCTTTTTTGGAATCAAAACAGAAGAGTATTGCAGCAAATTTTGAATTAAAGAAAGTTAAAAATCATGACAGACTTGAAGAAACTAATGCTAATATTCTTAAAGAAATTGATGAAGCCATAGAATTAGCTCAATTGTTAGCTTATACATCTAAAACTTCTATTCTTCATTTAGAAACCTCTACATCATCTATAGTTTCTACTACCATTCAATCCACATATCCATTTAGTATCATATTACCCTTATAGCCTAGAAATTTATTTCCTTCATCCCCTACATCAACTTCATCCACTAGCTCCACCGTTGCCATTTCAAGCACATCATTTTCATTTCCTAGTAGTTCCATATATATTCCAGTTTCACTTTCTAGTACCTCAGCTTCAACCTTTAGTTCTTCAATTATTTTTCCTAGTTTAGCACCTTATAATCTAGTTTCATCAGCCACTACTTCTAGTTCAGCTCCAAGTACCTCTACTTTACCTCCTAGCCAAGCTAGAATTCAAGCTATGGCTGCTAGGTTTACTCCCCTTGTTCTTCCAGGATAACTTCATGACATGCCCCAAGATTACCAAAGTAAAATACCATAGTTTGATGCTACTACACATTATACTGCATAGCAGCACATAATCAAAATGACAGATTTCTTTGAACTCCATGAGATAGATGAATCAAATGTACAAATGAGGTTGTTTGCACAAAATTTAACAGGAGAAGTACATAAATGGTTTGAAGGTCTTACTACAGGTAGTATATCTGATTTAGATGTTTTCCATAGATTATTTTTAAATAAATGGGAAAATAATAAAAACCCTCTGCATTTTTTTTTTGAATTTGATGCAATAAAAAGAGCTCCAAATGAATCTGTACAAGACTACTACACTAGATATAATAATGTTTACCATTCAATTCCTGCAAATATAAAGCCCACTCCTGACTCTGTCTTACTCAAATTCCCAGATGGATTTGACACTGACATGGCATATTAGTTAAGAGAAAGAAATGCATAAACATTAGAAAGAATGCCAACAGATGTTGTAGGTGTAGAAGTAAACATTCTAGCTAGAAAAGCAGTATTAAGAAATGAGAGGAGAGTGACCATGAAAGAAGTAGCCTCTAGTTCAAACAAAAAAATAGGTGTGTTAGTGAAAACCTTAGGAAGGATTATGGATAGGTTAGATAACATAGAAAGAAGACCTCAATGGGATAATAACCAACAAATCAGAAATCCAAATTTTAGAAAAAATACAAATTCATGAAAATAAAAAGACTCAGCCCCAGACCAAAAAATAAGACCTCCCTTTTAGGAGAACTATGCTAAGAGTTCTCAAAACAATGATGATCATGAGGATACCATTAGTTTAATGGGAATAGATGATAATAGCACTACCTTTCTCACATAGGAAGATCAAGAGTTAATGAACTCCAATAACTCCAATTAGATTCAAGGGAATCCTTTGATTATAAACAAGGTTATGACTTTGCCATTAACGAAGTACACAGTCATTATAACCTATGAAATAAGAAAAAAAATGAGTCTTCTATTAAGAAAACCTCCCTAACACCAAATAAGAAAACAGTAGAAGCTCCCAAAACAAAAGTTCTGCAAATTCTCCCTAGGGAAAATAAGCAAAACTTTGGTTCTTCCCAAAAGGTTTCCAGCCCACAAATTTCACCAAGCCCTAAGATTGTGGACATAACTGATGAAGTTTCCCAAGCTGCAAAAGATTCACAAAAATATACTACTCCTAAAGCATCTAATTATGATAAAACATCAACCTTAGATACTAAAATTCTCAATGCTGATCCTAAATCAGCAGATCCAAAATCTGCCACTACAAAAACAACTTTTGACAACTCCAAGTCTGAAAAAACATCTACTGCTTCACAAACCACTCCTAAGAAAATAAAAAGTAGTAAGACTCAAGACACTCAAACTGAAACTAAAAATATAGTTGTAGAAAGAAAAGATAAGCCAACACAAACTACAGTTACCAAAGAAGAATTGATTCAAATAAGTAAATCACAACCTACATTCAACATACAATCTGAAATTGCAAAGCTAAAAATACCAATTCCACTGACAAAATTGGTAAAACATGACTCATATAAATCAACCATAACTGAAACATTAAACATAAATGATGGAGAAGATTCCATAAATCTGAATGATGATCAGACAGAGTTGATTTTTGGCCTAGATGTGAATGGAAAGCATTTAGATGGAGCAGTTAATCCATTTTACATTAGTTTAATTATTCACGATCAAATCCTACACAATGCAATGCTACATTCAGGAGCTTCACATAATTTAACGCCCAAAGCTATAATGGAAACTCTGAACTTAGACATCACAAGGCCCTATAAAGATTTATTTTCATTTGACTCAAGTAAAGTAAAATGCCTAGGTTTAATCAAAGATCTGTGTGTAAATTTAGTTCCATATCCTGGTAAGAGTATATTAATGGACATTGTAGTAGCTGATATCCAACCTAAATATGGAATGTTACTATCTCGCTCATTGGGAGAAAAGTTACAGGGATCTCTACAATTGGACATGTCTTGTGCTACTATATCAGGTTTTGGTCAACCTAAGAAGTTCCATAGGAAAAAATTAATGAAGTATATGGTAAGTAGTGTTGAAAGGTCAATAAATTACCCAATTTATACCACACCTACTGATCTAGACTCTTTCATCCTATGTAATGCAGAAACTGATAATGAAATCAAGAATGAACTGAGAGAAGAAAAGAAAACACCAGACAATGATAATATTTCTCATGAATCTTTATGGAATTTAGACTTTGATGGTTCAGTAAATAAATTAGGAGCAGGAGCAGGAGTATGGATAACTAATATAGAGAAAAATCACGCGAAAGGTCATGCTTTCAGACTGAATTTCAAATGCACAAACAATATGGCTGAGTATGAAGCCCTCATTATAGGACTCCAAATAATCAGAAATTTAGGAGGAAAAAGAATAACAATAATGGGAGATTCAGAATTGATTGTTAAAAAAAAATTAAAGGTGATTATTCTGTTTATAATCCTAGACTTGGCCAATATAGAGAGACTGTATTAGATTTGATTAATGATTATTGGAATGTAATTTCTCTGCAATACCAAGAAGGCAAAACTTACAAGCACATTCTTTAGCAACCTTTTCTAGTACTTGTAATTTACCTTTTTAGCCCAATCATATGTATACTGTAAAAGTAAAACACAGGCCAATAATTCCAAACAACCTCAAATATTGGCAAATTTTCTCACAAGACCAACAAATTTATCATTTTTTGAATAATGAAGGTGAATTTTAGAACTGTAAGATAGACACTGATTGTACCATAGATCAAGATTTAGATGTTGAAATTGATTTAAATAATGTTGATGTAAATAAAGTAAAGTTTTCTAAACCCACTAGATTTAGCCAATCAGATATAGATAAATTAGAGAGAATAGAAATTAATGAGATAATTTATGAAGAATCTAAAATATTAAATCTCAAAGACAATGTCTTACTAAAAGGTTTAACTCCTTTAGAAGATCTATTTGACTCCAATGATGTTGCTAGAAAACCCAAAATGGATCCAGTTAGATCTCATATTGAGGAATGCAATATTGGTACAAAACTAAAACCCAAAATGATCGAACTTTCAAAAGATTTACCTCAACAAGAAAAGGAAAAATATATTGCTCTTTTTAAGGAATTCCAAGATGTTTTTTCTTGGAGTTATGAGGACCTTAAATCCTATGACACCAGCATAATTCAACGCCAAATCCCTATAAAAGAAGATCAAAAGCCCTTTAAACAAAATTTAAGGAGAATCAACCCTGTTTTGATGCCCTTAATAGAAAAATAAGTGAAAAGAATGTATGATGCATAGATCATTACACCAATCAGATATTCTGATTGGGTTTCTAACCTAGTTCCAATAAGAAAGAAAACATGAGATATTAGATTATGTGTCGACTTTAGGAACCTAAATAGTAGAATCCTTAAAAGATAATTACCCTTTACCAAGAATGGATGACATCTTACAAAGGGTAGTTGGTTCTTCTAGGATTTCACTGTTAGATGGTTTTTCAGGATACAACGAAATCTTAGTCCAACCAGAGGATCAACTAAAAACAACTTTCACTACTCCTTCGGGCACTTTTATATATGCAAAAATTCCTTTTGGTTTAATGAATGTAGGGGAAACCTTTCAAAGAGATATGGATATAGCCTTTTCAAAGGAAATTCATGAATTCTTAGTAATTTAATTAGATGACATAACTGTATTTTCTAAAACTGATTATGAACACTTGGATCATCTCAGACAAGTTTTTATAAAATGCAGAAATTTTGGCATCTCATTAAATCCTAAGAAAACCTTATTTGGATTAGAAGAAGGAAAGTTACTAGGACACATAATATCAAAAGAAGGAATCAGAATTGATCTTGCTAGGATAGAAGCAATTCTTAACATCAGTCCACCAAGAAACATAAAAGAGTTACAAGCCTTTCTAGGTAAGATTAACTTTTTAAGAAGATTTATATCCAACTTAGCTAAGATAAGTAGAGAATTAAATAACATGCTAAAAAAAAATTCAGTTCTTAAATGGACTATTGAGGCCAAACAGTCATTTGAATCTATCAAAAATGCCTTAACCAAAACTCCAGTTCTTATAAGTCCTGACTTTAAAAATGATTTCATCATTTTTTCATTTGCTTCAAAACACACCATTGCTGCAGTTTTACTGCAGAAAAATGACCAGGGTTATGAATAACCCATATATTTATTTAGCATAAAAATTAGAGATGCATCTTTGAAGTACAATATTATGGAGAAACAAGCCTTAACTTTGGTAAAATATATCAAAGAATCCAGAGTTTACATTCTCTATTCTCACATCATTGCCTATATCCCAAATGCTATAGTAAAAGACATTCTTACTCAGGATGGTCCTGATGGAAGAAGAGGTAAGTGGATTGCCACTATCTTAGAATATGACATAGAGATAAAACCCACTAAGTTAATAAAAGGTCAAGGTTTAGCCAGACTAACGGCTGAATCAAATTGTAATGCCCTAGACATAAATTTTATTGCCCAAGTAGATGATCAAGAAGAGATGGTGACTCCAGAGATCAGTGCAGCATTTTTAGACTCACCATGGTATGCTGATATTATATTTGTATCACTAAACTTACAAGCTCCTCCTGGTTTATTAAGAACAAAAGCAAGATTTCTAAAGCTTAAGGTAGTAAGATTTTGTATTCTATACAATGTACTTTTTTGGAGAGATCATAGTGGGATTTTATTAAATTTTTTGTTAAAAGAAGAAGATGACAAAATACTAGAAGAATTTCATGCAGGTGATTGTGGAGGACATCTTTACTAGAAGAATACTGCAGACAAGATTATGAGAGCTAGTTTTTATTGCCCTGCCTTGTTTGTTGATGTAAAAAGATATGTGACCTCCTCTCACAAGTGCCAAATATTTGAGGGTAAGAAAAAGCTGTTACCCCTACCCTTAAAACCCATCTCTATTGAACTTCCATTTCAAAAATGGGGTCTTGAATTCATTGGAGAAATTCACCCCCCATCAACAACCTAAAATAAGTGGATTCTGATAGCCACTGACAATTTTACTAAGTGGATTGAAGCCATACCCTCTAGGCAAGCCACATATACTGTCATTATTTCTTTCCTAGAAAGTAACATTATTTCAAGATTTGGATCTCCCCAAAATATAATTACTAATAATGCAACAACATTCAAATCCAAGAAAATGATTGACTTTTGCCACAAATACCATATTACCCTAGGCCATTCTACTGCATATTACCCTCAGGGTAATGTTCTAGCTGAATCCTCAAACAAGAGCCTTGTAAACATCATCAAAAAGTTACTTGAAGATAATAAAAATACTTGGAATAAGAAGTTAGTCAATGCCTTATGGGCAGATAGAATTACTAACAAAAAATCCGTTGGTGCTTCCCCTTACCAACTTTTCTATGGAATGGATGTTGTTTTTCCATCCTCTCTAGGTGTACCAGTGATGAAGATTATCCAAGAGTTACAAGTTGAAACAAATGACATTCAAAGAAGGATTAATAAAACTATTCACTTGCAACAAACAAGGGAAGAAGTTTATATCAAGTCTCAAGTCATCTAGGATAAGATCAAGATTTTTTTTGATAAAAAGAGTAAAGAAGATGATTTATACATTGAAGATAAATTTATAAATGGGATTCAAGAAGGGAAGACAAAGGCAAATATGGAAAATTCTATTTTCTATGGAAATGACATTATGTCATTTATGGTTACAGAGGTAATGATGCTTTCTACCTAAAAGAAATAGATGGGTCAGAGATGTCAGAAGGAGGAATAAATGGCATAATGTTAAAGCACTACTACTCTCTTGAGTTAAGAAATAGTTAGTTTCATTTAGTTTGATCATTGTACATATACATTGAAGATGTTTAGATTTTATTGGATGTTTTCCTACCAGATTTGAAGCCTGGAGAGAAGACCCTAAGCTTTGAGAGGTAAAATATCATAAGTATGAATAATTGCAGATATCAGAAGATACTTATAGGGTCATCACAGTCAAATTCCAAAGGCTACTGATCTTAAAGTTCTTGACATTTCACTAGGAAATGCCATCCCCAAGTGGAGCCACTGTTAGGGTCTTATAATAATAGGATTCATAATTTTTGAATTTACTATGATAATCTTGTAAATATGTACATACCTTGATTTTTGCAAGTTGTTTTCCCACGTTTTGAAAAATGAAAATAATAAAAAATGAAAAGAGGGTAAAAATTCCTAAAATAATGATCAAGGGACTTAAAAAAAGATAAACTACAAAAAGAAAAAAATATGAAAATAAGACCTAAAAGTGAGCAAATCAAAATTCCACTACCATTTACTTTTACTGCAAGAACAATGATTATGTGCAGATTGTCAATAAATGCCATAATTAATGATTAGTTTAATAGTTTAATTTTAAATTTTCATGTTTTGAATTTTATGTTTTAGATAGAGAAAAAAGATATGTCAAACAGTATAAACTTGACAAATCCGTAGATAGTTAGAGAATAAATGAGGAGCTCAATAGTTTAATTTGAGCCCTCAGATGAAATAAGGTTAGACTTAGATAGATTTATGCTTTAAAAGAAAAACTAATTTAGGCTTGAAAGCTTAAATGCACCCATGAAAATGAAGTAAAAAATATTAGAAATAAAGATGGGTAGGTAGAAAGTAGTTGAGAAAGCATGTAATAAAGCATCATCGGGAAAAAATCACTAATTTCCCCTCCCCTACAAGTATTTAGTATTCTAAACTATCAGTTAAAAAGGCTCAAAGCATTTCTCTGACTTCTGTTGGGATCAGATCCAAGGCTCGATGAATGATTGGTTAAAAATATTGAATCCCTACACAAAACCCACATTCATTACCATTTATCCTTCATTTCATAAATCATAATCCCTTTCCTAAGTAAAAACCCATTTTTACTTAGTAAAGTAAACCCTAAGTAACCAATTTCATTTTCCTTTCAAAACACTCAAAACCAATGAACTACATTTTATCCTAAGTCAAAAGTGTGAAAAATAAAAGAAATAACAATGCTTTATTTTGTCTATCATTTTCACTTTACTTGGATTTAAAACATGTATTTTCATATCCCCTACACTTCACCCTTTATTTCATATTAACTACTAAATATATATATTAATTCCTTAAGTTACACCCAATCGTATATTATTAAATCCCTTTTATTTTAATAAATCCACAAAACCCCTCTATTTTAAGTTTTAAACCAATGTTTAATACCCCATGTGCGCAATATTAAACCCTGGCCTACCCCATTGGTTTAAACCTATCATTAAAACAAATACTCCGCCCCCTATAGTGTTCAAACACATGTCAAAGGTTTGAACAACTATATAATAAAAATTGAACCCCAACATGTGAATAGTTGAAACATTTCATAAACGTTTTAAATGGTTGAAACATACATTATATTATTTCCCCACCATCATATAACCAAAGTTTTAACTTTAATTGAAATTGATTTATAAAGTTAAAACCGACCCCGCCGCATATAACAACCCCGGTCCCACTCTCCAACCCGATGCAACTTCCATAGGAGATCTGGGCCGTTCACAATCGAACCCCAAGATCCGATTATGGAAACACAATTTCGAAAATAAACCTGCGCGAAATTCCCCGTCTCATTTCTACGTGAAATGGGCGGTATTTGGATTTTATCCCTCCTCCATGTGCTTTATTTTGGTTGGATCGCGTTCGATCATTCCAAAACAAGTTACCGACCAAACTGCATGCGATAACCACTTGTGGTTTTTACCCTTTGATCTCGAAAACCATTTTCCCGCCTCACTTGATCTTCATTAATTGTTGGTGCTGTTAGCCCTAATATACATAATAAACATAGGAAATACATTTCATTTCCTCTTTTCTATGCATTAACCCTGTATAAGCCCCCCGACTGTAAAATGAACCTTTTTCCACCATTTCTATGCCAAAAGTTTGTAAAAATGAACCAACAACCATTGAATATTGTTGAGGAACTCTAAATTGCTCCAAAAGATCAGAAGGAAGCCACTTAACCCGTTAAAAGCCTTAGAAACCTCCTCGAGACCTTATACCTGCGTGTAATAGGTATTTTTCTGAAATTTGAACCTGTTTCAAATCTGAAAATACTTATTAAAAGAAAAATTACATTGAGAATTCAAATTTAAACCGTTGAACGCTATCAAAAAATCCCAAAAAAACAGGCCAAACCCTGTCAAATTTTTTGAAAAATCTTGTTTCTTGTTGTGTGTTGTTTTTAAGAGAAATTGTGAGTTTTTTATAGTTTTTATAAACTATTTAAAATCCAAAATAAGCTAGGAATCCTCTGAAGGAATCCTAAAGCCTCTGTGCCCAATCTTTAAGTGATTTTTAGCCCAATTTCTCAGTTAAAAAGCCCAAGAAACCCCTGTTTCTTGTGTCTAAACTAGTAACAGCCTATAAATCTAGTTGAGACTCCAAAATTTAAGAGAAAAACCCAAGAGAAGCCCATATTTTTCCCATTTTTATCCAAGAAACCTATGCTAAAGTAAAATTACTTTTGCAAACTGTCTAAACTTGCAAAAGTAACTAGAATGACTAAAAAGTAGATTTCTAGCAATCTTGAAGGTTCCAAAGTGGCAAAATCAACTCCATCAATGACTTCTAAGACTACTATTTTTGTAAATCCTTTGCAACCCCTTGTCATAGACATTGAGTATATTCCATTAGGTGATATTGATTATAAAATAGTAGACCCAATTTTTGAGTTTAATCTGCTAGATATTCATAACTTGAGCTATGAGAAGTCCTTAAATAATGAAGAAGAAGTCCATATTTGGGAATCCCAATTGCCTAAATATGTTGTTCCATTAACTCATCCATGCCAAGAAGTCATTAGGTTGTGTCGATAGTATTATATGCTCGACGAGAGAGCCATAATAAATGCCAAGAAAGAAGTGCTTCTCACCATTACTGCTGAATCCATTAACCAGATGCTACACCTCCAGCCTAATCCTCAAGCAATCCCTTTATCCATAGAGGCCCTTACCAAGTTTTATATTGGCCTTTATTTTCCCAAGAGATTCATGATTTTCCAGACACTTATGCCTTTGCATGTAGAAATTCCTCAAATAAATCCCCCATATTCCACTTCCAGATTCCCAGAATGTTCAAGACATGTGATTTCCATTCTTTCCTTCATCTTAGAGTACTTTACTGATGAAAACACAGATGAATCCATATTGGGTTTCTTATCCACTTTTACCCCAGAAGAATCCCCATCTGTAATCTTTGATTATGCTAGTTACATTGCAGACAAAATTCATTATCAATTGATCAATTTTCCAATTGAAGGAGTGTTCAGATACACATCCTTCCTCTTCCACATGTTTTTATATTTTCAATCAGGTAATTTTCCAGTTACCCTTCAAAAGCTTGACATAGAGGGAAATCCTCATTCTGTCATTTTCTGGACTACTTTGCTCAAGAAAGAGTGTGCAGATTTCACTTATGCAGAATTTTTAGAATTATTCATACATCGAGTGATCCAAATGTTAAAAAAAATAGAACATACAAGGATAAATTAAGAAACGAAGAAGATATTACAGTTGTTAGAGAAAAATAAAGTTGGTGATTGGTACTTATATGAAAAACATACTAAGATTAGAGTTTTTGGGTTAAATTTGTTACCTTACAACTTACCCAAACATGTTTCAATGAGGATATTTTCCTTAAAGTATATTAGGAAAATCCTAAAATATGATTCTATAAATTTCATGGCAGCAAAAAAGAAAACTCAGTTCAAATTAAAGAATCAGATAGGGCCATTCACTTGCAATTATAGAGATGCAGAGAAAGAAGTAGCTAAGTAATTATTGGAATTCAGATTTGAAGAAAGCTTTCCTTGGAATTATGATAGACAAGGGATCCTAAGTAAATTGAGGGTTAAATGTAAGTTAACTCCCTTCATTCATGAAAACAAGTCAGAGATATAAAAATATGCAAATCAGACTGAGTGGACAGAGAATAATTTAATATATGTAGTGAATAAAAGTGATACTAGTCACACTTTAGAGACTAGTGATAAAACAAAGAAATCCACTAAGAGAGTAAGGGAAAAAGGTACCTATGTTGTTGAAACCACTAGTGAAGCAAGGTTTAAAATTAGATATAATAAAAGGCTCAAAACAGATTCAGTAGGAAAAGATAAAGTAACCATTGATGTGGAAGAAACAGATCTTATAGATACCAACACACATGTTGCCACTGTCATCATCAATGAGCCAGTTACTAAGAATCAGAATGAAGAACAAGTTGACAATGAAAATTCATAGTTAATAGAAAAACAACAAAGCATGGAATCTTCATCCTCATAGGCAGCTGAGGAGAAAGACCTGGACATCAAAGAAAAGTATAAAAAAATCAAGTTAAAGAATGAAGAAATAAAAAACAAACATCTACTCCCAATATCTGAAACAAACACCAAGTGTGAAAAACAGACTTCTGTCTGCATTTGATTATTCAAAAAGCAAGCTAATCATGTCAGTATTGCAGCCTACAATCAAATCCCCAAAGATAATGGCAGATTATAAGAAGGTTGATTTGGAAGTCAAAATAGAAAAGATTCATGCTCTTGATCAGATTGAATTTCATAGTCAGACTTCAGAAATGTTGTACTCTACTGTTACAACTAAATCCATGAGTGCTCAGAAACTCCAGAACACCATTTCCAATATGAAAGATCAGATGAAAATGGACAAATCATCTTTGTATGCTAAGGATTTAAGAATCAAATCTTTGGAAGAATTGGTCATACAGATTGAATTTGACCCAACAAATGTCAAGGCAGTAGAACAATTAATAAAGAAAAAGAATGAGGATATTGCAACTTTGAGGAAACAACTTAAACTTCCTCAAAGTGAACATCCTCAAACCAAGGAAATAATAGAAGGACAAAATGAGAAAGATGATATGATGAACATAATATTTCAGCTTACAACACAGATAAAGGAAATCGAGATTCATATGGATAAGCTTGTCCAGGAGAAAGAAATACCAAAAACACAGTAGGCACCCACAGTCATCCCTATGGTCAATACAATTTTGCCATCAACTTTAGCTGAACAATTGGCACCCAAAGAATCACTGGCTACTGCAGTGCCAGTAACTTCATCCACAACCTCAACTACAGAATCATCTACAAAAACATTTTACCATATAGATGAAGCCAACAAATTAGTGAAAGCTATGGAAGAAATGTCTCTTAAGACAAGTGAAATCAACAGATTAAAACATATGGTAGAAAATATTGAGAATTCAAACAAATTGGCTCAAATAAATGAAAAAACACATGAGAAAAATGCCATCAGACTGAATGAAGAATTGAATAAATTACAAAAGGAATTGACTTTGAAGGAACATATTTACTATGTGAAAAATAATTTGTGGAACAAGATCATAGAAGCCATCAATGACGTATGACCCTCCATTCAAGTGATTTTTGAACAAAGAGACTTACTAAAAGCAGCATTAGAAGAGATCCAAAAGACAAAAGAGGAATTGGATAACAAACTAGAACAAGCTTTAGAACATATAAAGTTTCTCAACAGCAAGAACAGGCAAGAATTGGAAGAACTTGAAATTACTGATAGAGCTAAACCTATCGTTGAGATAAATAAGGTTATAACCAAAAAGAACCTAATGAAACAGTTAGAGGAAAAGTGTGAGAACATGAAAATTTCCATAACCAGGTTTATGGTCAAATTTGAGAACTTGAGGCAAAGCAGTTTGCCTAATATTTTGGTCATCAATGACAAATTAATGCCTCAGGATGATTACAACAAAAATATTAAAGAATATGCCAAGGAACAAGTTGAAAAATGAGGAAGTGGACAAGGCATTCCAACAGGAAAAGTCCTACTTAGAAGTTTTGAGGACTTATTCTATTTATAGCATGAAATTAAACACTTGTTTGTCATCAAACCAACTTTCTCCAAGTACACAGAAGAAGATGAAAATTTCAGAAAGCTGAAGAAAATACAAATTCCAAGTGATGAAGTTTGGGATTCATTAACATTTTTAATATAAAAGGTAAAAAGGCAGAAAGGTAACAGTGAAAACAGTTTGCTGAAATTTGCATTAAAACATATTTTTATAGCAGTAAAGATATTTTACAGAGTTTAAAGAGTATCAAAGGTTAAAGAGAATAAGTGAAAGAGTATTAGTTAAAGAAAATCAGATTTCTAAACAGACTTGAAATACCTAAAGCCAGCTAGAAAGACAACAAGGCATCCAACTGCTTCTTATTCTCAATTAGTTTCTATTTATTTTGGATAGATAAGACAACTTGCTGATTTCTTAAGCAGCTGTCTCTATTATTGTTGTCAATATATTTTATTTCCCTTAGATAATTCCTAGAAGCATTCTAGGATATTTTGTAAACAATTATGTATAAATACTTCATCTTTAGAAATATTAGTATGGAATAAATTGCTGAAGATTTCTATAGTCATTTTTGTGGACTTGAAGGCTTTTTGTGTTCAAATTTCGAGTAGCAGACTGGATCGGATAAACTAGCATCATATTTCAGGATTCATGTGATGAGCTATTTAGAGTGAATTATTTTCTAAATTTGTTATTGTTATCTTTCTTTGTTACATGAAATCTATTATGTGTTATAAATTTGAAAGAATGAATAGGAGAATTACTTCAGGATTTGTTAAAAGCACCCTATCTTAACTATTTGTCATTTATATGTTTTCATCTGATTTCCAGTGTAGGGAACCCTTAATTTCTCCCTCTCTCGTTTGAAATCTTCCTACTACTTCCATTTTCCAGATCAAAGAACCCTTCGTTGCTCTTTATCCCGATCATATCACCTCACAATTTTTTTTTCCAAGATCTCCAAGGGTTATCTATCTTGCCCTAAAAACATTTGACTTTTTGGCCTTGATCCTAGTTTTGTCTGCTTGACTTTTGACTCCTCGGCCTAATGGAAAAATAGATTTCCCACTATCCATCTCTTCCAGTAATTTTTCCCACCAAATCAATCAAAACCAAAACCAATTGTACAATCATAACTAGCCTAATATTTTATAAAACAAACAAAGTTAAATCATATAGAGAGAGCCCTCTCTGAACCCTAGGAAGGCTAGATCCTAGAGTTTAAAAGTTGGTCTGTGTTTACCTTTAGTTTTCTCAACTAAAAACCAAAAATCTCACAACTAGAGAATTACTGGAGTGATAACAAGTCCTTTATGTTCACTCTTGTATTCATGACATGTAGATTGCATTATTTCCAAGTGTTTGAAAAAATGTTAGACTCGGCTGGGGATGGTCAGGCCCAGTCATTATGTTAGTTTTTGGTTTACAAGAATTTTCCTAGTGTAATTTATGAACTCTAAAATTTACAAGTATTTCTGGGCAGGGGTCTAGCCCCAACCCTGTAATTTAGCCTTAAAATCGATAATCTCTGGCACAACACTGAGAAATTTAGTTTAAAATTGCACCGATACATGTTTATGCATGCGACTGGGAGGTTCCAGTCGCACTGAGGCCTTGGCAAGGGAGGAATTTTGGGTAAATCTTAGGGAAATGTTAGGTTGGCTCAGGGGATAGACACCTGGAGGGTTTAGGTTACTCCTGGAAGGCCTTGTGGCACCAGAGAAAAGTTAGTAAGGTTGTTTTTCGACTCCATTTCCTTAAGGTCACCTAGTAGGTTGAGTTTGGTCATAACTGCCCCTCATCTCATGTTTACCCCGGGTTGGCTAGTTACTTGGGTAGATGTGAGGGGAGGTGGTGCGTTACAGAAGGTGGCACTGCTGGCTAATGAGGAGATCTCGTCCTTGGTGAAGCCACTCGATGGTGTACTATTGTGGGTGTAGTGTGATTGGTAGGCCCAAACTATTCATGATCTCTTCTAAAATGAGTTTCTTTTGGCTTCTACTACTGAAAATTAATTGCAGCAGAGAACTGTTCACCCACATCTATCAGTGGAATAGTCGATCCCTCTACTCTAGATATTTTGGATCAATATTTTGGATATTGGTGGTGGAAAAGGTGGCACTAGACTCTGCATAAATAATATCTTTCCATTTGTAATTCCCCTTGTTGGGTTCTGACTCAGAGTCGAAACATGAATTATATTGGGAAGCCTTCAGCTCAGCCACTAGTGACTTCTTGGATTCACACTCACTTGTGTTGTGAGTGGGGCTATGATGGAACTCATACCATTTCCCTGTGTCCTTCTTTATCTTCATGGTGTTTTTATTTCCTTGCGGCTTCGACGGGTTGTCCTGGGATGCCCTGCCTTGGATTTTTCCTTTGTTATATGATTTGGGGGAACCTTTCCCTTGCTTTGGATTCATAGATCCAAAGTCTCACTTCTTCTGTTTATATTTATGCCTGATCTTGAAAGTGTATTGATAGGAAGTGCCAAGAAAGGAGATGTCCAGGAACTCCGTCTCATCCTTGATGTATTTTAGTAGACAACCATGGTACTTGAGTACCAAATTCTACTTAGAATCCTTGATTCCCAACTTCATGCGAAGGGTATGAAAAATATTTTTGAACTCCGACACGTTTTGGTTCCTTCCCTACACAACGTGGTCCACTTTATGTATTTATATTCATAGCTCCTGACAAGGTAATATTTTTCCTTGATGGTGTCTCAGAAATAATTTCAAGTGGGTGTGACTAAAAACAATGAGGGTTCCCCCTCACCCTTCTATTCATAGTAGTTTTCCCACTAGTCCTTGACATGGGGGGCGAATTAAGGAGTGAAAAAGTAATCTTTAACTGATTAAAAAAGTCATGAACCGAAAAGTATCCTTCCAACATATTTAATCATCTATCTACGATGTTTGAATCTACTAGCCTTCAAATATGGGAATGTCAAAGTTGAATTGTACCTTAAAGGAAGTGGCGCCTCTAGAGTGGCTTCTAGATGAACATGTGTGGCTCGTGGGTAGCCGCAAAAGGATCTAGGAAACATTATCCATCATCATGTTCCTCTATCGCTTAAAGACTTCCTTGAGCAATATTTTGAAAGGATATCCTACTCCCTCATATTTATTTTCTTCCACCATGGGAGGCTGTCGGGCTTTGTAAGGCTGGTCTTGGAACGGTTCAACCAATTTGAGCTCTAACTCCTTATACCCTAAACTCGTTGGGGACATACAAAGAAAAATAAAGAAAGAGAAGGCCGCTTTGGTACCATAGATCGAGACTTATGCAGGAACGCAAAAAAATATAGATAAAAACATAAACACATAGACACAGTAAAAATAAATGTTCATTTCATTAATATCAAAGAATTGAAAGATGCATAGAAGCATAATGGAAATAAATTAGCTTGGGCAATGGTAGCTTATATTTGAGAAGAGATGTGGTAGCTACATGTCTTGGAACTGCATTACAATGAGGCTGAAGGTCCTTTTTATTATTGAAAAATAATGGGAAACCATAAACAACCAAAACCCTCACCCTATGAGATGGAACACCATGAGTTTGTGGGCTTCATTGGGGTTAGTTAGACAACCAACTTCCTAAGGTCGTAACTTGGTCCTATGATCTTTGTTTGATGCATCCGATACCTTGTTGGAAATATATCTTCGGGTACTACAATATTTGTAGCAAGGCCATACTTATGGCTATGGGCTTGCTGTAGACCTAAAAAAAAAATCCATTTAAGGGATCAAGATGGCTCAAGAATTTTAGCGCCCAAAAAAATGATAAAAAGAGTAAATTCTTCTATAATGAAGAAAACCAATGAAACTGACTATAGGTCTAGGTGGATTAGGCAAGTGGCCAACAATATCCACCTTTCATCAACTTGACCATTGTCCTTATCTTCTGATAGCAAAACTTTGGGATTCTATCATATTTAATGTACATAAATCTACATTAGGGGAATTTTGAGGTTTAAAATGAGCCTCTTAAGGAAAATGTACAATCAAAATTCACTTTATGAGAACTAATCACATTTTAGGGGATGATATTATCCCTAATGGTTGAGGTGGCATTGCTTGAGTTAAAGATACTTACTTGTCACATTCTCAATGGTGTGTTAAAAACTCATGGTTAACCATGGTAGTGCTCTAAGTATTATTAAAATTATAAAGTAAAGTACTCATAATAAATGCCATTTCATACTTTTTCAATAAAATATTATTATTGTCATTTCATAATTTTTGAAAAAAACAATGCATATCCATGATAGTGCTCTAAGTACTTTTAAAGTCATAAAGCAAAGTTCTCATAATAAATGTCATTTCATACTTTTTGAATAAAATATTATTATTGTCATTTCATATTTTTTGAAAGAAACAATGCATGTCTCTACATGTTACATGTTATATATAGTATATTAATTACATGTTATTATATAATTTAAATTAGTATATTATATAATTAAGAATTTATGAATTTATATTTATATTTTATTTTAAGTTATTTAAGTACAAAAGACAAATGCATTAGTTGTTCAATGATAATAACTTTTTCTTGAAAAACTTATTCTTATTTATAGTCACATCAATACAATTTTTTTATTAATTTTATTTTGGTACAACTTTTGAATTGAATTTAACCATGGTTACATGGATTTTTATGCAAAAAGTGAATTGCAAATTCATAAATATTATTTTATTGATTTAACTATTATTTTATTATTTCCTTAGGAGGCCCATTTTAGACCTCAAAATTCCACTAATGAATAAATAGCACCCATTCTTAGCTTTTCATATTGTGTCAATTAGCAGAAACATTGTCACATGTGTAATGTTGGTTAGAAGATTACAACTTTCCTTCTTCCTTGTGGAGTAAGGTCAAAGGCTGTCGCAAAGCCACGTTTGGCAAGAAACTCAAAAAGTTTTACTCTAAATAAGTATGAAGGTGTTGCACATGTTTCCTTTCCTTCATTTCAAAAAATATAAGACTTCATTTTGAAAGAGAGAAAACATGGAGAGGGAAATATACAAACTAACAACAAGGCCATCTCTACTTACCCCAAAGGTAATGATGATTTCCTTATTAAAGAAAATTGTTTGCCTCAAAGAAAATTGATCTTATTCCTTCCCTAGGTTGCAATTGGTAGGTTAAATAAGGATTATGAAGGTGTTGCATATGTTTCTTTCCTTAATTTCATAAAAGATAAGCCTTCATTGTGAACGAGAGAAAATATGGAGAGGGAAATATACAAACTAACAACAAGGTGATCCCTACTTTCCCCAAATGTAAGGATGATTTCAAGATTAAAGAAAAGTGTTTGCATCAATGTAGAGTTATCCTATTCCTTCCCTTGCTTGTAATTGGTAGGTTAAATATACTAACCATGCAAGAGAGTAGTGGATAATTTTTTTTACTTACAAAGCTTTTAATAGTTCCTTCCACGCTCGATATGATTGATGAGTTTTCATTTTTTGCAACTTCAGTAATCAGTTGTGTCAGCTTCATTCAATGAATAATAAATAATTTTGGTTTTATGTATCAAATAATTTAAAATCTTTGAAGGGAACCAAAGCTTTCTTAGCGAGATTATAAACAACTTACTATGACTGTTCTGTATATTAATATTTTTTTTTGAATATTAGTAGGGAATTTCTACTTCACAACTCCCCTTTCTCTTTGTAGAGTAGGGAAACACCTTGGATTTGACTTGCAAATCCTTTTGGTTTTTTTTTTTCCATTATTTTAAACTTTCTTTTCTTACTTTATACAATTGAATTGATGGATGGTGCTACTAGCAAAAAAAATAACATGAATGCATGAGAGTTCATTTTCCTCCGAGTCTTTGGTATTTCCTTGTTCTTTTTTCTCTTACGAATGGTAATTGTAACTTAAATTAAAAAATGAGAGATCCATACATCATAGTTTGATGGTTTATCTCATAGCCATAATACTATAATCTTTTTGATATTTTATTTACTTTAGAAATTTCTTTTTTTCAAAATTAAAATTAGTACTTATTTCAGTAATATTGAAAAAATGTTTTTCTAATATTTTGTTTTTAATATTCAGTCATCAATTTTTTTCACTTCATATCTCTATTTAAAGCATTATTTGATCAATTTCATTTCTTTGTCCGAGACCTTTTATAGCTTTTGTCTATAAGAATCCCATACCAACACATAAAAGGTAAGTGCAACTATTTCTAATATTCACTTAAATTATTGAAGCCATGTAATGCATTTGAAAAATATTATTTATGATTTTGAATTTCTTTTAATTGGAAACTTAATTGATATTATTTAAAAATAAACTCTATAAGGATATACCAAGCGAAATTAAAGTTAATTACCCCTTGGTAGGTAATGTAATGCATTTTGAAAATGTTATTTACGATTTTTAATTTCTTTCACTTGGGAACATGAATGTAATATTTTCCAAATGCATTAAATGAGCTACCAAGGGGCACTTAATTCAAAATTGTAAATAATATTTTCCAAATGCATTACATGATCTACGAACATATTAGAATCCTTGAGCTTGTGTTCATTTGCATCTCTATAATATATATGGATAAATCATATAAATATTTCTAAAAATCTAATGCTATTTGTTAGAAAATTATATATTATGGAGCAATGCAACACATACAATATGCGGAAAAATAAAAGCACACAAAACACATAAAACCAGAGAGACACAGATATACGTGGTTCACCCAGTTTGGGCTACGTCCACCCCGAACAGCCAGTCCTTCCTCTCTATTATCCAGCAAAAATGAAGAGACAAAACCTACAACAGATCCAGTGTAATATCCTCGGCCTCTCTCTAAGTCTCCCTCTCCTTCTCGCTCAGGGAATACACATATACTACCATGACCACAATACATTACCCTCATATATACAAGGGGGTTTCCTTCTAGGGCAAAAAACCCTAATCTAAACATAACTTCTACCATCAGATCATTTGCCTAATGAACGGCCCAGATTGACTAGAAATTACTATACTTTTACAAGGCAATTTTACATCTGTTTTTAGCTTCGGGGGCGCTGCCCCCGAAAACCCCTACCAGGGGGGGGGGGCCTTCGAAAAGCACTGCCACCCCCCCTGGACCCCCCACGACAACGATTAATTACGGGTGGCGTTGCTGCCCCTTTTAAGGTACAGGGGTCCAATGCTGTGATACAAAGTAAACAAGATAATCAGGTTCCATACCCAACAATCTCCCACTTGGAGACTGATTGTAGCAACTCCGCCGCTGCTTAATTTGATGGACAATGACTCCTCTTTGGACCTGGCTGTTTCTCATCTTCATCGTAATCCTTGAAGACCAATTGAAACTGAGCATGTGCTCAGTTTCTCCCTGGTTACAACTTTTGTTAGCATATCTGTAGGATTTTGGCTAGTGTGTATCTTTTTCAGCTTCAACTCTCCATCTTCCAATACTGACCGTATGAAATGGTACTTGAGATGTATGTGTTTAGTCCTGGAATGAAATGCTGAGTTCTTTACAAGATGAATAACACTTTGGATATCACTGTATAGTGTGCCCATATCATGCTTCTTACCCAATTCATCCATAAACCTTTGTAACCAAATCATTTCTTTACTAGCCTCTGTAGCAGCAACATACTCAGCTTCTGTTGTTGAAAGTGCAACAACACTTTGGATTTTTGAAACCCAACTGAAAATTGTTCCACCTACAGTAAATACATATCTGTAGTGCTCCTCCTGTTATCACTGTCACCTACCATATCTGCATCAACATATCCCTGTAGAGCAATGTTTGAACCACCAAAGCATAATGCTTGATTTGTGGTACCTCTCAAATATCTGAGAATCCATTTTACTGCCACCCAATGTTCTTTTCCTGGATTGTTCATGTACCTGCTTACAACTCCCACTGCATGTGCAATATCAGGCCTTGTGCAGACCATTGCATACATTAAGCTTCCAACTGCTGATGCATATGGAACTTTAGACATATAATCCATGTCTTCTTGGGTCTTTAGGCACATCTCCTTAATAAGTTTGAAATGGCTAGCAAAAGGTGTACTAACAGGTTTTGCATTGTGCATATTAAAACTTTTCAACACCTTTTCTATTTACTCATTCTGAGACAGTGTTAATTTGTGATTTTTCTTGTCTCTAGTTATCCTCATACCAAGGATTTGTTTTGCGGCTCCCAAATCCTTCATTGCAAATGAATTTGCCAATTTTCTTTTGAGCACATTTATTTCCTGCATGTTAGATCCTGCAACAAGCATGTCATCTACATACAATAACAATATAATATAGCTGCCATCATTTTTCCTTTTTAGATAAACACAATGATCAGAGTGAAATCTAGTATAACCTTGTTCAGACATAAACTTGTCAAATTTTAGATACCACTGCCTTGGAGCCTGTTTTAAGCCATACAAGCTCTTCTTTAACTTGCACACCAATTTTTCTTTCCCTTTTACCTCATATCCTTCTGGTTGCTGCATGTATATCTCTTCCTCCAAATCTCCATGGAGAAATGTTGTATTTACATCTAACTGTTCAAGATGTAAATCTTCCGCTGCTACAAGACTTAAGATAGTAATGATTGAATTCATCTTAAAAACAAGAGAAAATATTTCATCAAAATCAATACCTTTCTTCTGTGCAAACCCCTTCACCACAAGTCTAGCTTTGTACCTCTGTTTTCCTCCATCTTCTTCCTTCAGCCTGTAAACCCATTTATTCTACAATGTAGTTTTACCTGCAGGCAACTTAACTAAGTCCCAAGTCTGGTTATGCATTAAGGATTCCATCTCTTCTTCCATGGCTAGCTCCCACTTCTTCTTGCTTTCAACCTGCATTGCTTCTTCATAACATTCAGGTTCACTAGAATCAGTTAACAATAAATAATATAATGAGTGAGAGTATCGTTCAGGGGGTCTACTTATCCTGGTAGATCTTCTAACACCACTTTCAGGTGTTTGAGGTGCCTGTTGCTGTTGTGGTGGTTGCTGCTGCTGTGGTTGTTGTTTATTATTATTTTCAGGCACCTTTACTTTTTCAGTTATCTCATCAAGAACCGTGTATTCCTTGCTTTCTTTTTCCTGTTTCTTTTCCTGCAACTGATTCTTATACAAGACCTTTTCATTGAATATTACATCTATGCTCCTAATGATTTTGTGATTTTCATAATCATATAAGCGATAACCAAAATCATTAGCACCATATCCAATAAAGGTACATTTCTTTGATTTTGCCTCAAGCTTTGTTCTGTTTTATTTATTAATATGGACAAGGCCTCACAACCAAAAGGCTTTAAAAAAGAGTAGTTTACCTTTTTACCTGTCCATGCTTCCTCTGGAATACCACCATCCAAGGAAATTGAAGGCCCTCTGTTTATTAGATAAACAACAGTATCTACAGCATCTGCCCAAAATTGTAAAGGCAATCCCGCATGCAATCTCATGCACCTTGCACGCTCCATGATTGTTCTGTTCATCCTTTCTGACACACCATTTTCTTGTGGTGTTCTTGGAAATGTCTTCTCTCTACGAATTCCATGCTCTGAACAGTACCTATCAAACTCTTTGCTGCAATACTCACCTCCATTGTCTGATCTAAGACACTTCAACTTCTTTCCTGTCTCAATCTCAACCAAAGCTTTCCATTTCTTGAAAGTATCAAATACATCAGATTTATTATGAATACAATAAATCCATGTTTTTCTAGTTGCATCATCAATAAAAGTAACATAATAACGAGAGCCACCGAGAGATGATACCTGAGTAGGTCCCCATATATCTATATGCACAAGCTCCAATTTTTCACTCTTCTTTTCTTTCCCAACTCTTAGAAATTTTACTCTCTTTTGTTTTCCATAAATGCAATTCTCACAGAAATCCAAATCAACATTCTTCAAACCTGGCAACAAATTTCTTGAGTGAAGAATCTTCATTCCCTTCTCACTCATGTGTCCGAGCCTATGATGCCATAATGCTGCATCTGCTCCTTTGGAAGTTAAAGCATTAACAGAGTTAGAAATACCATTGCATAAATAAAATGTACCAACATTTTCACCTTTTGCTATTACCAGCGCTCCTTTGGTGACCTTCCAAGTTTTATCTGTGAAAGTTGTCACACAACCTTCACTGCCTAACTGCCCTGTTGAAATCAAATTTTTCTTCAGATCTGGAACATGCCTTACCTCCTTTAGTAGCCTTTGGTTTCCATTATATTGTTTTACAAGAACTTTACCCATTCCAACAATTTTACAGGGTTTATCATCACCCAAACGAACTTGTCCAAAATCTCCTTGAACATAGTCATGAAAATATTTCTTATTAGGTGTGGCATGGAATGAAGCCCCTGAATCTACAACCCAAGAATTAGTAACATTTTCGAAAGAAAGAATCAAAGCATCTTGTAACACATCACCTGTCACATTTTCTTCATGATTGTTTTCTTGCTATGTGTCTCCTTCTTTTCCCTTCCGAGATCTACAGTCTTTCTTTAGGTGTCCTTTCTTTCCACAATTCCAACACACTATCCCCGATCTGGACTTGGATCTGCCTTTCCTTGATTTACTGCGATATCCCGAGCTCTTTCCTCTTTCCATTCTTCTTCCCCTAGACTCTGCACTCAAAGCATTACCTGATGTCTCACCGGAGCTTTTCCGTCGCATTTCCTCGCTAAGGATAGCACCAACAATATCATCAAACTTTAAAGTACTAGATCCAGAGACAGAGTTACTAATGGCCATTACTAAACCATTCCAACTCTCTGGCAATGAGCACAAGAATAACAGAGCTCTAACTTCATCATCAAAGTTTACCCCTACAGAACTTAACTGACTGGTAACTGTATTAAATTCATTTAAATGTTCTGCAACAGATCCACCTTCCGACATCTTCATATTAAATAGTCGTTTCATAAGAAATACCTTGTTTGAGGCTGAGGGTTTTTCATATAGTTTCGCCAACGTCTGCATCAAACCCTCTGTTGTTTTTTCCTTCGAAATATTGAAGGCGACTGACGCCACAAGACACAACTGTACTGTTCCAAGTGCCTTTCTATCGATAATGTTCCATTCCGCGTCTGTCATGGCCGCCGACTTCTTTGTTTTTCTGATCAATGGTAGGTACAAATCTTTCTGATATAGATAATCTTCCATCTGCATCTTCCACAGCGAGAAGTTTTGGCCGTTAAATTTCTCGACCCTAAACTTACCATTGTCCGCCATTGCTCCCACTCGAACCAAGAACCCTTCTTTCCTACGAGTTTATCATCCAAATATTCCTTCGGCTCTGATACCAGTTGTTAGAAAATTATATATTATGGAGCAATGCAACACATAAAATATGCGGAAAAATAAAAGCACACAAAACACATAAAACCAGAGAGACACAGATATACGTGGTTCACCCAGTTTGGGCTATGTCCACCCCAAACAGCTAGTCCTTCCTTTCTATTATCCAGCAAAAATGAAGAGACAAAACCTACAACAGATCCGCTGTAATATCCTCTGTTCTCTCTCATAGTCTCCCTCTCTATTTCTCGCTCCGAGAATACACACATACTACACAGCCGCAATAAAATACCTTCATATATACAAGGGGTTTACCTTTTAGGGCAAAAAACCCTAATCTAAACATAACTTCTACCGTTAGATCATTTGCCTAATGAACGGCCCAGATTGACTAGAAATTACTATACTTTTACAAGGCAATTTTACATCTGTTTTTAGCTTCGGGGGCGCTGCCCCCAAAAACCCCTGCCAGGGGGGGGCTCTGAAAAGTGCTGCAGCCCCCCCTTGACCCCCCATGGCAGAGATTAATTACGGGCGGCGTTGCCGCTCCTTTTAAGGTACAGGGGTCCAATGCTGTGATACAAAGTAAACAAGATAATCAGGCTCCACACCCAACACTATTTGTATTTTTTTTTCTCTAGGATGTTTTTTATTTTATTTTATTTATTTATTTATTTTTCTACATATATTAATTGTTAAATTAGGAAAATAAATTCCAGTGATAATCTATAATTTCTTTTCATTTTAAGATCATAAATTACCTAATCCTTTTACACACAAATTTTTTCTTGTAAATAATATCTAATTTAATTAAAGAACCTATTTCTAATGTGATGTGAGATAATGGAGAATTTGCATTGATTATCACTAATTAAACAAAGTCATAATAAGAAATTAGTATCCATTTTCTAATATCAATGATCTATGCAATCAAATGAAATAAGTCAAAATGTGTTCTAAAATATATTTATGGTTGGAATATCATCAATTGAGATTAAGAGAAGAGGATATTCTTAAGAAAACATTTAAGATGCCTTTTAGTGATCATGAATTTGTAGTTGTACCATTAGGATTGACAAAATCACCTAGTGTATTTATGAGTTCAATCAATGGAATGTTTTGAAATATCTCAACCAGTTTGCATAAGTATTTTTGAATGATATTGTAATATATTCTAAAACATAAGATGAACTCAAATATAATTTAAGGCAAGTATTACAACTCCTTAGAGAGAATAACCTACATGGTAAACTCTAGAAGCTTTCATTTTATGAATCAAAGATTTATCACTTGGGGGAATATAATTTCAAGAGAATAATGTAATGAATCTTGCAAAGATAAAATCAATTATGGAATTACTAGCTCCTACTAGTGTACACAAAGTATGTAGCTTTATGGATTTGATCGAATATTATAGAAGATTTATAGGAGGTGTTTTAAGAATTGTCAGGAAGTATTTCAAAGGGTTAACTAATTATTGATGATGAGTCCTATTTTTAAAGTAGAAGATATGGATCTAGATATTTTAGTGTGTATGGTTGCTTCAAAAGAAGAATTAGATGGATTTATAATACAAGAAGGTAGGGTGATTTTCTATGCTTTGAGAAACTTAGACCGCATGAAGAGAATTATTTAATGCATGATCTAGAACTTGTAGTGATAGCACATTCATTAGTGATTTTGGTACCTTAATTAGTCGGAAGAAAATTTGAGTTGAAGATGGATTATCATGGACTTCAACTTATATTTATGCAAAGTAATTTAATTTCTAGACAAATTAGGTGGTTAAAATTAATAAGTGAGTATGGTTTGGATATATTTTACACTAAGAGGAAAATAAAGAGAGTGGTAATTAAGTCACAAACCACATTTTTTCACAATTTTATTGAAGACAAATTTACAAGAAGAGGTATTGAGTTACAATTAGAGGAAAATGGCACAAAGGAGTTATGTTGGAATTAAAAATGAAGCGATGAAAATTCTAAAATGTGAAAGATATACATTGGATTATGATGGTTTATTATGATTTTTCAGAATAATTTACATACTACTTAATGATGAAATTAAAAATATAATCTTAAGAAAAGATTAGGCAGTAATTTATATTGTTCATCTAGGAGTAAGGAAGATGAATGTAGATCGAAAACTATTGTTAATTTGGAATGGAATGAAAAGAGGAATGACTAATTATGTAGTTGGATGACTTGAATGTTAGTAAGTGAAGATTGAGCATTCACATCCAACATGATTATTGCAACTACATATGATAGATATCTAAAAGAAGGAAGTGATTTCAATGGATTTTATAATAAGAACATCTATTACATTGAGAAACATTGTTCTATACGTGTAGTGGTAGACAATTTGACTTGAAATGGAAATTTTATTCAAATAAAGAATACTTATGATGCACTGAAGATTGAAATATAAGTTTATATGAGTGAGATTGTAAGATTACATGGAATTCTATAGAAAATAATTTTAGATAAGGAATCATAATTTATATAGAGGCTTTTGACAAGTTTTTGATAGGCATGGGAGAAAAACTTAATTTTAGTATAACATATCATTTGAATCACAGTAGAAAATAAAAAATAATTAATTAGATGTTAGAAGACATGTTTCACATGTATGTAATGGATGAAAAGAAATGTTGGGAGAAGCATTACCTTTTGTTAAATTTTCCCATAACAATACCTATCAAAGTTCAATAAAGATGTCACCATTTGAATTTTTGTATGGTAGGCCATGTAGGATACCTTTTAGTAATCTGATAAATGGAAGAAAAGATGAAGATGATTAAAGGAATCTTAAGAAAAGAACAAGGGAATTAGAGGAGTTATGTGGATGCACTTAGAGTTGAAATAAGTTACAATGTTGCAGATAAGGTATTCTTGCAAGTTAGACAATAAAGGTGCTACATTAAATTTAGGAAGGGCACTAAGATTTTTTTTCATGGCTAACCCACAGGAAATTTGAACTAATGACTTATCACGAGTACCTTAATAGTGCACCCATCCATTGTCAATCCAAAGCCCTATAGATGGAAAGGGAGCTAAGTTGTCATTATGACATGTGACACCATTTGATTTCTTGAAAGAAAAGGATCCAATGCTTATAATCTTCTATTTCCATGATTATTATACCACATGCATGATATTTCTCATGTACCTATTTTACATCATTATATTTCAAACTCTTTTTTATGTTATTTACTTAACCATTTCTAGATGTTAGATGATGGGACCTTGATGGCTAAATCAATGCACATTTTGGAATAATATAATTGACAATTTTAATGTCATTTGATGGACCAAGGAAAGGTAAAATAATATATTTATATTCATAATTTAGTCGTTGGAAGAACATAGCTAAGATGCATTATTAGTTTTCATAGCTAAGATGCATTATTAGTTTTCATATTTAGAATGAAGCTTCGTGGAGGCCAAGTATGTAGTGGCCTACTTGATTTGACTTACTAGGTTTATTGACTTATATTATGATGATGAAACTTAAATTTTATTATTATAATTGACTTTAATTAATATAATTGTAATTTTGAATAAAGTTTATTTAAATATTTTTCTAAAAGATAGGTGCATTAAATATACATTATTATGATGTAATTGATATTATCTAATATTATGGATGGTACATTAAAGTGAATATATTTTAATAAAGTTAGTTTAAAAAAGGAAAAATTAATAAAATGAATTAAGAATAATATTGGTGATTAATTTTCAATATTTTATTGTTAATAAATACACATTCAATAATTTTTTTAATTTAATTAATTTAATTGATTTTAAATAATGTAATGGCAAATTTGAATGAATTTTATTTAAATATTTTTATAAAACATAAATATGTAATTTTTTATATATATTAATATGATATAATTAATAAAAATATATATTAAAAAAATATAATACAATTATTATGCTTCCTCTAGCACAGATGTGGTTTTGGGTCGAATTTTGATTATTTATGGTTTTAAAAAAAAATTAATTAAAATTAATATTGGTGATTATTTTTTAATATTTATTATTAATAAATAAAAATTCAATAATTTTTAAATTTAATTATTTTAATTAATTTTAATTAATGTAATAGCAACTTTGAATGAATTCTATTTAAGTATTTTTATAAAACATATATATGTAAATTTTTTTATATATTAATAAGATATAATTAATAAAACTATATAATATAATTATTATGCTTCCTTAAATCAAGATCATAACAGGCCATATTTTTAACAGAGATTTGAATTGCTGTAGTATTAGTTTCACTCAACAAAACTTACCATTAAACCACATATCACTTTATGATATGACTTTGTTATCTAATGATAACAAGGTAGTATCGTAGGTAGTTGGAGACGTGGAAAAGTGTGATGCCTCTTGTCTTCACTGCAACATACAATGTAAGCAAAGTACCTGTGACACTATGGTGCGAAGGGTAATTAATTGAGGGCGGAGGTGGGAGGAAATAAACATTTCTCAGTCCATTTGCCTATAAATGCACCGAGGTAGGAAATGCCCACTGTCTAATGATGTACTGCTTTAATCTGACTGTGGGAATTTCCTGCCTGGGCACATTTATGGGCCCATAGACTGAGAAATAAGCCTCCGAGAAGTGGGATTTTAGGATTGATAAAGTCTAAGAGTTAGGTCATCATTCTTCCGAATCATAATGACAACTGAGATGACATAACTAAAAAGAATTTGAAGATGAACAAAATTTCTACACCAAGAAAGAATTATATTTACTGTAGACCATGTAATAATTTAAAATCTATTGAGTTGATTTTAGCTTGCAATTCGCAATTGACAATATCAAACGAAACTTCTTAGATTCTTTGATAACTTGGTTTTCCCTAACCATTTAACCATTCCTAATAAGTAATGGATGAATAATTTTTTCTGTTATAGACAATTACTGTCTTTATTTCATGAGTGAATAGCCACAGTAGGGGGCCCATGGATAGCCCTTGGCATTGTTTTTTGTACAGCGCTGGTTCCATCATCAATTCCTGTGCATTCCCTTCCTAATGCTGAAAAGGAATTAATATTTCAGCATCTGCCATTGCTGACAAAACAATTTCGTCCATCGCAAGAGAAATTAAACTAAAAGGATCAGTATCACCAGCCGTCGGTTGTGAGAGCCAAAGGGTGAATTCTTCATGACCAACGGATAGTAGTACAATAAATCTTCTAACATAAAGAGTTGGCCCATTTTAATCCACATGGTGAAATGGAATAACATGGTCAGTATTGATTTCAGAGGAAAATGGGAATCTCTATTACTTGAATGTTAGTGCATAATAAAATAATGGCTTTACAAATTTTAAATAAATTTAAATTATTTAAAATGCAATCCTTATAAAATTTTTACATCTTTTACCATCAACAACATTTATTAATAAAATTATGATTGGAATAATAATTTCTTAATACTCTGATTAATGTTAACTCACTCTTTAAGTATATAAAGGTGAAGATGAAAACCATAAATATTTAAAAAAAAAAAAAAGTATTCAGTGTGTGAGAAAGTCATGAATCAAAAGTATCTATATTACCATATCAATTATAAAACTTTATTTTGTCTTTATAGGTGGGCCACTAGTTGTATTACTTAGTTTGCCATGTAAGTGTGCTACTTTACCTATCTAAATTAGCTATGGTACTTCTACAAAGTTAAGGTTTTCTTAAATTATGTGAGGATGGGAAAAGCCATAAATAATTTAATAATAACTAGCAATTGCACCATATGTTGCAAAGGAAACGCTATAAAGCTAACATAAGAAAGAGTAGTATAGAGGAAAAAATATAACGTTTCTAACTATCACATTCCACACTCTAAGAGGATCTATAATTTGTGCCATTTATAGGAGTTTGAGGTAGAGGATCACTTCATATTCAAGGGTTTGGTCTATTACACGATTCAAGGGTGTTTTCATTTCTTATAACAAGAATCTTGATATCCCTCATTTCTTTCTTCTAATATTTGGATCAAGAATGCTTGGCTTTCTTTCTATAGGAAGCGACTTTACACATGAGACAGATCCTACATGGCCCCCTTAGTCCTCATCCCACTAGGTACACTAGCTCAATTGTTTTGAATTTCACAACTATTGGGAAAGAGTTCCTAACATTTGGCACTAGATCAATAGGAATATGCATCTCCTCTTGCCAGCTCCTATGCGATGCCAAGGGGCCTTTTTGGAGCACATGCTATTATCATACTATTTCCATTGGAGCATTTTCTGCACACCCATCTGCATTCTGTCAGCCTACGCATCCTTTTAGCACCTTTGCAGTTATGTTTCAGACCCTCTGATTTTTTTCGGTAAAGCGAAATTTGTTGGAAAAAATAGCTTTGCACATGAAATGAAGCTCGAAATCAAATCTTCATAATATTATATAACGCGACCATGTTCTTGCAACTGGTGCATGAAATCCTTCTCGTGGGTAAAAAATCTGGTTAGAGCAAACTTCCCAGCACCATCTACCAACCCTAGCTTCCCATATAGCTAATTATCATACTTGCAGGTAATTGTATTTGGTTAAAGACCTTTGGGTTGCATGCTTATAAACATCTTGTAAGCTTCATTAATCCTCCCAGCACTACCAAATTCATATATAATAGTATTTTAAGAAGACACATCAATATCCAACCCAGAAGCTCTGAGTTCATCAAAAGCTTCTAAAGCACTACTTAACAGTAATTCGATGAAGATAATGATTAAATAAGTAGATTTGGCATGAATTGCAGCTAGAGCGAATGCTAAGTCTCGTTGCAAATACAGTGGAGGGGTGGATTTGAGGATATTTATTTGTCACATGACTATTATGCATATGTAGAATATCATCCTAGGGTTTTTGAAAAGGAAAAGTCTGCCCTTGATCAGGTTTTCTTGCTAGAGCAATGGAACAATAACAGAGGGGTAGGGTAGAAGAGAACCTTTTATTATCCACCCATCATATTTTTCAGGCTCTACTGAGTCTACCTAATCTCTCTGAGTCTAAATGATCCGGCGAGTCGAGTCAACCCAGTTGGTCAAGTCTTGGAAAAAACTGGTCAGCCCCAGGATGACTTGATAAAAACTTGTTTTCATGGAAAATACTCACCATGTGAACTCATACTTGGTAAAAACCTGTTATGTGGCATGCCTTGTGAGTCTTGCTAAGTCAAAGCGGAATCGAATCACAAAAGCCTTTATAAAGGCATATTCGGGGGTCACTTTGCTCATTTTTACTTGTTTTCATCTCAAATTGGAGAGGGTGTCTTAGCTACGGTTTAAAGCAGCAGCTCGGCAGCTGATCATTGTGAGTTGTTGTGTGAGTGAGCAGTGTTTTGAGTCTTGTGTGAGGAGGGCCAAGTTGTATTGAGCAGTCATGATTGAGTGAGCATTGAGGTGCATTGAAGAGTCAAAGGTGAGTGAGGCCCATTGAGGAGCATTGTGAGAAGCGATGTGAGGCATCTTGCCATCATTTCGTCATTTCAGCATTGTGAGCAGTAGTGTGAGAATTTATCAGAAGCTACCACCATTTATCATTTTCTCAGACCAGAATTTTCTAGATATGCTTGTTCACTAAATCATGTTGTGTGATTTCCTGCAGTGATGTATGTTCTGCTGCATGGTTTCCTAAATTCTTCTGTGGGGTTTTACTGTTTCAATTATATATGAGGTCTGTTAAAACTTAGAAATAATAGCTTATGACATGACATGCTTGGTGTTTTTCGAGGCTCAGACCAGTGGATGAGTTTTGTTACATGTAAATTGTAACTTATTGAATAGCTTAATATACTAAGTAGGAAAGTATATACTATAGTATATACTACACATCAATTGGCCTCCAATTTGGTTGGAATAAAATTTCGATGCTAAAACCTGAGACATTTCTAGGAAGCAAAACATGTCAGGAATGACCTACATTTTATATAAATAAATATGAGAATCTAGGCATTTCTAGGACGTAGAACATTCCAGTATTGGAATTATATTACTTTTCTCAGTTTTTAGTTTAGCCAAATATGTGTGTGGTGTGTTCGTGTACCATCAATGTGAAGTTATGAACTTTCTTAAGTAGTATCTTCAGCTCATAAATTGAAATATACCATATATCAACACACCATCCATTGTAGTCTTGTGGCCTATATGTATCATTGTCTACATATGTTGTAGTTTAGAATATTTTTTTATGTTTTATACTATTTTGCTGATCCCAACCAGACGGTATTTGCAAATTTGAATAAAACTTCTAGCCATTCCACACACTCATAATCATGTTCCCAACATTCCTACACTCTGGAAACTCACGCAACATAGAAAAATTCCTTTGCTAGCATAACATTAAATCCAACTACACACTCAGAATTATACCAGTGGCATTCACCAACATACGGAGTTCACTCCCACTTCAATGGTATGTTCAAATTCAATATCAGTATTTTATTCATAGCTGTTAAGGTATTCCTCAACCACCAAACATAAATAGGGTTGCACAATTCAAGTACGCAGCAAGGGAGTAGAGCTTATCAAGAAATTTCAACAACCAAAATTGTATTAGTTTAAAGAAATTTGCAAGACCTTAGACAGAAGACAAATCAAGACCTTATGTTGGCCCTAGCAATAACAACTCACAGAATAAACCTTTTTTTGAAGCATTTTCTGGAATGCATGCGAGAGTAATTATGCTCCCTATATTGGTTGGCTCCAAAACTAGTTTAAAATGACTAAGGCCTTCACTACTTAAGCACTAAGAAAACAAATAGTGTTTTTTGTTTTACTATCTTTCCAAAGAAAATCATGTAAATGATTTCTATATAATTCACTGATAAATTCCAGCCTTCACAAAAATGCTTAAATCCATTTCTAATTGATGAAAGCTTAAAGCATCATGTACAATTTATGATACAAGTTAATATAATTATAATGATAATCTAATTTTAAGGTCATGCCTTAGTCAGATGTCAAACTGATGTAAGGGACCAGATGCCAATTTGATGTACAGGGTTTTAATTTCCTGGAAACTTGATCACAAACTCTCTTTTGGACATGAACTACACTATACAGTTGCCTTAAAACTTCACAGTAGTTTTTCAATCAAAGGTAGGTCAAGTTTGTTGGTAAATTTTTTTATTAACATGCAGTTCAAAATGTTATCCTTCAAATATACACATATAACAACACGAACTTTCACTTACCTTTGTATGCATAGCAAAAGTATGATATTGATATTACCTGAATGTAGGTAAGGTCCTAATCTTACCTAAGCAAAATAAAGGTCTTGGCATTCTTATAACTGTAAAATAAATGAATTTTAAGTTTTTAGTCATCAAATGAATTTTTCTTGAAGAGAAGAGTAGAAATTCAAGTTGTAATCCCGATATCTAGGTTTACTCAACAACAAAAAAATCTCCCAAACCATTTCCAATTAATGCCATCCTAATGTCCCAACAGCGCAAGATTCAATGAATAAAAATAAAAAGAGTAGCTCAATATCAAGCCGTGTTCATCATTGAATAAGGGGGAACATATATTTTTCTCATATCTCACAAACAAGGGAAGTATTGCTTCCCTGCATAAGAGATCGAAAGATTACTTGATTATTGTAGCCAAACAAATGATATATGATAATAGAAGAAAAATTTTCGATCTGGCTATTATGTTACATTTGAAACCACAGGAAAAATTTTCTTGTTCATTGAGATCCAAGCTTGTGTGATTATACTAGATAATTACTTCTAAATAATTTACATTCCTATCTAGCTAATTCAAAGAAAAAAATCTTACTCAACTTTGAAAATTCCATCTTTGATGTCAAGGGAATAGTTAGCTTAATTTCTTTAATATGAAAGGGTGAGAATTATCCCAGACACAACTGGATTTTCAAACATTGATTCTAGACCTCCTCCCACTTTAACAACATTTCAATCACTGTACAAGATTTATTTCAAAATACCAAGGGGAAAAGCCAAACCTCTGCATGGTTCGAAGCATGTATTCTAATTTCATATTCAATACATCCACCCTCGCAACCCCTCATCAAATACATCTTTTCAGAGATGGAGAAGCTCTTTTAGGATTGCTCATAGATGTGGCTATGCCCATTGCCTAGGGCTGCAACATGGTACAGATCAAAGCATGTGATTCCTAACAATTTAATCTCTGGGGTGTCCAAGCCATAGAGAGCTAAGGGCATGTATATGAGAAAAGTAGTCACTGATAGCAAGAAGCACACACGCTACTTGGTGAGTTGTCAAAATCCTATGCATTTGCTGGAGTGTCTATTGCTACAAATTTCCAGCCTGTTAAATGACAAATAAGTTAATACAAGAGAATTTGGTTAATATTACAAAAAAATATATCAAATAAACAGTTACAAACACAACTCAAAATTTCAAAACCTGGTCAGAGTGAAGCAAAAAGAATGGAAGATAGTCTTTTGCATAGAAAATTATAAGATCTAAAGGAAGATGTTTGCCAAAGTACCTAGTGAACAAAACCTTCAAGGGTACCTAGTTTTCCCATGGCCATTTCCATTTGTCCCACATATTTTTCCACATTTCCAGAAGTGCCAGGTGGCCCAAGGGACCAGAAGCAAGAGTTTCTGTTAGAGATTGTTGCAGGGCATCCATCCCCTGTTATAAGGCACCTTCTACTTGTTGTGATGAATGTTGCAAATTTTTAATGCCCATAAATTGGTGCTATGTTAATTGTTTCAGATGAGTGACAAGTATCTGCATATACACAATGAAAATTTTATTGGAGCAATTTAATATCCATCATACAGCCTTTAGAAATATTAATCGTTATAATTTATGTATCCTCTAATTAGATCCCTGATTCAGAAAATTCAAATATGCCTGGTATACAAATGCAAGCATGAAATGCATGTAAAAAGCACCCATTAGTTGTAAACAAATTACCTTTAGTTTATAGTTTTGGAACATACATTCAGAAGTTCAGGACATAATCCTCCCATCCACATAAAGCGTCTTTCTGCAAGCGTCTTCCACATGCCTGAGACCAGATGAAAGACATCAGTTTTTGCAGCTACACTCTTCAAAAAATTTCATCGTAATGTCCCATGACACCTTCAACAAGCACACACAGCTCATTTTCCCCCACGTGTGAGTTCACTGCTGACCTCAGATCATTTATCTTTCAATGATGCTCATCCAACCAATGAGCATACTCCATATCAAACGCTAGAGCTCCTAAGAAGGTTGAAATAAATCATAAACTTAGTTGCACAAAATTTACGATTATCATGTCATCAGAATACATGTTATAATGCAAAAGAAAAAAATGACTAATGTCCCATGACACCTTCAACCAACACACACAGCTCATTCTCCCCCACATGTGAGTTCACTGCTGACCTATCATTTATCTATCGATGATGCTCATCCAAACAACGAGCATACTCCATATCAAACGCTAGAGCTCCTGAGAAGGTTGAAATAAATAATAAACTTAGTTGCACAAAATTTGCGATTATGATGTCATCAGAAGACAAACCTATCTTCACCAACCGGACCGATAGTTTGAATGCAGAGCTTCCATTCAGGAAAGTTACCAGAAGCTATGGCATCATATAAATCTTTTGTAGCATGACTGTGATTGGTACCTCCAACAATTATAGCCTCCTCATCAAGAAAAAGCTTGAGTCCACAAGTAGGCTTCCAATGCTTGCAGTAGATTTCCTTACCTTCTCTGTTAATAAACTGCAGAGAAGATTAAAAAAAATTCCGGTCATCTAAACAGTTATGATAAGCTTTTCAAGCATGGTTTATTTGACCACAAATATGGATACTTGAAGAACCCAAATACAGGGGTTTAAAAGAAATATTCAAAGAGTAGGTATGAAATGAAATTAGAGGGAGATTTTTTGAATTTTATTAATATGATACATTAATATTTAAATAAATATATTTCAATATAATTATTTTTATATTTAATTTACCCAATATAAAAATTCACCCAATATATTGGTGGGTATGAAATGAAATTAGAGGGAGATTTTATGAATTTTATTAATATGATACATTAATATTTAAATAAATATATTTCAATATAAAAATATTTTTTATATTTAATTTAATAAAATAGAAAAAAAATGAATCTCTTGATACAAAGAGAAAGAAGAATGAGGAATGCAACAAACACGACATTTAGAAAATAGAAAACAAGTTGCGTGACTTTCTATGAAGTCGTAATTACTGTGTGTAATGGAATCTTAGTTAGCGTTTGATGAATGGTTTAAATGTTTGGTTCCTTTAACTATTTAAATTGTTTTTGGTCTTTCGAGACATATTCAAATTTTTAATTGTAATCGTTGAGTCAAATTATAATCCCAATATAATTAGTCTTTCATTGCACACCATATATATTCAAATGTTTTAATTAAAGCAGTAGTCTAACTAAATTGGTCTTTTTGTTTTGAAAATCATTGAAATTCTAATAAGATTTTAAGAAAATCTGGGTAGGGATTTTTGTAAATCCAGGTGATAGCTATCAAACTTCAATATTTTAAGTGTTCTAGAGGTTTTCGATGGTGATGAATCCATTTCCACTATCAAAAACATGATTCAAACACTCCTATTGCAAGATTTCTTAAAAAAAAATTACCCAGATTCCAACCAATTTTGACCGTCTGAGAAATTCCTCTGACTAGATAGACAACTCCTTAATTAAATGGGTTATGTCCTCTCTTTGTCTATTGACCATTGGGAGATGAGACGATTTTGTTGTTTTGACTATAAATGTTAAATGACGATCATCAATTCATATCTAAACATCGATTTCTACTTACAAGGTTAAACAGGACAACACGTTTCTGGTAAGAACATTATTTTTTTTATTTTTTATTTTTTAAATCTAGGATAATCGGTAACTGGTGAGAGTTTCCCTGAGCAAGGTCCAGGATCAAAGCCAATAGATCAAATCCTATTGGCTGCCACTATAAACCAAGGCTAGGTGCAACAGCCTGCAAGCCACACAATAGCAATTAACTTATGCCTCAACAAGAGCCGAGACGTCCACTATGGGGTCGCCTACTCTTCTATCCAAGACACAACAGGCCATATACTCAATGATATTTGAACCTGCGTCTCGTGGGTTTCACCCAAAAAAACTTACCGTTAAACCGCATGTTACTGTATCGGGTAAGAACATTATTTACTTACAAAAATGCGGCATAGATAGATACTGCACCTATAATATGCCAGAAAGGGGTTTCTATCTTTGTTCAAGAATCACTCTCAAAGATGGTCATTAATCACTATTTTGTGGTTGGTGATATATAGATTTATAAATAAACACAATATTTGTAACTCGATACCATTTTCACCTAATATCCATTGTGCTCAACTCATACTTATTATACTTCTTTTCTTATTGAAATTATAATCATACTTACGTAAGTTTTTGTTTATTTATTTTAATATATTCAAATATTTTAGCAGATTCAAATTGATTTAAATAATTATTGATATAAATAATAAGATTGGATATTAAATTTTATAAATAATTATGTTAATAAGTTATTATTTTGGTAAGTCTAGAATATTTTTTAGAATTTTATGCTTGGTTAAGAGTGGTGGTGAAGTAGAATATATATATATATATATATATATATATATATATATATATATATATATATATATATATATATATGTGCAAAAAATGATGAATGAAATTAGAAAGGAGGTGTGAAGCACAAGAGGAAGAGTAGGAGCATCACTCTAGGAAAATCATTTTGTCTAAGGCCCAAATGGAGTCATGTGGATTTTAGAAGAAGATTTTTATTTTTTTGTGTATAAATCATAAATTAGGGAATTGTAGTAGAAATTTGGGTTGTTAGTATAGCCATGTGGCTCATTGTAATAATTCTAGTTAGTAGGATGAGTTGTCAGGTTTTTTAATGGTTGGCTAAGTGGTCCTATAGCAAATTAACATGTGAAGAGCTAGGAATCTGGTAGTTTTAGTATGTTGGACAAATGTCCAAATTGCTCTGTATCTATAGGGATATTTTATAAATAATATTACTGTACATAAATTTGTGTGTTTAGGAAACGACAGATAACTCTCTAGTGTAGTTTGGAGAAATGGTTCAAACAGGTGTTTGGTAAGACTCATTGTATATACATATTTTTAGGGAATGATTATGTCTTTTAAATATGAAATTTTCCAAAAGGATTCAAGTCAAGGCTATCGCCAACCCACAATAGTCGTAGTGGAAACCATAGTCATTTCATCAAGAAGGAGTCCAAGCGACCCAACTTCCAAAAAACTTTGTTAACCAAATTTTGGATTTGGATGAGGATGGGGCTGATGTTAGTTAGGTAACCAAGTTGAAGTGCATTCAGTCAGTCGGGTATTAGAGAGGTCAGTGTAGGAATAGAGAAAGAGAGCACTTCGAAATCTGACCTCTAGTCAGAATGCAGACCTCGACCTCCTTGGCATGGACTCCTCGGCAATTAAATAACGTGTGGATTAAGCCTTTAATCAAAGAAAATTGAAATTTAAGAGGAGGATTTTCCATGAGTCACAAAGAAAATTATGAGGGTAATAGTATAAAGGGAAATAAAGTTAGAATTAAAGGGTGGTTCAAAACAAAAAGAAAAGCTACACTGCTTAGAGTTAGTGAGGGAAGGTGGGGATATTTTTTTCATTTTGGTCATGTGGTTTCTTGAAGATGAAAAGAGAAACGACTGGAAGAATATTGGGTCATATTCCTATTATGTGGTATCAAAGTGTTTTACAAAATACAAAGAATATTTTGGTCGACATTCTTGAAGATGGTGAATATTTTGGAGCGAATATTGCACCCAGTGAAGAGGAGAAGATACTGGACCAGAGAGGTTATGATTTATCTCGTTATTTGAATGATAAATGACAGTTTGGTCCTTTTGTAAAGACAACGTTGATAAAGAAAGGCATATAGGTAGAGACACAAGATATTACAGCATAAAGTACTCTGAAAAGAGGCAGGAGAAACTCTGACAGAGGATTACATAAAGCTAGGGAGAATTTCAACCAATTGCAAAGCTAGAAATATAGGAGAATACTATCCAAATGCAAACCTGGGAGAATTAAGATATTGCTATCTCAAAGGAGGAGAAATAGACAGATATAATTGGTCGTATGTTTTATGTTTGGCCAAGGAATTTGTGAGTGCAGGTAGCAACATATACAACCAAGGGTGTTGTCCAAAGAAAGGTGAGCATGATAACTTTACTCACAAAAAAAGAGATGATATAGGATGAGGAGAGAACAAGTGGTGTTCTCAAATATCGCGGAAAAAGAAAACCCTTAAAAAAGAAACGCTGCACACATAGAGAAATATTCCATCTGAGGTTGGAAAGAAGAGGGGGACAGAGAAAGTCCTTAAGGAGAATATAAAATGAGAAGTTCTCAAAAGGTGAGCAAAGGAGAAACAACCAGAGAGGAGCGCATAGTGCTCAAGAGGTTCCCGGGGAGGGTACCAAGAGGGACACCAATACCCAAGAGGAGGTGAGGTGCTCGAGTAACAAGTGATGTGAGGTTTGATACAAGGATAGGTTGTAGGTCACAATGAACGTGGAGGATCTCATTCAAATAAGGAATAAGGTGACCATTACTAGTCATGATGAAGGATCAAGTAAAATCCACATCAAAGGGGAGAAGGATGCCAAGAGAAATGGAAGGAAGAAGCTAAAATAGGAGGAATTTGAAAAGGAGATGATTGGGTTGAAGGCACAACTTAATATGTTAATGTAACTGCTACAAACAAGAGAATAAGGAAAAAGACAAAACTAAAGGAGGATGTTCAAATTATCTTTCAGACATCAAAGTTTTAAGAGAAATCCCTAAAATCTTGAGGCCTAGGGAAGAATAGGGTAATACCTTTGATAGAATTCGAATAGAAGAAGGAAATATTAGAGCATATGAGCCTGTGGAAGGAGAATTTCATTATTGCAAACCAGAATGAAGACCACTTCTTGAAGATAAGGAGAGGAGACTAGTTGATCAGGAGCTCAAGTCCAAGCCATGGAAAAAGCTCAAAATTGAAAGTGTTCAAAATCACTTGCAACCTAAACGATCGGATAGGCCTCAGCGATATGATCCTAACACCATGAACGCCACTCAAATCCGACTTCGCATGTGAAAGTTATGCGAGTTTGAAGTTTTCAGTAAACTGCAAAAATTCAATTTGACCAGGTTTGAATTCAATTTTTGAAAAAATAAAAAAGGAATATTCCTAGAATATTCCTCAGAATATTCCCTGAAATATCCTCAAAATATTCCCTGGAATATTCCTCGAAATATTCCACCTGAGCCAATTAGGTTCCAACACTTGGCATACACACATTGGTTAATGGTTTGACTTGTTTGATTTTGGGCCTATCAAGACAAATTCAAGTGCGGTGGTAAAAATGTTATGAGTCCACGGGTTTTGAACCCTATACATACCTCCGTGCGCAAAGGCACCCGATCAACCGGCCCACAGGCGTTTCTTAATATGTAATGAGTGTTGGTTATATTTAAAGTTGGAAATAACGTTGGATGGGCGGCAAAGGGGGCAAACCCCCACATCATGTGACCGCAAGGCATGACCCAGGCCTTCAAATTGGTGGACTATTGGAAATAGTTAACGTTTATGTAATGTAACCACTCCATTTTATTAAATATTACGGTTTTTATAACCCTGGGCTCAAACAGTTATGCCGCGGTTAACTCTGCCCTAACCGTCGACAAATTCTACACATGTGACCACCTCTTGCCAAAATTTAATGTTTAAGCTAACCATCCACTTGATTTAGCACTGGTTCCACCATTTAAGGTGGATTTTCCAAATTTGGCGCAGCTAACTGCAGTGTCTCCACATTTAGTGGAGTTTGTTTAGGCCAAATTGGACAAAATTTGTTTTGGCCTTATCTCCCTCATTTCTTAACCTTTTGGAACAATTTTTTTTTTGATTTCGTATCTTCTCAGCATTATGAAGCCATTGAGATAGGTTTAAAAACCATTGGAGCTAATATTTAGCCTGTTTAGCTTCGGAGAAGCTTTTTGAGCCACTAGGGCCATTTTGGGTTTGGAGTTGTGCTGAGCTATGGTTAACCATTTGAGATGAAAAAAAAGTCATTTTTGACTATTTTCAGCATTCCAGAGCCATTGAGATAGGTTCCAAAGGTATTAGAGGTGTTATACAACCATTTTAGTTTCAGGGAAGCTTTTTGAGCTATGAGGGCCATTTTGGTAAAAGAGCTGTATTGGGTTGTACCTTTCTGTTTAAGGTGAACCAAATACCATTATCAACTATTTTCCACCTTCTAAAAATATTGGAAGATATTTCAGAACTATTTGAAGACTTTCAGAGGCCAAAAACCTTGAGGAGAGTTTTTAGGGCCATTAGGGCCATTTTGGGGATTGAGCTGTTTTGAGTTGTATGTCTCTGTTTGAGGTGAACCAAAGGTAATTTTTAGCTAATTTAGACCTTATAAAACCAATGGAAGAGGTTTTAGATCTTTTTGAGGACCTCTACATCCAAAAAATCTACAGAGGAGTTCAAAGAGCCGTTAGGGCCTTATTGCAGAAATCTTTGTATATGGTAATTATTCACTGTTTAGTGAATTTGGAAAGGAATTCTTAGCTTTTTCATACCTTCTGAATAAGTATTTGCATTCAGATTTTTCTATTGAGACACTCTTTAACTTCTATTAGCAATTGAAATCATTTTAATACAAGAGGACAAGCTCATTTTGGGAGGCGTGATCTAGCAGACGTAGCCCAGGAGGGGTGAATTTCTCATAAAACATTTGTGTCATGTTATGATGAAGTTATCTTGCTGAAAATTTATGATTTGATATGTTAAAAAAAAATTACATTAACCTGCCTTCACACATAAACTCTATACAACTACCAAAAAACACTTTGTTTCAATTGCAAGGCTTAAATCACAGTTTGCACATATAATTGATGGAGATCATGAGTGTTAACTTCTACAAGTTCTAAAGACATAGTCTGTAAAGGGCCAGGTAGCCTCTGGATCTCATCCTTTTCTAAAGGTGACATATCTAGTAAATTCCCCTACAGTCAATCTCTGGATTAGATCCAAGTAGTTGTTTTATGCAACAAGACATGGAGAATTTTACACACATTGAATTAATGAAAATGGATACCTTGCACAAATTTTCAAGTACTTCCATTTTCAGATCAGATGGTATCGAAGACAGGTTAAGCTTGGTTGAGCTCAGGTTGAGAATTGGTTGTGCTTATGTTGAGCATTTGTTTTTGTGCAAAAGGTGTTAAAACGGTCAATATTACTATTTTATTGGTTGAAAAATGGTTGCATGTATGAGTTTTATTGAGTTGAAAAGATAGTTGTTGATAGCTAAGTCTTGGAAAGGAAAAAAAGAAGTTGTAGGATATTTCCTTATCCCAAAGTACCTCAAGAGTATCTTTGGAAAACAAAATCCAATAGTTTGTGTTTTATGGCTGCTTGAATAAGAAGGGGTATTTACTGACATTTGGTTAAAAGCTTGTCATTTGTTGGAAAGCTTTGAGAACTTTTCTTTGGAAGTTCCTTTTATTAATTTGACCATTTACATAATGTCAATTTATTCTACAAGTGAAGTTTCATCCTTCACGATATTCTTCAATGATGACATGAAGAATGAGTTCATTAAGGTGAAGGACATGGTGCAGATTCTCATTGAGGATAAAAAAGAAAGTATTAAGCTTCATGCACAATTGTTGGCTAAGAAGGATGAGAAGGAAGAAATTCTCCAAAGGTTTCATAACATGGAGAAACAAATCCTTCAAGCTCAAGAATCTTTGTCCAAGAACAAGCATGAGGAAGAGGTAAACCATTCCAACTTGTTTTCAATTTCCTCTATTGAAAAGTGTGTTGGTTCTTTTGAAAAACATACAAGGGGAATCAGGTCCAAATTAATGTTTAAGATGGGCTATCATGAAGGCAAAGGTTTGGTCAAGCATGTACAAGGCATGGTTGAACCTATTTTAGTTGTGGAGTATCCCAAGAATGTTGGTCTTGGTTATGTGCAGTTTAATGGAGAAGACTCCAAATCCTTGAATGCATGTGATGCAAATTTAAAGAGAACCTTTATTCCAAGTTCTTCTATGCATATATGTCAAAATTGTTCTAAGGATGATTGTCATTGTTTTAAGCCATCATTTCAACAAGTAGAGGGTAAACATGTCGCTTATGGCGAGCCTTCAAGTTCAAATAGTTTTCAAGACAAGAATTGTGATGAAAGTCTGAAAAGGAAAGCTATCTCCTCTACTAGTTCATCATCTTTCGAAGACAAAGGGATGGACATTCCATGCAAAAAAAGAGGTATAATTATTCACATGATCAATTTGATTATGTTTAAGCAAAGAATGATTGTTTTTCTTGTTCAAATGAAAGAATGTTTTGTTGCACATTTTGTGGTGGATTTAACCATGTTGCTTCAAGATGCTGGTTGAAAAAGAAAGCACACAGGAAGCAGAAGAGGCAAAGAGAACTTTCTCAAAAAGCGCTTAAGATTTGCACATTTTGTCAAAGGAAGGGACATGATGTCTCTCATTGTTGGACTTGGAATCCAACAAGTCGTCCAAAGCACATGCAACTAGATGATAATAATGTTTGAGTAAGTCGATCTATGGATTCTGTTATCGATGTGGAAATGGAAGATTCACATGACAGTGTATTGCAATCGCAAAAGAAACCATGGAGTTGGCTTGGTAGGAAGTGGATTAACTTCTTAATGCAGTAAGTCCTTACTCATTTTGTACATGAAAATTTCAGATTGGTATGCGTGTATTTCAGTTGAAAAGTTGATGCAAGATTGCATGTAAAAGAAATTTCAGTTGAAGGAATTTCTTTGTTGTTGCAAAGTTTCACCATGGAGGTGTACAAGATGGGTATGATACTCAATTATGTTGTAGCAATGTCTTTTGGTTCATCTCTTAGTCACCCATATGTTTTTGGGATGATGTACTTGTTGGTATTTGAAAAGAAGAGTTGAAGTTGCACATGTACATAGAGGTTGCATGTGTAATTAGCGAACTGTATATAGTTCATTGTATATGATACATACACATATGTTTGTCAATATGTATCTTGTTGTTTATCGACTTGTGTCGATTGTGTCATACATGTTTATCCACTTGTGTCGATTGTGTTACAAATGTTTATCGAGTTGTGTCGATTTTTTGTACACTTATTATAGATTTTGTGTGTCAATTGTATAGCACATTTCATTGTCAACTTGTTGTTGATGTCGTATGTTGCACAAGGTTCCTTTGGTTTCGTTTGGTGCAGAGAAAAAAGTGTCAATGCAAAGCAGTGCAAGATTCCAGGAGATGGAAAGGCATGAAAGAAAAGAGGGCACAAAGTTCAACAAGTGTCATTGCTAGTTTCAGTATGGCAGATTGGTATGGCAAGAAAACTTGGCCGGGATTTGGCACAAGTACATGGCTCATCCAACAAAATTCGCCATGTGAACAGTTGGAAATTCAGGAAAATTTTTGGAAGCTGAAGAGAAGAGGATGTTTTTATTCTCTCATTTTTTGTACTACAGTTCAGTTTCTCCATTTCAGTAAGCTTTTGGGGTCCAAAAGCCTCTCATTTGGGAGGTGTGATCAGGAGCTCAAGTCCAAGCCATGGAAAAAGCTCAAAATTGAAAGTGTTCAAAATCACTTGCAACCTGAATTATCAGATAGGCCTCGACGATACGATCCTAACACCATGAATGACACTCAAATCCGACTTCGCATGGGAAAGTTATGCGAGTTTGAAGTTTTCAGTAAACTACAAAAATTTAGTTTGACCAGGTTTGACTTCAATTTTTGAAAAATAAAAAAAGGAATATTCCAAGGAATAGTCTTGGAATATTCCTTAGAATATTCTCTAGAATATTCCTCAAAATATCCTACCTGGGCCAATTAGGTTCTGACACTTGGCATACACGCATTAGTTAATGGTTTGACTTGTTTGATTTTGGGCCTATCAGACGCTGCCACGTGGCAGGCATGGAGGCCGCCATGTGGCCCCAAGACAGAGTCAAATGCAGTGGTAAGAATTTTATGAGTCCACAGGTTTTGAACCCTGGACCTTCCTCCACGCGCAAAGGCGCCCAACCAACCGAGCCACAAGAATTTCTTAACATGTAATGAGTGTTGGTTATATTTAAAGTTGGAAATAGTGTTGGACGGGCGAAAAAGGGGGCCAGCCCCCACATCATGTGACCGCAAGCCGTGACCCAGGCCTTCAAACTGGTGGACTATTGGAAATTATTAAAATTTATGTAATGTAACCACTCCATTTTATTAAATGTTATGGTTTTTATAACCGTGGGCTCAAACAGTTATGTCGCGGTTAACTACGCCCTAACCACCGACAAATTCTACACATGTGACCACTTCTTGCCAAAATTTAATGTTTAAGCTAACCGTATGCCTGAATTAGCACTGGTTCCACCATTTAAGGCGGATTTTCCAAATTTGGCACGGCTAACTGCAATGTCTCCACATTTAGTGGAGTTTGTTTAGGCCAAACTGGACAAAATTTGTTTTGGCCTTATCTCCCTCATTACTCAACCTTTTGGAACGATTTGTTTTTTGATTTAGTATCTTCTCAGCACTATGAAGCCATTGAGACAGTTTTCAGAGCCATTGGAGCTGATATTTAGCCTATTTAGCTTCAGAGAAGCTTTCTGAGCCACTAGGGCCATTTTTGGTTTGGGGTTGTGCTAAGATATGGTTAACCATTTGAGGTGAACCAAAAGTAATTTTTGACTACTCTCAGCATTTAAGAGCCATTGAGATAGGTTCCAGAGGTATTAGAGGTGTTTTACAACCATTTTAGCTTCAAGGAAGCTTTTTGAGCCATTAGGGCCATTTTGGTAAAAGAGCTGTATTGGGTTGTACCTTTTTGTTTAAGGTGAAACAAAGACCATTCTTAGCTATTTTCCACTTATGAAACCATTGGAAAAGGTTTCAGAACTTTTTGTAGACTTTCAGAGGCCAAAAAACTTCAGGAGAGTTTTTAGGGCCACTAGGGCCATTTTGGGGATTGAGCGGTTTTAAGTTTTACCTCTCTGTTTGAGGTGAACCAAAGGTCATTTTCAGCTAATTTCAACCTTATGAAACCAATGGAAGAGGTTTCAGATTTTTTTGAGGACTTCTACAGCCAGAAAAGCTATAGAGGAGTTCAAAGAGCCGTAAGGGCCTTATTGCAGAAATCATTGTATATGGTAATTCTTCATTGTTTAATGAATTTGGAAAGGCATTCTTAGCTTTTTCATACCTTTTGAATCAGTATTTTCATTCATATTTGTCTATTGATACACTCTTTAACATTTATTATCAATTGAAAACATTTTAATACAAGAGGACAAGCTCATTTTGGGAGGCTTGATCCAGTAGACGTAGCCCAGGAAGGGTGAACTGCTCATCAAAAATTTGTGTCATGTTATTCTGAAGTTATCTTGTTGAAAATTTCTAATTCAATATGTTAAACAAAAAATTAAATTAACTTTCCTTCACACATAAACTCTTACACAACTACCAAAAAACACTGTGTTTCAATTGCAAGACTTGAATAACAGTTTGCACATATAGTTGATGGAGATAATGAGTGTTAACTTCTACAATTTCTAAATATAGAGTCTCTAAAGGGCCAGGTAGCCTCTGGATCTCATACTTTTCTAAAGGTGACACATCCAGTAAATGCCCCTACAGTCAATCTCTGGACTAGATCCAAGTAGTTGTTTTATGCAACAAGACATGGAGAATTTTACACACATTTAATTAATGAAAATGGATACCTTGCACACATTTTCAAGTACTTCCATTTTCAGATCAGATGGTATCGAAGCCAGGTTAAGCTTGGTTGAGCTCAGGTTGAGCATTGGTTGTGCTTATGTTGAGCATTTGTTTTTGTTCAAAAGGTGTTAAAATAGTCAATCTTACTGTTTTTTTTGTTGCAAAATGGTTTCATGTATGAGTTTTCTTTAGTTGAAAAGATAGTTGTTGATAGCTAAGTCTTGGAAAGGAAAAAAAGAAGTTGTAGGCTATTTCCTTATCCCAAATTACCTCAAGATTATCTTTGAAAAAAAAACTCCAATAGTTTGTGTTCTTGGAAAGGAAAAAAAGAAGTTGTAGGCTATTTCCTTATCCCAAATTACCTCAAGATTATCTTTGAAAAAAAAACTCTAATAGTTTGTGTTTTATGGCTGCTTGAATAAGAAGGGTTCTTTACTAACATTTGGTTAAAATCTTGTCATTTTTTGGAAAGCTTTGAGAACTTTTCTTTGGAAGTTCCTTTTGTTAATTTGACCATTTACATAATTTCAACTTCTTCTACATGTGAAGTTTCCTCCTTCACGAGATTCTTCAATGATGACATGAAGAATGAGTTCATTAAGGTGAAGGACATGGTGCAGATTCTCATTGAGGATCAAAGAGAAAGTGTTAAGCTTCATGCACAACTGTTGGCTATGAAGGATGAGAAGGAAGCAATTCTCTAAAGGTTGCATGACATGGAGAAAAAACTCCTTCAAGCTCAAGAAGCTTTGTCCAAGAACAAGCATGAGGAAGAGGTAAACCATTCCAACTTGTCTTGAATTTCCTCTATTGAAAAGTGTGTTGGTTCTTTTGAGAAACATACAAGGGGAATCAGGTCCAAATTAATGTTTAAGATGGGCTATCATGAAGGCAAAGGTTTGAGAAAGCATGCACAAGGCATGGTTGAACCTATTTTAGTTGTGGAATGTCCCAAGAATGTTGATCTTGGTTATGTGCATTTTAATGGCGAAGACTCCAAATCCTTGAATGCATGTGATGCAAATTTAAAGAGAACCTTTATTCCAAGTTCTTCTATGCATATATGTAAAAATTGTTCTAAGGATGATTGTCATTGTTTTAAGCCATCATTGCAACAAGTAGAAGGTAAAAATGTTGCTTATGGTGAGCCTTCAAGTTCAAACAGTTTTCAAGACAAGAATTGTGATGAAAGTCTGAAAAGGAAAGATGTCTCCTCTACTAGTTCATCGTCTTTCAAAGACAAAAAGGATGGACATTCCATGTAGAAAAAGAGGTATAATTATTCACATGATCAATTTGATTATGTTTCAGCAAAGAATGATAATTTTTCTTGTTCAAATGAAAGAAATTTTTGTTGCACATTTTGTGGTGGATTTAACCATGTTGCTTCAAGATGCTGGTTGAAAAAGAAAGTACACAGGAAGTAGGAGAGGCAAAGAGAACTTTCTCAAAAAGTGCTTAAGAGTTGCACATTTTTTCAAAGGAAGGGACATGATGTCTCTCATTGTTGGACTTGGCATCCAAGAAGTCGTCCAAAGCACATACATCTAGATGAAAAAAAGCTTGGCGTAAGTGGATCTATGGATTCTATTATCAATGTGGAAATGGAAGATTCACATGATGGTGTATTGCAATCACAAAAGATGCCATGGAGTTGGCTTGGTAGGAAGTGGATTAAATTCTTAATGCAGTAAATCCTTACTCATTTTGAACATGCAAATTTCAGATTGGTATGCGTTTATTTTAGTTGAAAAGTTGATGCAAGATTGCATGTAAAAGCAGTTTCAGTTGAAGGAATTTCTTTGTTGTTGCAAAGTTTCGCCATGGAGGTGTACAAGATGGGTATGATACTCACTTATGTTGCAGCAATGTTTTGGTTAAGCTCTTAGTCACCCATATGTTTTTGGGATGATGTACTTTTTGGTATTTGAAAATAAGAGTTGAAGTTGCACATGTACATAGAGGTTGTATGTGTAATTAGCGAAATGTATATAGTTCATTGTACATGATACATACACATATGTTTGTCAAGATGTATCTTGTTGTTTATCAACTTGTGTCGATTGTGTCATACATGTTTATTGACTTATGTCGATTGTGTTATAAATGTTTATCGACTTGTGTTGGTTGTGTGCACACTTATTATAGATTTTGTGTGTCAATTGTATAGCACATTTCATTGTCAACTTGTTGCTGATGTCGTATGTTGCAAAAAGTGCCTTTGGTGTCGTTTGGTGCAGAGAACGAAGTGTCAGTGCAAAGTAGTGCAAGATTATAGGAGATGGAAAGGCATGCAAGCAAATAGGGCACAAAGTTCAGCAAGTGTCATTGCTGGTTTCAGTATGGCAGATTGGTATGGCGAGAAAACTTGGCTGGAATTCAGCACAAGTACATGGCTCATCTAGAAAAATTCCCCATGTGAACAGTTGGAAATTCAAGAAATTTTTTGGAAGCTGAAGAGAAGATGATGTTATTATTCTCTCATTTTCTGTACTACAGTTCAGTTTCTTCATTTTAGCGAGCTTTTGGGATCCAAAGCCTCTCATTTGGGAGTTGTGATCAGGAGCTCAAGTCCAAGCCATGGAAAAATCTCAAAATTGAAAGTGTTCAAAATCACTTGAAACCTGAACGATCAGATAGGCCTTGGCCATACGCTCCTAACGCTGTGAATGTCACTCAAATCCGACTTTGCATGTGAAATTTATGTGAGTTTGAAGTTTTCAGTAAACTGCAAAAATTCAGTTTGACTAGGTTTGACTTCAATTTTTGAAAAATATTCCAAGGAATATTCATGAAATATTCCTCAAAATATTCCCTAGAATATTTCTTGGAATATTCCCTAGAATATTTCTTGGAATATTCCCTGGAATATTCCTCAAAATATTCCACCTGGGCTAATTAGGTTCTAACACTTGGCATACACACATTGGTTAATGGTTTGACTTGTTTGATTTTGGGCCTATCAGAGGCTGCCACGTGGCAGGCCCGGAGGCCGCCACATGGCCCCAAGACAGAATCAAGTGCAGTGGTAAAATTTTATGAGTCCACGGGTTTTGAAGCTTGGACCTTCCTCTACGCGCAAAGGCACCCGACCAACCGGGCCACAAGCATTTCTTAACATGTAATGAGTGTTGGTTATATTTAAAGTTGGAAATAGTGTTGGATGGGCGGCAAAGGGGGTCAGCCCCTAAGGGCTAGCCCCCACATCATGTGACCGCAAGCTGTGACCCAGGCCTTTAAACTAGCGGACTATTGGAAACGGTTACCGTTTATGTAATGTAACCACTCCATTTTATTAAATGTTACAGTTTTTATAACCGTGGGCTCAAACAGTTATGCCGCGGTTAACTCCGCCCTAACCGCTGACGAATTCTACACATGTGACCATTTATTTCTAAAATTTAATGTTTAAGCTAACTAATCACCTGAATTAGTGACGGTTCCACCATTTAAGTCGGATTTTCCAAATTTGGCGCGGCTAACTGCAGTGTCTCCACATTTAGTGGAGTTTGTTTAGGCCAAACTGGACAAAATTTGTTTTGGCCTTATCTCCCTCATTAATCAACCTTTTGGAACAATTTTTTTTTTGATTTCGTATCTTCTCAGCATTGTGAATCCATTGAGATAGGTTTCAGAGCCATTGGAGCTAAGCTTCAGCATATTTAGCTTCGGAGAAGATTTTTGAGCCACTAGGGCCATTTTGGGTTTGGAGCTGTGCTGAGCTATGGTTAAGCATTTGAGGTGAACCAAAAGTAAATTTTGACTATTTTAAGCATTTTAGAGCCATTGAGATAGGTTCGAGAGGTAGTAGAGCTTTTCTACAACCATTTTAGCTTCAGGGAAGCTTTTTGAGCCATTAGGGCCATTTTGGTAAAAGAGATGTATTGGGTTGTACCTTTCTGTTTAAGGTGAGCCAAAGAAAATTATCAGCTATTTTCCACCTTCTAAAACCATTGGAAGAGGTTTTAGAACTGTTTGAATACTTTCAGAGGCCGCAAACCTTCAGGAGAGTTTTTAGGGCCACAAGGGCCATTTTGGGGATTGAGCTGTTTTGAGTTGTACCTCTCTGTTTGAGGTGAACCAATGGTAATTTTCAGCTAATTTATACCTTCTGAAACCAATGGAAGAGGTTTTAGATTTGTTTGAGGACTTCTACATCTAGAAAATCTACATAGGAGTTCAAAGATCCGTTAGGGCCTTATTGCAGAAATCACTGTATATGGTAATTATTCACTGTTTAGTTAATTTGGAAAGGCATTATTATCTTTTTCATACCTTCTAAATCATTATTTTCATTAAGATATGTCTATTGAGACACTCTTTAACTTGTATTAGCAATTGAAAGCATTTTAATACAAGAGGACAAGCTCATTTTGGGAGGCTTGATCCAACAAACGTAGCCCAGGAGGGGTGAACTGCTCATCAAAAATTTCTGTCATGTTATGATGAAGTTATATTGCTGAAAATTTCTGATTTAATATGTTAAAAATCAAATTACATTAATTTTCCTTCACACATAAACTCTTATACATCTACCAAAAAACACTTTGTTTCAATTGCAAGACTTGAATAACAGTTTGCACATATAATTGATGGAGATCATGAGTGTTAACTTCTAAAAGTTCTAAAGACAGAGTCTGTAAAGTGCCAGGTAGCCTCTGGATCTCTTCCTTTTCTAAAGGTGACATATCCAGTAAATGCCCCTACAGTCAATCTGTGGATTAGATCCAAGTAGTTGTTTTTTGCAAAAAGACATGGATAATTTTACACACATTTAATTAATGAAAATGGATACCTTGCACACATTTTCAAGTACTTCTATTTTCAGATCACTAGCGGAAAGTCTCATGCATTGTGAAAAGAATCCAAAACAACAAGAGGAGTTGTTGATAGAGAAAATGGATAAATACCCTTGTGTTTTTAAAACTGAAAAATTATATGTGGATGTAGGCTTTATAATCAAGAAATATGAGCAACCATTTAACGTGCTTACAAATCAAAGGCATGGAAACATTTTCCAAAGGTTGAACAAGAAGATAAATTTTTGGATATTGAAAAGGAGGAAGAAAATGAAGTGACCCCTATTGCAAATTAGGTTGAATCACAACATGAAATGTTCCTTAATGAGAGAATAAATCATGCATTCTAAGTATGGAGGAGTGGAAGTTCACTTCTGTAAACGAGAGCAAGGAAAAATCCTAGGAGAGGATGATGCAGGTGATGAAATGATGATGTGATTAGTTCAACACAAGGAAAGAATGTCAAAAACATAACATAGAGGAGGGATAAATACATATATTTCTAGCTAATTGTTTGCATGAATTTGAAATTGCAGGTACTAAGCACCATGGATCTAAACAGGGGCCAAGGATTATGGAGAATACAGAACCTCAAGAGGAAATGAGCTATGCTAAAGAGGAATAATAAGAGGAAGTTGTTTCAAAATATGGAGAGCCTCAAGGATCTGTCATTGAGGAAGGAGCTACATAGTTATCTCATGAAAACAATGTGGATGAAGACCGTAGATAATCTTAGGCTAGCACTCTCTAATTTTGTGAGAGGAAGAGTAACCTCAGATGTATAATTGATTGGTTATGTCTTCTATTATTGTGTGTTTATTAGATCATTTTTGAAAATATTTTGTCATGGGTTGAAGGCCAATAAAAATTGGGAAAAGAGAAGAAACGATGTGTTTTGTATATTTTTCTATTTTTTTAGTCCGAGGATGATGGAGGGAGAGATGGCGAGAAGCCCTTAGTACAGTGCAATTTAGCTAATAAAATGAGGTAAAAAGATCCCAAGAACAAGAAGACAACCAATAATTTGTTATTGACAAAGAGGAGACACCAACGTCTCATGCAATTAAGGAGAGTAAAATGGATTATGTGGAAAGTTATGAGGAAGGGTACATAGAAGTACCTCAAGGAGGAGCATGTCAAGGCATAGATGAGAATTTTTTTTGCAGATAAAGTCATGGTTTTGTGGATCAATGACAAGAGTGCCATCATGGAAGTTACAATATATAGCAAAAGGGTTCAAGGAGGAACTCATTTTCCTAATGAGACAAAGACCCATACAATTGTAGTAGAAAGTTAGAAGAGGAATTTTTTTCCATAACAAGTTTGTTATATATGCATGTGTGATCAGAGTTCATAATTTTTGGAATACCAATAGGAAGCCTTTCATAAGGATAACAAGGAATTTGACATGGTAACTATGTATTATGGAGTTAAATGAAGGAAAGTGGGAGAATACTCTTGTAATTCCTATACATAACATTGTTGAGGAAGAGAAGGAGTGGGTAGAATATGAAGTTGCAACATGCAAAAAAAGTGTTAGAAGTCAAAATTGAGCAGACCATTTAGAAAATAAATAAAATAAAAATTTTCTCCAAGAATAAGAGAACCCAAAAAGTTGGGGAATGCACTTAATCGCTGGATCAAAAGAAGAACACTGTGGGAAGGATGTGTTGAAGGGAGACGAGGTGATTAATGCCTCAAAATAATTTTGTGGAAATCAGATTATTGAAAGCACAATTAAGGATACAAAGGAAGAATAACAAATGTTGCCAAGAAAATAAAATGAAAAGGAGAATGATACAAGTTTGTATCATTACAATTTATTTCATTTTCAAACAAGGCATATAGGGCATAATTTTATCTTATGAGGGATTCGATAATTTGCAAGAATGGATTTTGTTGAGGGTAGCAATGAGGAGGAATTTTGTTGTTATATGTACATTCAATATGTAAGAGGTATATTCTATATAAAAGAGCATAATGGGTAGAGAATGAAATCCTATAGTCTTGGAAATGTTCAGGAGGATAACTGGTAGCAATAATTTAAACTAGCAAGGGAGAAGAAACATGTAAAATCAAGAAGTCAGATTGGGCATGGAGGTTCGATATATAATGATGTTGATAAAGGGACTGCATGAGGTAAGGCAGAATGGAAAGGAAATAGTGATTAATTTTAGCACTTGTCTAACTGGCGAGAACTGCATCAATATGGAAGAGATGAAGAAACTACAAATTATAATATGGGATTGAGGAAAGAAGGGGAAACTTTAGTATAAATCTAACTGTGCAAGATTACCTCAACAAAGCAAGTGGAACATTGCAAAATAAAGTATTGGATCCTAGTAGACTAAAGACATGGCTGAAGCAACAACATGCCCAGATATGTGGGTAGTAACAAAAATTTGATTGAGATCTTAGAGGTTTTCTAAAACATTCAACCAAGAGGTCCAAAATTTTCCCACTTGGGGAGTCTGATGTAGGAGAATCACCCAAGGTAAATCATTTCATATAAGGCCCAAATGGAGCCATGTACATTCTAGAGGAACTTTTTATTTTTTTGTACAAATAAGAAATTAGGTAATTGTAGTAGGAATTTGGCTTGTTAGTATAGCCATGTGGCTCATTGTAATAATTTCAGTTAGTAGGATTAGTTTTTAGGTTGTGTTGGATGACTTGAATGCTAGTAAGGGAAGATTGAGCATTCACATCCAACTTGATTATTGCAACTACATATGATAGATATCTAAAAGCAGGAAGTGATTTCAATGGATTTTATAGTAGGAACATCTATTACGTTGAGAAACATTGTTCTATACATGTAGTGGTAGACAATTGGACTTGAAATGGACATTTTATTCAAATAAAGAAGACTTATGATGCACTGAAGATTGAAATATAAGTTTTTACGAGTGAGATTGTAAGATTACATGGAATTGTATAGAAGATAATTTTAGATAAGGAATCATAATTTATACGGAGAATTTTGACAAGTTTTTAATAGGCATGGGAGAAAAAGTTAATTTTAGTATAACATATCATTTGAATCACAGTAGAAAATCAAAAATAATTAATTAGATGTTAGAAGACATGTTTCACATGTATGTAATGGATAAAAAGAAATGTTGGGAGAAGCATTACCTTTTGTTAAATTTTCCCATAAAAATACTTATCAAAGTTCAATAAATATGTCAGCATTTGAATTTTTGTATGGTAGGCCATGTAGGATACCTTTTAGTTGGGATATGCTAGAGGACAAAGTTCTAATGGGACCATAAGTAATATGATAAATGGAAGAAAATATGAAGATGATTAAAAGAATCTTAAGAAAAGCACAAGGGAATTAGAGGAGTTATGTGGATGCACATAGAGTTGAAATAAGATACAAAGTTGCAGATAAGGTATTCTCGCAAGTTAGAGAATAAAGGTGCTACAATAAATTTAGGAAGGGAACTAAGATTTTTCTTCATGGCTAATCTACAGGGGATTTGAACTAATGACTTATCACGAGTACCTTAATAGTGCACCCATCCATTGTCAATCCAAATCCCTATAGATGGAAAGGGAGATAAGTTGTCATTATGACATGTGACACCATTTGAAATTCTTGAAAGAAAAGGATCCAATGCTTATAATATTCTATTTCCATGATTATTATATCACATGCATGATATTTCTCATGTACCTATTTTACATCATTATATTTCAAACTCTTTTTCATGTTATTTACTTGAGCCATTTCTAGATGTTAGATGATGGGACCTTGATGGCTAAATCAATGCACATTTTGGACGAATATAATTGACAATTTTAATGTCATTTGATGGACCAAGGAAAGGTAAAATAAGATAGTTATATTCATAATTTATTTTGTTGGAAGAACATAGCTAAGATGCATTATTAGTTTGCATATTTATTTTAAAACTTTAGGATGAAGCTTCGTGGAGGCCAAGTATGTAGTGGCCTACTTGATTTGACTACTTTGATAGATTAAGGACATTTTGTTCACAAAATGACTAGGTTTATTGACTTATATTATGATGATGAAACCTAGATTTTATTATTATAATTGACTTTAATTAATATAATTCTAATTTTGAATAAAGTTTATTTAAATATTTTTCCAAAAGATAGGTGCATTAAATATACATTATTATGATGTAATTGATATTATCTAATATTATGGATGGTACACTAAAGTAACTATATTTTGATAAAATTAGTTTAAAAAAGGAAAAATTAATAAAATGAATTAAAAACAATATTGGTGATTAATTTTCAATATTTTATTAATAATAAATACAAATTTAATAATTTTTTTCATTTAATTATTTTAACTAATTTTAATTAATGTAATGGCAACTTTGAATGAACTTTATTTAAATATTTCTATAAAACATAAATATGTAATTTTTTATATATATTAAAATGATATAATTAAGAAAAATATATATATTAATAAAATATAATATAATTATTATGCTTCCTCTAGCACATATGTGATTTTGGGTTGACCTTTTATTATTTATGGTTTAAAAAAGAAAAATTAGTAAAATTAATAAAAGACAATATTGGTGATTATTTTTTAATATTTTATTATTAATAAATAAAAATTCAATAATTTTTTAAATTTAATTATTTTAATTGATTTTAATTAATATAATAGCAACTTTGAATGAATTCTATTTAATTATTTTTATAAAACATACATATGTAAAACATTTTATATATTAATAAGATATAACTAATAAAATTATATAATATGGAGTACAATATGAGCAATAATCATAGAAATGTTTAACCCACTAATGCATGAGTCTCTGTGGTATGTTCCTTAGAGGAGGAGATGTGAACATTGTTTTTGAAGTTCATCTTAATGGTCATGGCATTGGAAGCATTGATTGTGACCATACTTTTGAATAAAGTTATTTAAATATTTTTCTAAAAGATAGGTGCATTAAATATATATTAGTACGATATAATGATATTATCTAATATTATGGATGGTACACTAAAGTTAATATATTTTGATAAAATTAGTTTAAAAAAAGGAAAAAATAATAAAATTAATAAAAAATAATATTGGTGATTATTTTTCAGTATTTTATTATTAATAAATAAAAATTCAATAATTTTTTAAATTGAATTATTTTAACTAATTTTAATTAATGTAATGGAAACTTTGAAATAATTTTATTTAAATATTTTTATAAAACATAAATATGTAATTTTTTTTATATATTAATATGATATAATTAATAAAAATATATATTAATAAAATATAATATAATTGTAACAGACCTCTCCCGTAAACACTTATGGTAAATATATTTTCACCTTAATTGTTCAAATCAAGAAAATAAAGAATTGGTTTAATCTAAACAGATTCTTGAATTGGTTAAAACGAATATGTGCTGCGTATTGGAAAAAGGGGCATGGCTTTATAGTCTCTGGATATTGCCTCAAGAGCAAAAGGGAAAAACTCTGCAAAATCATGGATCGTGATCTTGGTTTCACCATTGGATTACTTGGCATGGTCATCGATATGACAATCCGGAATATTTTTTCAGCAAATTTACACTGCTCTCACCTGCAAGACAGAGTTGAAGTCTCTTACCCATTTATTAAAGAGATTCGACCCTCTAGTTAGACAGATGCGAGAATGCTGCCTGCCACTAAATTGGAAGCAAGGGATTCATAATGAGGCAATAGTGGTTAATGCATGGCTTAAAAGATTGGAAGGACTTTTCCTTGAAGCATCAAAAATGGCGTGGGAGTGCAGAATACCAAGTGAGAATGTGTATATGAACATGGCCATCGATAATGCTGAATTTGGAAGGAAGGGTCAACCTGACAATAGGTAAATTTGTTTGTCTTCTTTTCATGAGATTCAAGAGTGGTTTGGTAAGAATCTCTCTTTTAGTATATTGATATTTCATGATAATAGTTTCTTGATGATAGCTTTTAGGAAAACTCATATGAGTATGCATGCTCTTATCTTAACCTTCTCACTATAATTAAATATGCTTTATATTGGAGGATAGAAATTCTTGCATTCTCCAATGTGCAATTAGCATATGGAAATACTTTATGTATATTGGTTTTCCAAATTAATAGTAAATTATTGATATTTAATAATATATGACCAATGCAATATATAAAATACGCATTGAATTGCAACTATTAATGCTTTGAATATTAAATTCAAAAGATGAATATAGAGTAAAATGTGGTTTTACTTATTAGGTAAAATTGTGTATTTTCATACAATAGTCCTTGTGCCATGATATGTCGACATGCATAGGAATTTTTAATTAAAAGATAATTAACCACGTGATTTTGTGGTTATTTTCTAAAAAGAATCCATGTTGTCTCTTCTTGAAAAGACTCTTACGTTAATATTTTAGAAAGATAATGTTATTAGAGACATAGCATGGTAAAAGGGAAACTTATTGTGTGGGTTTTTGGAAAAGAATTCATGTTGTCTTTTCTTAAAAAATTTCTATTATGTTAAAGATTGCTATTATTTTAATCTTTTACATGAAAATAGTATTTCGTGATGATAGAATTATAAGAAGGGAAATGTGTTTCCTACAGTAAAGGAATAACTATCTCTCTTGCATGCACAAATAGGGAGAGTTATCTCTCTTGCATGCACAAAGGATAGCCATTATGTTATAGAGGCATGTTCTTTGCATGTATAAAGAAATGTTGAGGTACCTTAATATTTAGGAAAATATGTGAGTACCTTTATGATATCAAAACTAATATGTTAGTTTATGTTAGTTCTTTTGGAAAAACGTCATGCATAGGCATGCAACATAAGTAATAACTTTCATTGGAAAGAATATAAATATTTGTAGGTGGGAAAGATAGCATGTGGTGCTAAACTATATTGGAAATGATTGTTTAGTATAATCTTTGAAAAAGAAGACATGTATTTATATTCTTAATTGCATAGTTTTACAAAAAGAAAACATATGTTTACATGCTCACTAGTATTGAGATTTCCTTTGGGAAGATGCGTGAAGGAAGCTACGTGCTTCGTTGGAGACTCTTTTGGAATCTATATGCCTTTGCATGCATGGGAGCAACATTTGATATGTTATATTGCACTCCATGTACTAAAAGTAATCGCTCAAGGGTTATCTATTTTGATTAAATTATGTAAATTGCATGCACAAGTATCATAACTAAGTGTCAGTTTATTTTAAATGTATGCTGGGGAGATGTAGCTATTGTCCTACAGTGCTTATGCGACGGAAAAATTAGTTAATGTGATGACTTATAACCAGCACATATGAGGTATGTGTTGTTAAAGGGAGAATGTTAAGGTAATTTACTTGCATGTCATGAATATACAAGAGTAGATGGAGAAACTACTAAATTATAGATATGTGAAATGATTTATTATACTTTATGAATCTTGACATCAATGTATGTTGAAGGTAACATTAGCAGGGTATGACGGTGATATGTATAAAGGAAATATTATGCTTAACCTGGTGGCAGGTAAATTATTATGGTTCATGCAGATGAGAACGAACTACCGGATGATCCAGTGTACGATGGACCATTGTAGGTACATCCATGCCATCAAGATATGAAGATATGAAGACCAGAGGGTAAATGGTATCATATTTATTGTAATGGATTTAAGCTAGATATTTGTATATTTCCTTGTAAGATTTATAAACAATGGTTAAGGGATGGTCTCCCTTATAAGCCATTGAGTGAGGGCTAATCACCCTCACGAGCGTTTAATAATAAAATTAAAAATTTGCTGGTTTTCACCCTACGGGGTTTCCAAGGTATATTGGTGTTCAATGATGTGATTGATTATTGTGTCAAGATGATGATGTTGATTCCTTTCTTGTTATGATGTTCATAATGGAAAGTATGTGATGACTACATGAATAATGAAATGAGTGGAAGGTTACATCACACAATATTATGTTAATGTACTGTAATGGAGGTTGTTAATGGTTAAGGAGCTTACTATTCTTATTCTAAAAGTTACACTATGAACTGGTAAGCATTCTATGTAACGATGAGTAAGTAATATTTAATAGTGAATGGATAGTTACACATGAGTAACTTGTATTAAAATAATTTAACTCCTTACATTTCCATGTGAAGTTAATGACATATGTTACAAGTGGTATTAGAGCTAAAGGTTGCAACACTGGTGCCTTTGGGATTTAGTGAAAAGAAATTGAGAGATCCGAGATGAAAAGCGCATATGTGAAGGAAGGCATCACATCTCTAATCCAGGTTAAATAGAGTTTCAAGAGATATGTATTATTATCTTTCTTTTCTTGAAACAATAAGTTATTGCATTTATGGAAAATAAAATGCGTACAAAGTAAATAGCAATGAAGTTAGAGTTTCTTTAAAAAGGATATATCTTTTCCATGTACGTAAAGACAAACTTACAATGTAAGTTCTTGAAAATATTTCTATTATGTTAATGTTTTAGAAATATATTATTGCTAGAGATATACCATGGTAAAAGACCAATCTACTATGCTAGTTTTGCTGAGAAGAACCTTGTGAGTTCTTGCAAAGATTACTAGTATGTATCTTGAAAGGTGTGAGCAGTAGTAAAACATAAATAAGTAAACTTGCTTGCCTTTTTATATATCTTATTTTAGAAAAGATAGGAAGCTTGTTTTCTTTTAAAACGGATTTCGTATCGGTGTGTTAAATGATAAGGATTCCATGTTCTTTTCCTGAAAATAAATATAGGCTAAAGAGAATAACCTCTTGAATATACTACATTGCTAGATGGATTATGTCAACTTCTTGATTTAGGTACATTAAAGGTTAAGGTAACCTCTTGAATATACTACATTGCTAGATGGAATATGTCAACTTCTTGATTTAGGTATATTAAAGGTTAAGGTAACCTTGTTAGTGTTGCGTAGTTTTTATGCATAAAAGAGGCTATCTATGGTAAATTCTTGGAAGCAAAGCATGAGCAAATTGCATGTAGAATGATAGAGGAACAAGGTTCTTTGCATGGATAGAAGATCTATTGAGTATGTGAGTACTTTATGCTATCATAACTATTATGTTATATGTCCTCGAAGAGGAATCATGAGTTTGCCTACTCGATTATGTTAAATACTTTTTTGGGAAATTAAGATTAGAATCTTTATGAATTGTATGCATAGGAACAACAACCAATGTGTTAGATTTATTATATTTGCATGCTCCAAAGGCAAAATCTAAAGTGGTGGGTCTTTTGTAAAAGTTTAAGTAAAGTGAATGCACATTGTGTCATTTTCCATTAAAGGAATTTCTGAACAAATATAGTGATTTGTCCTGTACGAATGTGTACGTGTGTGAAAAATGTCATAATAATGTGGGAGTTATTTTACATGAATTGATAATTACTTACTCACACTAATGTAGAGATGTTAGAAGAAAGCATGTTGTGACATTGTATTCACATCTGATATATGCACATGAATAGGTGTTAAAGGATCACTCAAATATTGATTATTTATTGATTAAGGTTTTATATAATCATGCTATAAAATCTTGTCGATGCTGCTAAAAGAAAACATTGTTGTAGAGGAGAAATGTGAATTTCTTGATGGGGATGAGTACTGCAGTAGGGAGAGAAGTTCTTCAAATGAAATAAAGATAAGTATTTTATGTTATTTTATTTTAAGAAGTCTATGCATATGCATGTTGATTTCCTTTAAAAATGAATTGTTATATACATGGCATTGCATGAGATTAACTTTCATTTAAGAGAATTCTTAAAAATGTAGATGCTATTATAATATACTTTTTCCAAATAATAATATGCATATGAGATTAATATGTGTATTATGATTTATTTCTTTAGAAAAGAAAGTATAAAAAGCATGAAAGAAAAATAGTTACTTTTCATTTGAATTTGAAAAGAAGTAATTGTTTTTGCATGCAATAAAATTTCTAAAGTTACCATGCACTACTTTAAAAAGATGAATGTGTATAGTGATGGTGTGTGAAACTAATGCATGAATGCAAAAGATGAGGAAAGTCCTTATATAGGATGATAGAGTGTTAAAATTAAAAGAAGCCTCTTAATGGGTCAAGTTGTGAGACTTAACTAAATGACTAGTTGACTGACTAGTTTTTGCATGAGTCGTCATGGATGCATTAAAATTATTAATAGCATTGATTAGTTATGAATGAATAAATAATGAAAGTTATATGCACAAATCGATTTTGACTAAAGCTATTTGAAAGTTGTGAACAAGTGATTATGATAATTAATTCATGTGTCAGTCTATTGGAACAGAACATTATGGGAATTGGAAATGTTTGCACTCATACCCTAATTGTTATTGACACATACGCATTAATCAATATTTGCATATAATTTTATGCATGACGACATTGTATGCATGACAAAATTTTATGCAGGAACTTAGATAATTACGTAAGATAATAATTTCTTGAGAAATGCATATTTACGATTAGCATTGTTTCTTATAGTAAGCATGGGTGGCTTAATAGAAACAGAAAACCTGTGAAAATAAAACATCACAAACATTGCAATGTGAATTAAAACAGTAAATGTTAAAGTATCATGTTTTCAATGTGCATGATTTTGTTAATTCAAAAATAATAATGTACAACACATGTATGTTACTTCCAGGGGGGAAGTTGTGACAATTTCATTAAAGTTAACTAGTATTAACTAGTTAAAGACAATTTGTTTAATTTTCTTTTATCTGGCAAGAAAAACTTAAATCGTCACTGCTGATAAAGCAAATTATTTAATTTGCTGAAATTAATTAATGAAAAGAAAATATTTTTAAGCTGATGGTAAAAATGTTTCCAAGAATAGGAGGTGGTTGGGGACAGCTGGAAAGACAGTTACCTACTCCTTTGAGGATAAAGCTGAATCCCAGAGGAGGAGTAGGAGTTCTTTGAAACTGGTAAAGGGGGAGTATTTTCTAGAGCTGGTTGGGACTAGTTGAAAATAGCTTACAACAACCCTTGTAAAACCAGAATTTCTGAGTGTGACTGGATTGGCCATCCAGAGGTCATAGCAGAAATATCCACTGTTAACCCGTGGCACCGTCCAGATTCTGGAGCTACGGCCAAGTGGAGGACGTAATAGCCTCCCTTTATGGTTGGGAGGACCACAACTTGAAAGACTAAATTTCCAGATAAGTATAAAGACTTTTTAGTGTGGAAATATTGACTGTCTGGATGTGAAAAATGACTCGATTCTATGGATTAGGAGGAGCATTTTGTTTACCATTGTGGTTCTCATAGTGGAACAAGTTAAGTAAAAATTTATGTGTTATATTAAAACGAATTTTTATATGATTGAGTAAATATCCTATGTAGATATTAAGAGAAAAGGAGCTTAGAAAATGAATTACTGAATGTATAAGTTCATTTATATTATTACTAATTTGTTTGAATGTCTTAGCAAATGCTAGGATATGCCTATGGTGCATGGATTGACCATTGGTATGATCGGAGAGCTAGGTGCTCTCTGAGTACTTTTTGAAGTACTGTGTGGATGTCTTTAGCAGGAGCTAAGACAGTGTGCACGTGATGCATTGATGAGAGGGTCAGTTATCTTTGAGTACTTATGGAAGTACTTTGATTAAAACATCTCTTTATATTGCAATAATGTTTGATAGTTGCAAGTATTTTCATTTTAAAAACTATGTGACTAATGTGATTGAATTGTTAGTCATACATTACAGGCTCTTTCTAGGAAGTGTTGATGGGTGTTCAACCATTCTTAGAGAGCTTGTGTAAAAGCCATCATTACTTCCAATAATAATTGGTAAGTAATGGTAAGTTCGTATAGATATTTTTCCATATTTTTATGAATTGATTAAATAGACAAGTAAATAAAAATGGAAATGAAATATTCTTTGTGCTATACATGCTTATGAATATGGATAAAAACATTATTGTTTCAATTAATGGCATTTAAGGAAACAAAAGTGTTTCATTGTGAAGGGGAATGACCCCCTTTGGGTTGTTTATATTATTATATCATGATTATAAGCTTAAGTTTCTATGAGAGAAGCACACCGAGGACGGTGTTCTCTTAAGGGGGGGAGTATGTAACAGACCTCTCCCGTAAACACTTATGGTAAATATATTTTTACCTTAATTATTCAAATCAATAAAATAAAGAATTGGTTTAATTTAAATAGATTCTTGAATTGGTTAAAACAAATATGTGCTGCGTATTGGAAAAAAGGGCATGGCTTTATAGTCTCAGGATATTGTCTCAAGAGAAAAAGGGAAAAACTCTACAAAATCATGGATCGTGATCTTGGTTTCACCATTAGATTACTTGGCATGGTCATCGATATGACAATCCGCCATATTTTTTCAGCAAATTTACATTGCTCTCACCTGTAAGGCAGAGTTGAAGTCTCTTACCCATTTATTAAAGAGATTCGACCCTCTGGCTAGACAGATGCGAGAATGCCGCCTACCACTAAATTGGAAGCAAGGGATTCGTAATGAGGCAATAGTGGTTAATGCATGGCTTAAACGATTGGAAGGACTTCTCCTTGAAGCATCAACAATGGCATGGGAGTGCACAATACCAAGTGAGAATGTGTAGATGAACATGGCCATCGATAATGCTGAATCCGGAAGGAAGGGTCAACCTGAGAATAGGTAATTTTGTTTGTCTTCTTTTCATGAGATTCAAAAGTGGTTTGGTGAGAATCTCTCTTTTATTATATTGATATTTCATGATAATAGTTTCATGATGATAGTTTTAGGAAAACTCATATGAGTATGCATGCTCTTATCTTAACCTTCTCACTATAATTAAATATGCATTTATATTGGATGATAGAAATTTTTGCATTCTCCAATGTGATATTAGCATATGGCAATACTTTATGTATATTGGTTTGCCAAATTAATAGTAAATTATTGATATTTAATAATATATGACGAATGCAATATATAAAATACACATTGAATTGCAACTATTAATGCTTTTGAATATTAAATTCAAAATATGAATATAGAGTAAAATGTGGTTTTACTTATTAGGTAAAATTGTGTATATTCATACAATAGTCCTTGTGCCATGATATGTCGGCATGCCTAGGAATTTTTAATTAAAAGATAATTAACCACATGATTTTGTGGTTATTTTCTAAAAATAATCCATGTTGTCTCTTCTTGAAAAGACTCTTACGTTAATATTTTAGAAATATAATGTTATTAGAGACATAGCATGGTAAAAGGGAAACTTATTGTGTGGGTTTTTGGAAAAGAATCCATGTTGTCTTTTCTTAAAAAGATTTCTATTATTTTAATCTTTTACATGAAAATAGTATTTCATGATGATAGAATTCTAAGAAGGGAAATGTGTTTCCTACAGTAAAGGAATAGCTATCTCTCTTGCATGCACAAAGAGGGAGAGTTATCTCTCTTGCATGCACAAAGGATAGCCATTATGTTATAGAGGCATGTTCTTTGCATGTATAAAGAAATGTTGAGCTATCTTAATATTTGGGAAAATATGTGAGTACCTTTATGATATCAAAACTAATATGTTAGTTTATGTTAGTTCTTTTGGAATAAGGTCATGCATATGCATGCAACATAAGTGATAACTTTCATTGGAAATAATATATATATTTGTAGGTGGGAAAGATAGCATGTGGTGCTAAACTATATTGGAAATGATTGTTTAGTATAATCTTTGAAAAAGAAGACATGTATTTATATTCTTAATTGCATAGTTTTACAAAAAGAAAACATATGTTTACATGCTCACTAGCATTGAGATTTCCTTTGGGAAGACTCGTGAAGGAAGCTACGTGCTTCATTGGAGACTCTTTTGGAATCTATATGCCTTTGTATGCATGAGAGCAACATTTGATATGTTAGATTGCACTCCATGTACTAAAAGTAATAGCTCAAGGGTTAGCTATTTTGATTAAATTATGTAAATTGCATGCACGAGTATCATAACTAAGTATCAGTTTATTTTAAATGTATGCTGGGGAGATGTAGCTATTGTCTTGCATTGCTTATGCTACGGAAACATTAGTTAGTGTGATGACTTATAACCAGCACATATGAGGTATGTGTTGTTAAAGGGAGAATGTCAAGGTACTTTACTTGCATGTCATGAATATAAAAGAGTAGATGGAGAAACTACTAAAGTATAGATATGTGAAATGATTTATTATACTTTATGAATCTTGACATCAATGTATGTTGAAGGTAACATTAGCAGGGTATGACGGTGATATGTATAAAGGAAATATTATGCTTAAGCTGGTGGCAGGTAAATAATTATGGTTCATGCAGATGAGAACAAACTACCAGATGATCCACTGTACGATGGACCATTGTAGGTACATCCATGCTATCAAGATATGAAGATATGAAGACCAGAGGGTAAATGGTATCATATTTATTGTAATGGATTTAAGCTAAATATTTGTATATTTCCTTGTAAGATTTATAAATGACGGTTAAGGGATGGTCTCCCTTATAAGTCATTGAGTGAGGGCTGATCACCCTCACGAGCGTTTAATAATAAAATTAAACGTTTGCTGGTTTTCACCCTACGGGGTTTCCAGGGTATATTGGTGTTCAATGAAGTGATTGATTATTGTGTCAAGATGATGATGTTGATTCATTTCTTGGTATGATGTTCATAATGGCAAGTATGTGATGACTACATGAATAATGAAATGAGTGGAAGGTTACATCACACAATATTATGTTAATGTATTGTAATGGAGGTTGTTAATGGTTAAGGAGCTTACTATTCTTATTCTAAAAGTTACACTATGAACTGGTAAACATTCTATGTAATGATGAGTAAGTAATATTAAATAGTGAATGGATAGTTATGCATGAGTAACTTGTATAAAAAAAAATTAACTCCTTACATTTCCATGTGAGGTTAACGGCGTAGATGTGGTTTTGGGTTGAATTTTTATTATTTATGGTTAAAAAAAAATTAATAAAATTAATAAAAAGTAATATTGGTGATTATTTTTTAACATTTTATTATTAATAAATAAAAATTCAATAATTTTTTAAATTTAATTATTTTAGTTAATTTTAATTAATGTAATAGCAACTTTAAATGAATTCTATTTAAGTATTTTTTATAAAACATATATATATATATATATATATATATATAGAGAGAGAGAGAGAGAGAGAGAGAGAGAGAGAACATTTTATATATTAATAAGATATAATTAATAAAAATATATAATATGGAGCACAATATGAGCAATAGTTATAGAAAGGTTTAACCCACTAATGCATGAGTCTCTGTGGTATGTCCCTTAGAGGAGGAGATGTGAACACTGTTTTGGAAGATCATCCTAATGGTCATGGCATTGGAAGCATGAGATCACAATATGAGCAATAGTCATAGAAAGGTTTAACCCACTAATGCATGAGTCTCTGTGGTATGTCCTTTAGAGGAGGAGATGTGAACATTGTTTTTGAAGTTCATCTTAATGGTCATGGCATGGAAGCATTGCTTGTGATCGTAATTTTGAATAAAGTTTATTTAAATATTTTTCTAAAAGATGGGTGCATTAGTATGATGTAATTGATATTATCTAATATTATGGATGGTAAATTAAAGTGAATATATTTTGATAAAATTAGTTTAAAAAAAGAAAAATTAATAAAAAATGATATTGGTGATTATTTTTCAATATTTTATTATTAATAAATAAAAATTCAAAATTATTTTAAATTGAATTATTTTAACAATTTTAATTAATGTAATGGCAACTTTGAATGAATTCTATTTAAATATTTTTATAAAACATAAATAAGTGAATTTTTTGATATATTAATATGATATAATCAATAAAAATATATATTAATAAAATATAATATAATTATTATGCTTCTTCTAGCACAAATGTGGTTTTGGGTTGACCTTTTATTATTTATGGTTTAAAAAGGAAAAATTAATAAAATTAATAAAAAAATAATATTGGTGATTATTTTTTAATATTTTATTATTAATAAATAAAAATTTAATATTTTTTTAAATTTAATTATTTTAATTGATTTTAATTAATGTAATAGCAATTTTGAATGAATTTTATTTAAGTATTTTTATAAAACATATATGTAAAACATTTTATATATTAATAAGATATAATTAATAAAAAATTATAATATAATTATTATGCTTTCTCTAGCACCCATGTGGTTTTGGGTTGACTTTCTATTATTTTATTTTTTACATTTTATAGTGTGGAGAATATGGTAATTAGTATATATATTTAACTCATGATGAATGGGTAATTGATATACTAGATCTTATGATTTAACAAGAATGGAGACTCACTAAAAAAAACCTATTCTTTAAATCAAGACCATAGCAAGCCATATACTCAACAGAAATTTAAACTGTTATGATATTAATTTCACTCAACAAAATTTACTATTAAACCACATACCACTATATAATATGAATTGAATAGTACTGTATTATTATCTAATGATCCCAAGGGAGCGTGGCAAAGTGCGATGCCTCGACTTCACTGCAGCGTACAACGTAAGCAAAGTACCTGCGACAATATGGTGCGAAGCAGCGGCGAGGGTAATTAATTGATGGCGAAGGTGGGATTTTAGGATTGATAAAGTATAACTGAGGAGTTAGGTCATCATTCTTCCGAATCATAATGAAAACTGAGATGACATAACTAAAAAGAATTTGAAGATGAACAAAATTTCTACACCAAGAAAGAATTATATTTACTGTAGACCACGTAATAATTTAAAAGCTATTGAATTGATTTTAGATTGCAATTCGCAATTGACATATCAAACGAAACTTCCGAGATCCTTTGTTAACTTGGTCTGCCCTAACCATTTAACCATTCCAATAAGTAATGGACGAATAATCTTTTCTGTTTTAGACAATTACTGTCTTTATTTCATGAGTGAATAGCCACAGTAGGGGGTCCATGGATAGCCCTTGGCGTTGCTTTCTGTAGAGCGCTGGTTCCATCATCGATTCCTGTGCAGTCCCTTCCTACTGCTGAAAAGGAATTAATCTTTCAGCATCTGCCATTGCCGACAAAACAATTTCGTCCATCGCAAGAGAAATTAAACTAAAAAGATCAGTATCACCAGCCGTTGGTTGTGAGAGCCAAAGGGTAAACTCTTCATGACCAACGGCTAGTAGTACAATAAATCTTCTAATATAAAGAGTTGGCCCATTTTAATGCACATGGTGAAATGGAATAACATGGTGAGTATTGATTTCAGAGGCAAATGGGAATCTCTATTACTGGAATGTTAGTGCATAATAAAATAATGGTTTTACAAATTTTAAATAAATTTAAATTATTAAAAATTTAATCTATATAAAAATTTTAAACTTCTAACATTTATTAATAAATTTATGATTGGAATAATAATTTTTTAATATACTTATTAATGTTAACTCTTTTCTTAAGTATATAAAGGTGAAGATGAAAACCATAAATAATTTTAAAAAAATTATTTTTCATTGTGTAAGAAAGTCACCCATCAAAAATATTTATATTATCATATCAACTATACAATTTTATTTTGCCTTTAGAAGTGGGCTAGTAATTGTATTACTTAGTTTGCCATGTACATGTGCTACTTTACTTATCTATAGTAGTATTGCTACAAAGTTAAGGTTTTCTTAAATTATGTAAAGGAGGGGAAAATCCACAAACATACCTATTCCACAAAATTTAATAATAAATAAGAAAAATCTATGAAGTGCATTTATCTAAATTGAGCTTAATGATTGTTTAGTTTCACCATTACTTAGTAATTTTTAACTAGGCATGGCATGATTTTGGTTGAGCTTAATAATCTTTTGGTGAAATAGTACCTTTGCCCTTTTTGATCAATATTTATATAGCTACTAGAGTTATTTTTAGTCAGCATCATTGCCCAACTTCCATCATATTTATGGGCATGATTTTGATGGCTACATTTATGAACATAAAGATGAACATACAAATCTCATTTCCATAATTTGTGATTTGGCATTTCTCATTCACACCTTAACTAGATTAGTGCAATGGCCTCCTTTCATTTCCATAATTTGTGACTAGGCATTTCTCATTTACACCTAACTGGAATTAGCCTAGTAACATCGAACCGCTTAACGTAATAAAAATATGAGTTGTTGACCATTTTTCCTATGACCCTAAGTACTCATTTTGTGTAATTAATGGCTATACAATTTCATTTTCTCTCCAAACAATACAAAATGAAAAAAATCAATTTCTATTCAATAGGTATGAAAATTTATTATTATATATATATATATATATATATGTCAAATTATAATATTTAAAAAAAAAATACCAATATATATATATATATATATATATATTATCACTAGTTTTGTAATTAAATTATTGATATATACCAATTTGACTTTCCAACATACTTTATGAATAACTAATCAAAAAATTATTATTATTATAGAATAAAATTAAAATCTAAATTAACTAAAATCTAAATTTTAATACTAACTTAAATTTAATATTTTATTTTAATTTAATTACATTTAAGCTAAAAGACAGATGACTACTATGTAGCTTTTGTTGATATCATGCAGTTGATATTAAGATAATATATTTTAATATATATTTTTTTATATTTAATTTAATAACAATAGAAGAAAATGAAACTCTTTATACAAGGAGATAGAAGAATGAGGAATGCAACCAACACGACATTTAGAAAATAGAAAACAGTTACGTGACTTTCTATCAAGTCCTGATTACTATGCCTAATGGAATCTTAGTTAGCGTTTGATGAATGGTTAAATGTTTGGTTCCTTTAACTATTTAAATTGTAGTTGGTCTTTCCAGATATATTCAATTTTTTAATTGTATGCGTTGGGTCAAATTATAATCCCAATATAATCAGTCTTTCATTGCACACCATATATATTCAAATGTTTTAATTAAATGGGTTCCGTCCTCTCTGTGTCTATTGACCATTGGGAGTTGAGCCGATTTTGTTGTTTTGACTATAAATGTTAAATGACGGTCATCAATTCATATCTAAACATCGATTTCTACTTACAAGGTTAAATGGGACAACACGTTTCTGGTGAGAACATTATTTAGTTACAAAAACGCGGCATGGACAGGTACTGCACCTATATTATGCTAGAAAGGGGTTCTATCTCTTTGTTCAAGAATCACTCTCAAACATGGTCATTAATCACTATTTTTTGGTTGGTGATATATAGATTTATAAATAAACACAATATTTGTAACTTGATACCATATTCACCTGATATCCATTGTGCTCAACTTATACTTATTTTCTTATTGAATTATATTTATTTTCTTATTGAAATTGTAATTATACTAGGGTAATGTGACAAATTCATTTAAGTTAACTAGTATTAACTAGTTAAAGACAATTTGTTTAATTTTCTTTTATTTGGCAAGAAAAAATTAAATCATTGATGTTGATAAAAAAATTTATTTCGCTGAAATTATTAAATTAGAAGGAATTAATTACTGGAAAGAAATTTTTTTACGCTGATGGTAAAAATGTTTCCAAGAATAGGAGGTGGTTGGGGACAGTTGGAAAGACAGTTACCTACTCCTCTGAGGATAAAGCTGAATCCCAGGGGAGGAGTAGGGGTTCTGTGCAATTGGTAAAGGGGAGTATTTTCTAGAGCTGGTTATGATGAGTTGAAAATACCTCACAACAACCCTTGTAAAGTCATATTTTCTGAGTTTGACTGGATTGGCCATCCAGAGGTCATAGCAGAAAGAAAACTTATTCCACTGTTAACTTGAGACACCGTCCAGATTCTGGAGCTAGGGGGCAAGTGGAGGACGTAATAGCCTCCCTTGAATGGTTAGGAGGACCACAACTTGAATCTGTCTAATTCAGATAAGTATTACTGTGAATTTCTAAATTAGTTTGATACGCAATTTGAAGGATTGAACATAGTGTTATCTATGGGTAAAAACTGTTCTGTTTAAAATTATATACTTAGATTTATATACATATTTATCTAAGGCAGGAAATTAAAATATGCAGGGAATAATATTCCTCCCTAAAAATATGTAGAACAAAAATATTTATTTACTTTATGCTAAATTTTTCTCTGTTGCCATTACTAGACAAAACTAGTTTAAGAAAATAGCTATACCCTATTTGTCGTGAACAAGGATAAAAGAGAAAAGATTGATTGCATTTAGCAACAGAAGATAACCAGAAAAATACTGTAGTTAGACAGACAATAGCATATATAGAATGCAAGTAAATGAGGCACAAGTATAATCTGTATGATTAATTTACTATTGTAAACAATAGTAGAAACCAAGTATCTTTCATAATAGTGATAGATTAGCGTTTGAATGGGACAATGTTCGTTAGAGTAATGCAAACAAGTTACTGTTATATAGACTAGAAAATATCATAGTAGGGTAACATTGGTCTCGTCAGACTGTCGACCCTAGTTCTGGGTGTAAACCTTGAACCTAGATGCATCGTCCACGGCCAGTCACCAGTTTAAACACGGACTCTAACTTACGGTGGTCCGGTCACTGTCGCGGGTAGTAAACCATTATTACCAAAAAAGAAGTTAAGATTTAGGAACATCCGTGCATTGAATAGTTGAATGAAATGAGGGAATGGAACCCTTGAAATAGAAGAAACTTAGCATGAAACTTCTTCTACCAGAAAGAGATAAATTGCAAAAGATAAAAGTTATGAGTTAACCCTACAGTTCGTACTTAGCAAAGATCGTATTTAACAGTTAACCGACACATAGAAATAATAACGAACTGTAGCACAAAATGGAACTTAATTACATACAGGAAAATAGGAAGTAAATCTTAAAAGACATTCGTTACTGAAAGTTTAAGTAGTATTGATAAAATACGGTAACAAAATGAAATGTAAATGTTCAGAGTATAGCAGAATCACATTTCACGGGCTCGGCCCCAAATGTATATAACAAGAAATTGCTCAGAATGCTCAACAGAAATTTGTATACCGTTAACCGTTTATAAACAAAATTATAGGGTAAAACCCTAAGTATCCCTATTCTTCTAATAAAGTTTCAATACTATAGAAATTTGAAACCCTAGGTCAGGCTTAAAGACCCCCTATTCTCTTTTTACAAATGCCATTTAATTTGGGCTACAATCTCCCTTCAAATGAGCAGAGCACCTATTAGTAAGGTGTGTAGTGTTAGTTGTGGACATGTTGGAATGCAGAGGAAATCGTTGGTAGGGTTTCGGTTAGAAGAACACAAACCTGAAACAAAAAAAAACCCAGAATGTGAGTCAAGACCGTAAGCTAGAAAATCATCATGTAAAGTTCAAAACAGATCTCAAACGAGTAAAGAAGGGAATAAATTATATACCTGATAGAAGGAACTCCTATCGTCGGTCCTGCAAGAGAGATATACAATAAGTTACCCTTATAATGATACAAAATTATAAATGCTCTGCGTTTAGTCCCGTAGCAGGCAGAAATGAAAAATAACCCAAAGAAAATGATAAACCAAAAATGGGCTTACCTTAAAACTTTGATATGTGCCATAACATTCTTGTACGCGCAGTCCTTAGAATAGAATTGAAGCGCCATTCCTCTCTGCAAGATTTAACCCAAGAAAGAAAGTGAACTCAACTTAAATGAGTTGCTGAACAACTCAAAAAATAGAAAATGGGAGCATTAAGAACTGGTTTAGCATGGTTTAGCAGAGCAAAGGGTTAAATGTCACAACGAGGAGCAAAGCTTAAAAGGAATTGAGACGGAGAACTCGAGGAGAGGCCAAGCTCTGCAAACGCGCCAAAGAGCTATGGAAACAACTAATAGCTCTAGCTAACTTATAGTAGTCTCCGGAGTAATTCCCTCGGAAATTATGCAGAATTCATGGCGAGGTTTAACAGCTGTCAAAGGTAATTAAAAGCCTAGTACTAAAGCTTATAAATGGAGTTGACATAAACGCTATGGCTAGGAGCTTATCCGACCATGTGGCGATGTGTATATCCCAAGAAATGATTTACCGTAAGTTAACATAGGAGAGCAGATCCGCATGCAATACAATGAAAGTTCAATTTTAATGTTTGTGAATGTATGGATAATATTTGTAATGATCGGCACCCAGAACGATATTCGAATGGCAATGATTGCTATGAATATTATATAGAGGTTCTATATTATTATTTCAATAATTACCATAGCCGAAAACAAATTAATCACAAATTCAAATGTATTGTATTGGTTATTAACCAAACTCAGAGCCATAACATTGGTACATTCAATATATGTTTAGTGTGATGAAATCGAATTTACATATGTTCATTTTTACTAGGATAAGTGAAAATAAATTAATTTATGGATGAAGGTGATAGGTAAGTTTCTGTTTACTTATTCTAATATATTCAAATATTTTAGCATATTCAAGTTGATTTAAATAATTATTGATAAAAATAATACTTGGGTCTGCGGTGGATTTTCTGGATTAATACTTGGGTCTGCGGTGAATTTTCTGGATTAATACTTGGGTTTGCGGTGAAATTCTGCGGTGAATTTTCTAGATTAATACTTGGGTCTGCAGTGAAATTCTTGGGTGAAAATTTTGCAGTGAATTTTCTGGATTAATACTTGGGTCTGCGGTGAAAATTCTGTGGTGAATTTTCTCCATTAATACTTGGGTTTCTCGATTAATAATTGGGTCTGCGGATTAATACTTGGGTCTGCGATGAAAATTATGCGGCGAATTTTCTCCATTACTGCTTGGGTCTGTGGTGATTTTTTCTCCATAAATGTTTCGACCTGGGCACTTGAGGTCTGCTATCTGGTTTGCTGATATGCAGGTGCACACATTCCTTATCTTTTTCTAATACATATCTGCTCATATATTCTCAAGTATGAATAATTCACCACAGCTACCAAAGATTACCAAAGGTAGACCTAGAACAGTTACTCTACAGAGCCTTTATGAGTATATAGAGTCTTTAGAGAAACATAGATAAGAAAGAGAAGTCAAGCTACAAACCGAGTTAGAAGCCATGCTGGAAAACAAATTCACATCTCTTGAATACAAGATCCAAAAACAAATAGATAATAAAATAGAACTATTGGAGAGTAAAATGGAGGCAATGGAAACTAGGTTGCAGGTCATAGAAAAACAAAACCAAGATACGAACCAAACATCCCAGCAAGGAGATGCTGATAATATAGAGAGTCTTAGAATGAAGGACATGATTAAAGAACTAGAAGACAAAGTTAACAACAATATCACCCTAAATAGTGGGGCAGGTAAATTAGATATCAAACCAATTAAAGATGAAATGAAAAAATTGATCGAATTAGACCATGAGCGTAATAAAAGGGCTTTAAACCTTATAATCTTGAGTTTGAAAGAGGAGGTAGATGAGGATAGTTTAGCCATAGCCCAGAGAGAATTACATAATAGATTACAAATTGAAACCATGTGTCTCACAGAAACAACAAGGTTAGGGAAATTAACTGAGAATAAAGGAAGGCTGATCTGAATAAAGGTGAGCTCTATTGACCATAAGTATGATATGCTTAGTAAAACCTCAAGTCTAAAAGGAAGGAGAATATTTATAAACGAATATCTCATTCCAGAATATCAAGCAGAATTAAGAAAGGAGGTTCAAAAGGTAAAATAAGCTAGGAAGGAAAGAAAATGGGCAATAATCAGAAATAGAAAAGTCGTTATTCGAGATAGAAACCAAAAAGATAGTAATAAATAGCAATTCAGCATGCTCCAAATTCTTTCTTGGAACTGTCGGGGCTTTCCATGGAACAAAGGCCCCAAGCTAAGTTGGATCTCAAATGATGTTGATATTATATTGCTTGTTGAAACTTGGGAGCATGAAGAATCTAAGGTCCCTAACATAGATGGCTTTGCACTATGGTCTACCTGGAACAAGCGATCATCCAGGAGAGGCATTGGGGGCATAGCTTGCTACATTAAGAAGAACATCTCCCCCCATGCTAGGATTTATAAAAACGATCCTTACAACCAATATAGTTGGATTGAGATTACTGACATTAATGATAAAAAGACCTACATAGCAATCTTTTATTTCCCCCCCCATTAATTCTAACTTCTATAAGAAAAAGAATCTAGATAAAAATATTCCTTACAATGGTTTAGAGAATGATATTTCTAGCCTAAGGAATGAAGGTAATATCATTTTAATGGGTGACTTTAATGCTTGAACTTCAAGCAACCAAGCTATTCTTCTAAGCAATCATTCTAACCCCAATCCTCTTTGGTTAGATGAAGACCTTACTTTGGCTAGCCAGTACAAAAGGAGCTCTGAAGACCTAGGGGATAATTTTTCTGGGTTGGAGCTAGTCAAGCTCTGTAGTGCTCAGGATCTCATAATTTGCAATGGTCTAAAGAAATGGCCCAATTCTAGCAAGATGAACTGCATCCATCAGCTTTGTAGGAGCGTGGTAGACTATGTTATTTCCGATCTCTCTTTATACAATGAAATAATAAATTTTTACATCTTAGACGACTACGAGCCTGACTCTGATCATAGGCCTTTACTCATAACTCTCAATTTTTTCATGCGTAGAGATCCCATAGGAGATAATCCTTATAGTCAAAAGAACTTAATATTTGATAGAAATAAAAATGATCTCTTTCTAAATGAATTAAAAACTAATTTGCTTCCTTTATCTAGTATAGACAAAATAGATGACCTCTATCATAATTTTACTACAACCCTCTCATATTCTATTAACAAGTTCTCAATTGAAGTCTCAAGTAATAAAAGAAATAGAAAAACCAACCCATGGTATGACAAATATTGTAAAAGTGCAAGGAGAGCAATTAAGGAAGTTGTTGATGAATCTCTCAAAATTAACAAGATAAAAATCTACAAAGCCCTAACTAAAAGGAAAAAAAGGCAATATATTCGTAAAAGATAAGAGAATCTCCTACACCTCTCTAAGGTGGCTCCTAAGAAATTCTCGAGGCAAATTCTTACTAGGAAAACTAAAGATAATAATAAAATTTCTTTACACGATTGGAATTCTTATCTTAAAAAGCTTTATGAATCTCCAAATGCCAGGTATTTTGAAACCCTGCGCACAACGAAAGAAGTTTTCTCACTAGAAGACATTGATTTTGGGGTTAAACGCCTGAAAAATGGGAAAGCTAAAGACATTGAAGGTTACCAGGCAGAAATCTTAAAAATTGGAGGTCTTGTCCTCATCCTCCACATCAACCAGCTTTTCAACCAAGCGGTCAAGCAAGGGTTCCCTAAACCTTGGACTCAGAGCCTCATTATCCCTATTTTTAAAAGTGGGGATACAAATAACCCCTCTAATTATCGAACAATTATGGTTAACCCTCTCTTAGCCAAGTTATATGGTATTATTTTGGAAAAGAAGTTGAGCATTTGGCTTGAAAGTGAAGGTAAGCGGGCTAAAGGCCAAGCGGGTTTTAGAAGGTAGCACTCAACAATGTACCACGTCATTATGCTTAGGATCATTGTGGAGGAATGATGCAATGATAAATCCAATCTCTTCTATTGCTTTGTGGACTTTAGAAAGGCTTTCGATATGATTCCTAGAAATAACCTATGACATAGATTAGAAGAGCTAAATGTTTCTTTCAAGCTAAGAGCGGCCGCTGTAAGGTTATATGAGAATGTAATTGCCAAGTTAAAGAGAAATGAGGGGTGGTATAAAGATATTAAGTGTAATATCAGAGTTAAACAAGGTTGGCCCCTCTCCTCTACCCTATTTGGAATTTACATTGACAAGCTAGAAGGTTGTTTAGAGGAAGCAGGATGTGCTGGCATGATCTTAGCTAGGATAGTCATCATCCTTCTTCTCTATGCTAACAATATTGTTCTTCTCACAAGGTGCCCATCTGATCTTGATAAGCAACTTAGACTTCTTAAGGATTTTTGCTCTACCATGGGTATGTCTATTAACACTGACAAAAAAAAAATTATGACTATCAAATCCAAGAAGGACACTTACGCTAATTTTATGTATGACAATAGTAACTTGGAGGAAGTGTCTTCCTACAAGTACTTAGGAATTGATATCCATCACAAGCTCAATTGGAACTATAGCATTTAGAAAAGGATTAATGGGGGGTGGAAAGCTTATTTTAGTCTTGAAAATAATTGTAAAACGACAAACCTCGTAATGTGGGGTAGAAAGAAGTTCCTCTTTGAAACTTTAGTCACTCTTGTTATCTTATATGGATGTGAGGTTTGGGGTTGCAACATCTCTAGAGAATCGTGGAGAAAGATTGAGCAAATCCAGAAGCGTTTTATAACATATAACCTTAAAATTAAAAGCAATACACCCTATCCTATTCTCCTTATAGAAGTGGGTCTTTCCCCTATCGCGAGCCTAGCTATGACTAGGCTTCTGTTGTACAAGCACAAGCTCAATAACATAGGAGACCATAAACTTCCTAAGCTAGCTTTAAATTCCAGCCAAAACCACCTAAGGCTTAAACGATGTTGGTATAAAGACACCAGGGCCTGGTTAAACCATTGGGAGATCGGTGAGAATGTTGCATTGCAAAACATCAATAACATTAAAAAAATTGTTACTTCTAAGTTCAAAGAAAAAATGTGCTGTGAGAAAGATCTAGCAGCTAAAATAAAATTAATGTATTATAAAGAGGTCATCAACCCCACCTAAGAAGATCAAAAGTATCTCTTTGTTTTAACTATCTCAAATAAGAAAATTAATATATCCAAGATTAGAACGAACTCTCATGAGCTCCATAGTGAAACAGGTCGTTGGACAGTTCCTAAAAGACCATGGATGGAAAGGATCTTCCATCTCTGTGAGAATATGAACATCGAGGATAAAAATCACTTCCTCTTAGAGTGCCCTGTGTACAACCACATTAGAGCTCAATTTCATAATCTTTGTTGCAATACTGACCTTCCTAGCCTTTTTAAGATGCCAAAATTATAGTGAGCTCGGGAGGCTTCTCTCCAAGCTTTTTGAGCATAGGAATAAAATCTTAAATCAAATTAAATAACTCTTTTCTTTAGGTCCAATATACCAAATATTGGTCTCAGTGGACGTTAACCACCACCATCATCATCATCATCATCACAAAGAGAAAGAATCAAGAATCAACAAATACGACATTTAGAAAAGAGAAAACAATGTGCGTGACTTCCTATAAAGTCCTAATTACTATGCCTATTGGAGTGTGTGTTAGGGTTTTGTTAATAATCCATTTAAATGGTAGTAGTCTTTGAAAAGATATTAAAATTTTTAATTGTACGAGTTGGGTTAAATTTTAATCCCAATGACCATTGGGATTAGAGTTGGTCTTTCATTATATACCACATACATTGAATGCTTTAATTAAAGGGGTCTCTATGTCTTAATAACCATAGGCAGTAGATCAGATTTCTTCTTTGATTATCAATGTTAAAAACGGTCATCAGTTGCTATGTAAACATCGTTTGCTACGCACAAGGTGATGGGAGAACACGGTTTAGGTGAGAAAATTATTTAGTTACTAAAGCGTGGCATCGATAGGCACATCGCCTATAAAATATCCTTGGAACTGGGGTTTCTATTAGTGTTAAAAATGGTCATTAAGCACTATTTAAATGATATATTTATTTGGCTAATTATCATATATATTGTTAAGCAATATTGAATATTATAATTGGTGATATACAAATTTATAATTTCTTGTATATAGATTGGATATTATTTTCACCAAATATCTAGTTTACCCATTTAATATTTATTTTTTTATTTAATTATATTTAGATAAGATTATTATTAATGTATCCTAACATTCAATACTATTTATTCAATTCCTATAAATAACATATAAATTATTAAATTTAAACTCTTAATTTGAATAACCTATAAATTTAAATACAAACTTTAAATAATATGACTCGTATATCAGCCAAAGGTTCCGTATTCAAGTCAGATAACTTATATATCACCCATCCATTCAACACGCCTTGCACTTACAAATAGGTGAACATCAACAATCTACTAGGATGAGGGGTTTAAATTTTTTCGTGACATCAATGTGAAAAAGTAAAATGTAACTATATTGCAGGTTAAAAATGGAATGGCTGGTTATTTAAAAAATGTTTTGAATATATAAATAATTTTAACATTTAATTAAATAGTTATTTTTTGATATTTAAAAAATATTTTAAATGTATAAATAAATTTAACAATTAATTTATTTTTTAGAGATATTTAAATAATATATATTACAAAGTTAAATTTATTATTTTAAAAAATAAATAAAAAATAAAATTGAGGATACACATTAAAATAGAAAATGTGATTTGGTTAAACTAGATTTATAGTAATAGCATAATCCAATAAGTAATAGTTTAAGCGATATTAATGAGAAAAGAAAAAAACACTTGTTTTTACAAAGGTAAATCCTTTGGTCTTAGTGTTTACTCAGGTATGTAGGTATGTTAGCTTGATTGTGACATTAAAGAAAAGAAAAGAAAAAAATATAGAAAGACATTGTCTAGTTATAATATAGTGTGAATAAAGCATCCACTTGCATTGCATTAGAAAATTTACATTGCTAGTTGTTTTTAGTGCGATTTTTTGAAGGTTTTTTTAGTGGATTTTTTCGTTCTAATTTCTTTAAAATCCTGCAAAAATTCATTGAAAACAGAAATTTGATATGTATCCTTGGGCAATCCAAGTGCTATGAAGGTTTTTTAAAGGTGTTAAATCCATATATGCAGTAAAAAAACCAGTTTAAATAACAGAAATCAAGATTTCACTTCAAAAAATATTACCTTATTCCAACACAACAAACTCCCATAATAACAAGAGCTTTCATTGCACCCATTGCACCCACAAATACTTGCAATACCACCATTCTTGAAGTGGAGATTCGAGCTTTCGTTGAAACATCAACAACCGACAGAGAAGTTGGCCTTTCGGATTAAGTATAATCATGAAATTCCAACATTGTGAGGAATGGATGGGTTTTGGAAGCCACAGACAGAATACAATATGATAAGGAAGACTGGATCCCTCGATATCAAAGGAAGGCCTCTTCTCAGATCAAAAACTGCCGGTTGGAAAGCTGCGTTTTTGGAAAACTGGCGGTATCTCTTTATTTTATAATCTGCTATCATATTTCTACTCAGAAATCAGTTTAACAAGGATCCCGTAGCTAACCTAGTTATACTGTGCCTTTGAGTGATTGTGCAGTAGTTGATTCCAGCGAGAGCCTCGCCTACTTGTCATATTCATACGCCTACTTGTCATATTCATATCATATTCTATCAAGACTTCTTTGACGCGTATGAGCTCCATATTTCGAGAGGCGCGGTCGGTTCTTTATGTCTCTTTTGTTTATTAATGTAGCAGGTTCAACTAACAGATTGATTAATGATAATTGTATTAATTGATAATTGAATTAATAGGTTGATTAATGATAATTCTATTAATTGATAATTGAATTAATAGGTTCAAAGTATGCACGTTCAATTAATAAATTTAGCTGTTTTTAATGTGATTTTTTGAAGATTTTTTTTGAGTTTTTTTTTTTTTTATTTCTTTAAAATTTTGTAAAAATTTATTGAAAACAGAAATTTAATAGATAATCTTTTACAATCAAAATACTTAACTTTTTTTAAAATACTAAATCCATATAAAATAAAATAAAAAACTAATTTAAATAACAAAAATTAAAATTAATAATAATTATATTAAAATTTTATAATATGATATCATTCGGTTACGCTTAAACTTCGTAGATAATAATTACAATTACTACTTATATACTGCTAAAAAATCACTGATAAAAGATTTGACGGACTCATTGAGAATAGTGTTAGTGTGTTTAAATACTTTGTTTTAATAAATGGTGTCTCAACTATTCTTTTATGGTTATAAAGCAAACTGTTTGAATACATGTTTTTAATTTTTTAATTTTTACTTTTATTTTAAATACAGGTGTGTTCTATACCTCAATATAAAAAGATGCTAGGTCATGTTTTATTATATAAATAATCTTAATTAACTAAATTACTTAAAAATAAAAATAAAATAAAATTAATAAGTAAAAATAATTTAATTTGCTATATATATATATATATATATATATATATATAAATAAATAAAATTAATAATTATAGTTACACTTATAATCAATAATTAAATCAGTTTTGATTCATTTTGAACTCTAGATTTATTAAGCATTTATAGAGATTAAATATCTCATGCAAATATCTTTTAAAGTGAAAAGAGATTTGATATGTGGTCACATTTGGTAGATCTAGAGTTAAGATGGATCTAAGCCAATTTTACAAAATTTATTGACCCTAACAAATTAAAATATTGTTATATTATGTTATGTGATGTAAACATTTTGACTCATTCAAATTATATAAAATAAAATTAATAAAATAATAAATTTAATAATTATAACTATTAATTAAAACATTTTCACTTAGTCAAATTACATAAAAATAAAAGAAAAAAAAAATTAAAAAAGTAAAATAAAATAAAAAAATAAAAGCATTAATAGTTAAACCAACCTAGATCTATCTTAACTCTGAATTTACCAATCTCTTAGAGGGATCAAATCTCTATAGGTGTAAACATTTTCTCAATTTTTGCACTAAAAAGGAGGTTTGCACTTTGAGAGATTTGATCCCTCTAGATGCTTAATAGATTCCAAGTAGTGTGTTCATCAAGTAAATTTTTAAGACCAAATTTTATTTTCAAAGTTACCTTCACATGAAGTTTTATATATATTTAAGTCTATCATTTTTTTTGGTAAATTGAAACACTTGTATTTCATAAACAAAATAAGTTTACAGAGTTTGAAACCAGGCCTGCAAATACATCTCGACACTGATCATAAAGATTTAACCCATAGAGATAAGAGGCCTCCAAGCTCATCATTAAAAAAGAAGAATTCCAGACCATGCCTAGTGTCATATCCAAAACTCTCTAGGAAATGATTGCATAAAAAAAGCATAATTCCAAACAAGACCCAACATCATCGAATCAAGAAAAACATGTCTCTAGGAGGATATAACATTGTAGTCCCGATACAGAATCCCGAGGATAATAGGAACATAGATGTAATAATGGGTAAATCAAGTAGGAAGGTCACATTATACACAAATACTATCGAACATGTCCCCACCTTCCAAATTAAAAATCCATAGACACCAATCTGAATAAAGAGTCATCCATAAAAGCATGGAGTCACCCATAAGTGCATTGAGCCATATATAACACCAGCTCATCCACTGCAATGTCAAAAAATCATAACAAAGAGTCATCCATATAACTAGAGAAACACTATCTATAGAGTGATACCATGAACAAAAAACCACCAATAACAGAGAGTTGTCCATATAACACATAGCCATCCATAAATTCACAATGATGTACTAATACTAGCTAAACCACCGTCAAATCAAAAGCATAACATAGGAGCAACTCTCCATTTTTCAATTCAGCATGTCAACCAAAAGAAGCTCTTTATTGAATTATACCTAGTCCAAAACATAACAAGGAGCCCAACGAGAAAGCCATACCTTACTAGTGCCATTGGAAACCAACCAAAATTGATTGAAATAAAACACTATAGCCCACCATCTCTAGTCATGGTACGAAGAGGAGATTGTAGTTGACACCTAATCACTAGAGCTCGAAGAATCCACGAGGTCACCAAAGTTAAAGTCACTCACAAGAAATCCCTCTACAAGAGCCAAATGAGAATCCATATTGTCCAAACAAAACCTTTGATTTCAGAGCATGCATTTAGTGTCCTCCAATGAGGAGAAAACATTGTAATTTCCCACCTACATTTTTGTGAAGACCAACTACAATAGGGTTAACTTTTGTTGATGTAAAGTGAGAGAATTCAGAATAGTAGCTTCCGACTCTTGGATTTTCCAGGACCAGAAAACCATTTCCATTTCGGATCTTCACTAATCAATTCAAAATCTAAATGATATGGGTGATCTCCTCCATCATTAATTTTATATACTTGAATTTCTTTCCTCACCTATAAAGGAACCACATTAAAAGAGAGTAGCCACTAAATCATAAGAAAAAGGATGAACCCTCTTCCACCCCAAAGTAGAATTACCTCTTTCACCTCACCTATTACTCATTCTCTGCCTAGGAGGCATCAATATTTCAGAGAACAAACACTTGGGACAACAATTGAAAGGCCCATGTCCTATAAAAAAAATAAGGACTAGGAACAACACCTTGAAAACTAGACCTAAAAACCACTATGTTATCACCCAATTTACAAGCCAATGGTTCAAAATCCACCAAGTTATCAAACTCCCTATAGCCTAGAACAATGAACCACAAGAATTTACATAGCCCTAGAAAAAATAAAGGGTTACCTATGCACTAACTCAACACATAAATGTAGATACAAGGCATTGTCAATGTAGTGTCATTAGCTAGTGAAAACCTAACAAAATTCGATAAAACTCAACATGAAATACTTTCTCCTATTGCGAAAAACATACAATTTTTAATTTAGGAATTGACAACAATTAGGACTTAAAGACACCCAAAAACCAGTAAATACCCATTGGGACTAGAGAATTAACCCCAAAAAAACAAGAAGATATAAATGATGAGATAACCAACTAAACCAAAGACTCAATACCATAAACTAAAATACTATATAAGAAACAAGACAAATATTTATCACTAGCACAATGATATGACTGAGGTCGCCAATATGATTCTTCAACAACATAAATTTGAACTAGGAAATACTACAAAACATAAAAGAAAACTTAATCCAACAATTGGAGCTAGAGGGCCTACCCTCACCTCCACTCATACTTTCCTCTCCATATGCCAAAACCAATTGAGACAAGTCCATTTAAATAAGATGACTCCACCTATAACCCTGCATGAAACCACAAGTCGGTGCTTGTGATGACGTGTGCTTCTAAAATGAATGGATACACTTGGGAGGAGGATGGAACAACCTCCAACAAGTCCATCACATCAACAGTAACAACCCCCTGAGGGACTACCCTATATTTCTCCAACAAGCAATGAAGAGATTCTATTCCTTCCACCTGAGAAGAGAGAGGCCAAGTGGCATCCAAATCAATATCTCGAGATTGAAAACCTATATTTTCCATGAAATCAACAATCATATTTCCCGACATTATGGAGTGAATGCCTATTACATAGTATAGATTTCTAAGTAACCCATGAAGGCTTTGAGCTAAACACTCCAACCTCCCTCTTTTCACGATTTTCCTTGGGGGTTTACCATTCATAAGTTGTTGGATACAATGAATAGAAATATGAGAATCCCCGTCAACCTATAATAAGTGATAACCCTGGAAAATGGCTATCTTAAGACCTTTTCTCAGTGCCATAAACTCTACCAGGTTATTACTAGTCAATCCACATCTCTATGTGAACGATCTCAAATTTGAAGAATTACAATCCCTAAATACACCTCCAAAGCCAACAATCCCAGGGTTTCTCTTTGACACCCTATAAAAATTAAGTTTGATGAAACCTCTTAGAGGAGGAGAGAACGAGAGTCACAATTTAGTATTCAAATACGTGAATGATTTCTCTTCGGGTAAGATCATCTTCTGTTCCAACTCTAACTTCTTCGTAATCTCCACTTCAACATTGTCTACCTTCCAATTTCGCATCGTCTAGAGGAATTCTAATAGTGTTTCTCTAATGTTCTATGTGATCACCTCTTTAATTATTTATACAATCCCTTTTTCCCTTAAATATTATGTTATTTCTCTCCTTCCACAAATTTCATAGAATAAAACCTCCAGATAGGATCCAAGCCCTACTAACTATGGGATTTATAAATAAAGAAGAGTTCCATTGAGCTATAGATGACACTAAATCCACATTATTCCAACTTCATTTTTAATAAACAAATGAAACAAAAGACCACACTTCCTCAAAAAAAGGCAAGAGTTAAGTAAATGATCCATTGTCTCTTTCGCCATGTTATAGAGAAAGAAAATGGAAGGACCTTAAATAATTTTCTTGATTATACAATCCCAAGTGAGTAATTTGTGCCTCCCCAACAACCACAAAAAGGGATACCTTAGGACAATTTATCCCATGCCAAATATTTCACCAAATTAATTCTTTCTTTAGGTATGAATAACTTGCAAGAAGGGAATATAGCTCTTTTAGAGTAAATATTCCAGGAGGCCTCAAGTCCCATCACAATTTATCCCGTTGTTGCGACATTATTATATTTATTTCCATCAATTCTTTCTTCACACTTTCCTTTGGAAACTCATGGGATGACAGGCGCCAATCTTATTTGAATTTCCACCACCGCCAAAGCATTGAATCCTGCCCAAGTTTCCAATAATCCTTAAACTGCACAACTTCCAAACTTATTGTAAACGTCCTTAGAGTTATAAATTACTTTATTTCGAACAAAAACAAGAGCTATTGACAAGCATCATACCTAAAAAATTGCGTATTCTGACAAGCATCATATCGAACATGTCCCCACCTTCGAAGTTCAAAATCCATAGACACCAATAGGAATAAAGAGCCATCCATAAAATCATGGAGTCACCCTTTAGTGCATTGAGCCATATATAATGCTGGCTCATCCACTGCAATGTCCAAAAAGGATAACAAAGAGTCATCCATATAACTAGAGAGCCACTAGATATAGAGTGATGCCATGAACAAAGAACCACTAGGAATATAGATTCATCCATATAAAACATAGCCATCCATAAATGCACAATTTTGTACTAATACCAGCTAAACCACAGTAGAATCAAAATCATAACATAGGAGCGACTCTCCACTTTTCAATTCAGCATGCAAACCAAAAGAAGTTATTTATTGAATTATACCAAGTCCAAAGCATAATGAGGATCACAACTAGAAAGGAATACCTTACTAGTCTCATTGGAAACCAACCAAAATTGATTGAAAAAAACACTATACCCCACTATCTCTAGTCATGGTGTGAAGAGGATATTGTAGTGGACACCTAATCACTAGAGATTGAAGAATCCACAAGGTCACCAAAGGAAAAGTCACTCACAAGAAATACCTCTACAAAAGCCAATAAGAATCCATATTGTCCAAAAAAAACCTTTGATTTCAAAGCATGCGTTTAATTTTATCCAGTGAGGAGAAAACATTCTAATTTTCCACCTAATTTTCTGTGAAGACCAACTACAATATGCTTGACTTTTGTTGATGTAAAGTGAGAGAATTCAGAATAGTAGCTTTCAACTCTCAGATTTCTAGGACCACGAAACCATTTTCACTTCGCATCTACACCAGTTAATTCAAAATCTAAATGATATTGGTGATCTCCTCCATCCTTAATTTTCAATACTTGAATTTCTTTCCTCACCTTTGGAGGAACTACATTAAAGAGAGTAGCCACTAAATCATAAGAAAAAGGACAAACCCTTTTCCACACCAAAGTATAATTACCTCTTTCACCTTGCATACTAATCATTCTCTTCCTAGGAAGCATTAATATTGCAGAGAACAAACACTTAGGACAACTATTGAAAGACCCATGTCCTATAAGAAAAGAAGAAGAAGGACTAGGAACAACACCTTGAAAACTAGACCTAAAAACCACTATATTATCACCCAATTTTCAAGCTAATGGTTCAAAATTCACCAAGTTATCAGACTCACTGCAGCCTAGAACGATGACCCCATAAGAATTTACATAGCCCTAGAAAGAAGAAAGGGTTACCTATGCACTAACTCAACACATAAATGAAGATACAAGACACTGCCAATGTAGTGTCATTAGCTAGTGAAAACCCAACAAAATTCGATTAAAACTCAATAGGAAATACTTTCTCCTACTCTGAACAACATACAATTTTTAATTTAGGAATTAACAACAATTAGGACTTAAATAGACCCAACAACCAGTAAACACCCATTGGGACTAGAGAATTAACTCCAACAAAACAAGAAGATATAAATGATGAGATGACTAGCTAAACCAAATACTTAAGACCATAAACTAAAATACTATATAAGAAACAAGACAGAGCTTTTTCAATAGCTAAACGATAAGACTGAGGTCGCCAATATGATTCTTCAACAACGTAAATTTTAAGTAAGAAAGACTACAAACTATCAAAGAAATATTTATCCAACAACTGGAGGTGGAGGGATTTCCCTCACCTCCAATCACACTTTCCTCTCCATATGCCAAGAAAAAATGAAACAAAGCCATTTAAAGAAGACGAATCCATCTATAACCCTACATGCAACCACAAGTCGATGCCTGCGATGATCCGTGCTTCTAAAATGAATGGGTAAACTTGGGAGGAGGATGGAATTACCTCCAACAAGACCATCACATCAATAGTAACAACCCCCTCAGGGAATTCCCTATGTTTCTCCAGCAAGAAGTGAAGAGATTCTATTCCTTCCACCTGACAAGAGAGAGGTGAAGTGGCATCCAACTCAATATATCGAGATTGAAAACCTATATCTTCCATGAAATCAACAACCATGTTTCTCGATATTATGGAGTGAAGGCCTATTACATAGTATATATTCCTAAGTAACCCATGAATGCTTTGAACTAAACACTCCAACCTCCAACTTTTCACAATTTTTCCTGGGGGTTGATCATTCATAAGTTGTTGGATACATTGAATAGTAATACGAGAATCCCCGTCAACCGATAATAAGTGATAGCCCTTGAAAATGGCTATCTAAAGACTTTTTTTCAGTGCCATAAAATCTACCATGTTATTACTAGTCAATCCACATCTCTATGCGAACACTCTCAAAGTTGAAGAATTACAATTCGTGAATACACCTCCAAAGCCAACAATCCCAGGGTTTTCCTTTGACACCCTATTAAAATTAAGTTTGATGAAACCTGTTAGAGGAGGAGAGAATACGAGCCACAATTTAGTAGTCAGATACGTGAATGATTTCTCTTCGGGTAAGCTCATATTTTTTTCCAACTCCAACTTCTTCAGAATCTCCACTTCAAAACTTTCTACCTTCCAATTTCCCACAGTATAGGGGATTTCTAATAGCATTTCTCTAATATTCTATGTGATCACCTCTTTAATTATTTACACAATCCTTTTTTTCCTTAAATATTATGCTATTTCTTTCCTTCCACAAATTCCATAGAATAAAACCTCCAGATAGGATCCAAGCCCTATTGACTATGGGCTTTACAAACAAAGAAGAGTTTCATTGAGCTACAGATGACACTAAATCCACATTATTCCAACTTTATTTAAAAAAAAACAAATGAAACAAAAGACCATACTTCCTCAATAAAAAATAAAGAGTTATGTAAATGCTCCATTGTCTCTTTAGCCATATTATAGAGAAAGCAAATGGAAGGGCCTTCAATAAATTTCTTCATGATACAATCCCAAGTGAGTACTTTGTGCCTCCCCAACAACCATAAAAAAGTGATACCTTAGGCCAATATATCCCATACCATATCTTTCACCAAATTAATTCTTTCATTAGGTATGAATGATTTGCAAGAAGGGAATATGCCTCTTTTAGAGTAAACATTCCAAGAGGCCTCACGTTCAATCACAATTTATCCCGGTGTTGCAACATTATTATCTTTATTTCCATAAATTGTTGCTTCACACTTTCCTTTGGAAACTCATGGGATGACAAGCGCTAATATTCTTTGAATTTCCACCACCGCCAAAGCATTGAATCTTGCCTAAGCTTCCAATAATTCTTAAACCTCACAACTCCCAAACCAGTTGTAAACGTCTTTAGATTTATAAAGTATTCCCTTTCAACCAAAAATAGGAGATGCTGCCATGCATCATACCTAAAAAATTGTGTATTCTCCCTTTTTCACCTCCCAAAAGGAATATTTTTGATAACTTCATGATTATCTTGAGCCCACATCCACAGAAACAAACCTGCAATATTTAAATAATATTTGACCCTCTCCTATTGTGACATGAGAGGGGCATATTTCCTCAACCATATCCACTTCCATAATTCTTATCCCACTACGAGCCATCTCTACCATAACTTAGCCCCCAGGGCATCACTTAAATTTCTAGATCAGCACGCCCAACCCCCCAACCAAATTTGGTAGCATTAAGGTCTCCCATGCCAACAGTGACCACCTCTTCACTTTGTTTGACCCCCGTTGCAAAAATTATCTTCAGTTGGAGAAAAATTCCTTCCAAATAGCTTTTGGCACTGGCATATCAGACATCTGATACAATAGAACACCCCAAAGCACTGAACTAGTGAGAATTAATATCCCTACCAAATTCAAAGATCGAAACTTCCAATTATTGATTCTATTGGTGAGATTCTTGAAAAGGTCTTGCCATTATTAATATATTTTTTATTAGTTTTAATTAATATAATGACAATTTTTAAAGAATTTTATTGAAATATTTTTATAAAATAAAAATATTTAAAACTATATATTAATATAATACAATTATTAAAAATATATTAATACAATATAACTATTGATATGATGTCGTTGATATTATCTATTCATATAATTATGATATATTAGCCCATGGGGTGTAGAATAGATGGTGATAGGAGTACTCTTAAGGCACTTTGTGAAGGTCCCTCTTCGAAACTCCGTGGGAAAAAATCAAGCCATGTTAAGGGATAGTGTGATCGAGGAAGGTTGCGATCCCCAAATGATTTTGACAACTTAGATGCCCTTGAGTCACAATTTCTCAAACTAAAAATTAAAGATACAATCATCTCACATCTCACACAACTTGGAATTTTTTTTTTTTTTAGTATTAAAATAAATATAAGAATACATCAAATACGACATTCATAAAAGAAAGTTGTGTGGCTTCCTATCACTACCTAGTTACTATGCCTATTGGAATGTATGCTAGTGTTTGATAAATATCTCTTGAAGGGAGGGGGATCATAATACTAAATTTTCCCATAACTATGCTAATCAAAGGCATAACTAGAATGCCATCTGGAATATCCTATGTTCCGATGGCACTATGGCCACCTTCGAACTTGACATCCGTCGGGAGGTTTTCCATTATTTCACGGATATTTTTAGTGCTTGGGTGGATGTTCCATTGGTGGATATGATGTGGGGGATTGAAAAATATCTTGTTATGTTAAAAGAGCTAGATAATGAGATGATATACTGCCTGGTTTCCATTGATGAGTTAGAGGTAGTGCTACATTCCTTCACCAAGGATAGATGTCCTGGCCCAGATGAGTGGACCATGGAATTGTTTATAGCTTTCTTTGATACTATGAAGAAGGACCTATTGGCGATGGTGGAGGAGTCACACACCTGTCTTCAAATTTTTGGCTCTATAAAATTGACATTCATTGCACTTATCCCTAATGTTTATGATCCATCCACTTTCTCTGATTTCCATCGAATTTTTCTTTGTAGTGTGACTTAAAAAATCATTTTGAAGGTGATTGCTAAGCGGATCAAAGGGGTCCTATCTAAACATATTACTCGAGAACAATTTGGTTTCCTACTGATTCGATCAATCCATGACATGATTGCGATTGCGCAAGAGTGCTTCCACATTATTCAAACTAAAATACTGGAGGCACTAGTCACGAAGATTGATATTAAATGTGCATATGACAGCGTGGACTGGACTTCCTTGTTTGGTTCTTCAAAAGATCAAGCTATCTATTCAGATCATTGAATGGATTATGGCCTGTCTGTCCCACTCTTGGCTAGCTATTCTTGTTAATGGATTTCCCACCGAATTATTTTGGGCAGGTAGGGGGTTATGGAAAGGTTTCTCCCTTTCTCCGATGTTGTGCATAGTTATTATGGATGGGACAAGTCATAATATTTCTCGGGCCAAAGTTGGTGGCTCTTTCGTCAGCATTATGATGAGTTAGGAGATTCGCATCACACATATTTTCTTTGTGGATAACATATTGACATTTGGCATATTGTCTCTTTCCCAATGGGAGACGTTGTTCCATCTCTTCTAGCACTTTGGCTCAACCTCGAGGTTGGTAGATAATGGAAAAAAGTTGACCGTCCTGTATTTTGCTGAGGTCACTAAAGATATTCATAGGATTTCTTATACTTTTGATGTTGGTCTTCATCCCCTCAGTTATGGTATTATTTATTTGGACTTTCATCTCCGACCCAATAATTATAGATTTGCGGACTCAGAATGGATTATACAGAAATTCCACCATAAATTGGCAGATTGGACGCATTAGGCTTTATCCCTAGAGGTTCGTCTCGTCTTGGTAAAATATATACTTCAACAACTCACGACATATTGGTTGCATTTAATTTCATTTCCTATGCGATTAATTCACTACTCACATTCAATTATGGCACACTTTTTATTGTCTGGTTTGTGGGGTGACCGTAAGTTTCATCTGGTCCAATGGGATGCATTGAAGAGACCTCGTGAATTGAATGGTTGGGGAATACTCTACCCCAGTACTTTCGGCAAGTCCCTCATTGTAAATTCCATGTGGCGCTATCTTGTTGGATCTCGGTTATTTCATCAATTATTCCTACAAAAATACATGAAGGATAGGCCGATCACAATATGTGTTCATATGCGACATTTTGGGCCGGTGGAGGGTTCCATCATATCACACAGTTTTCTGAAGGTACAAGACATTTGTTTTCCTCTGAATTCGATGGAGCTTTGGAGGAGGAAATCAAATCATCCTTAGCAAATATTCTATATTGGGGGTGGCTCAGGATGCTCACCTAGGTACATTGCTTGTGGCAGCATTACAACAAAGAGGGGTTTTATTTCTTTATCAATTGATACAGGGATGGCAGGGATCTATCCCCGTCTGGAAGGATGCTGCCCAGATTGGTTTTTTGGATCAACTAGCCCACGAGTGGATGACTTACTCTCAATGCCTTCGGGATGCTAGACGATGTTGTAATGCTGCTAGGGATACTCTTACCTGGGGTGGAAAACTACTTTAGAACGTAGTACAGGTATCCAAGACATATCACTTCATTTTCCATATGGAGATGGAATATTCTGTCAAGCCTTGGTTCATTCAAATTTGGAAATCCCAAGTTCCACTAAAGATTATTATTTTTTCAAGACTGGCTTGGAAGAATCATATTCTCACTTGGGATAATCTGTGTAAGTAGGGCATGATTGGTCCGAGTTACTGCTCTCTTTGTCAGACTACATCAAAATTGGTAACACATCTTCTATTGCATTGGACATTTTCGTTAACAATCTAGTCTCATATGCTCTCTCTTTGCAGGATTCCTCTTACAACTTTCCTATCTGTGGAACACTTCCTCTGATGGGGAATCTCCTTGGGGGGGGGGGGGCACATCCTTACTCATTCCACTATATAATTTCTGGGAGATTTGGAAGGCTCGCAATTGGTTCATCTTCAACGAGACTCCTATCTGTATGCATTCTATTATTACTAAGGCTGTGTCATGGCTTGATTACTGCATCCCCTAATGTGTGGCCACAACTGGTTCATCTCACCGGATCATAACTCCTCAGATCACTTTGCCTGTTGGATTGTTTGATGGGGCATCACAACGGGGCTTATGCGGTTGTGGGGCATGGATTTGGATTGACAATCATACTTTATACAAACTTCTTTGGCATGGTGGGCAGGACACTAACTCTTGTGCAAAGTTGATTTCCCTATGGGCACTACTTTGGCACACCCTCTCCCCACAGATCAATTGTTTACACATATATAGGGATTCAAATACTATCGTGGAGGGCATCTAGGATACTACAAAATTCGATCCTCCAGATCTTTGTCGCTGGAGCATGCAAACAAGGCTTTTATTACAACTCCAACACTTCTCCATCAACCACATATACCATGAGTCCAATTGGGTAGCTAACTCACTCTCCAAGCACAACATCAACGACCCGAAAGGCACATCACAACTACAAAATATGATGTTAAGACGACTAAGGACCAACTAGCGTTACCATAAGTATATTTTGATTATTAATTTTTGGTCCTGAACATTTTTTTTAATAACATTGTTTTATTTGTGGTCTTCTACACTAAGAAATCACATCTAAACTATACTACATTGTTTTTCCCTTTGCTTTCCTTGAATTTAGACATTTTTGAATAACTGCACGGAATGAAAAAGAACATATACTGATCCTGGAATGATGTAATTGAATTTTAATATTAATAAATTTCAGTTTTTTTTCTTATGAAAAAAAAAAACACTCTCAAAGTTTAGTCCCTTTAACCATTAAATTGTAGCTGGTCATTGAAAATATATTTAAATTTTTAATAGTATGCGTTGGGTTAAATTTTAATCGCAATGACGATTGAGATTATAGTCGGTGACCAATTGCTACGTACAAAGTAATGGGTCAACACGTCTTTGGTGAGAACATTATTTAATTACATAAGCGTGGCGTCAATAGGTACTACACATATAATATGCTTGGAAGTGGGTTTCTATCCTTGTTCAGTCAAAGATGCTCATTAATCAATATTTAAATGATTGTGCATATATATTTGGCTAATGATTGTGCATATATATTTGGCTAATGATTGCATATATATATATATATAGTTGTCTTTTATTCATCCATTTATTTTTTCTATGGAAAATACCAATGGAGGGAGCCGCACTCTTTACTATAGCAAGATAATTGTAGGTAGTAGTTGTTCTAAACAACCCTCTACTTTTGGCTTTATTTTCAATGGAGATCAGTGCAGTCTGCACCATCCTATTCTCCAACTAGGAAAACTATAAACTAGTAGCAACTTGCCAAATACTAAATTTGAGGTCTGCTCAAGTCACATCGAGTATATATACAATATTATAAGTATATGTGAGATCATGTACTCATTCCATAATTTTTAGGGATATAGACTTCAAAAAAATCCCACTCTCACTGGGTCCAAATCAAGTGGAAATGGGAAAGCCAAATCAAGTTTGAATTCAGTGCCAAAGTTTTTTCACTATTGTATGTTCTTGGAGGATCAAACATGAGTATTTGAGAATGACCCATATGAACAACACAAACTTTTCTTGTGACTTTGAATATTCGGAAATGGGCCATGTGAGCAACTAAAGCCTATGAACAACTGCTTATAAACCATAGTATTGGAGAATACTGACAATATATGCTTTGTTTTATATTTTTCACAATTTTTTATTTTTTTCTTGCGAAACCTACCAACTACGTTCCAGTTGTCATTCTCGTTTCGTTTCCCATTTCTAGTAACATAGCTGGGTGCATATTTAAATATTTAGACATTAGATACAACCAAGTTATTTGAATCTCAATGTTTTTTTGGTTAGAATCATCAATTTCGATTTGAGCCTCTAAGTCTCCTGTTACATTTAACTACCCAAATAACATATGAGGATCATCAATTGAACAACCCAAATAAAAATGATATCATTTCTTATATTTATCTAGAATTATTTTTCACAGATATTTTTCTTACGGTTAAGCTCTTGAGAAATTCAAAACAACAAATTGAATTCTTCTCCCTTTAAGCTATTATTTGAAATTCAAAACAACAAATTGAATTCTTCTCCCTTTAAGCTATTATTTCTCTTGACTGACATTTATACAATACATAAAAAGCTTAACACATATTGATCTATTAATATCTGCTGTTTGGCTATCAACGTATTAGGTTTCTGGACAAGGCGGCCATAATGGTGCAAAACACTTCAGAATTGAATACTAACACCCAGATAAGCCTAAAGCCAAATCCATGGAAAGTCTGCACAATAACTCAAGTAGAGGAAACGAAGCTTATATTGAGGATGGTGCCCATCTGGTTGTGTTGCTTAATTTTTGGAATAGCTGCAGTATCACAGAACACAACGTTCTTCATAAAGCAGGGCGGCACCATTGATAGAAGCATGGGTTCCCACTTCCAAATCCCACCGGTTTCTCTTGGCGTCTTTTCCGCCATCTCTGGACTTGCTTTCATTACCATACACGACCGGTATATTGTACCACTGGCCAGAAGAATAAGAGGCGATGAACGAGGATTAACTGTCCTACAAAGAATTGGAATTGGCCTCTTCTTTTCTGTCCTGTGCATGGTGACGTCAGCTCTGGTAGAAAATAAGAGAATCCATGCGGCAGAAATTCATGGCTTACTTGACAGCCCCCAGACTACAACCCCCCTCAGTGTTTTCTGGTTAGCTCCACAATTTTCTTTGTCGGGAATAGCAGATGTGTTTACTCTAGTAGGATTACAGGAATATTTCTATAATGAAGCGCCTGATAGTATGAGAAGTTTGGGTATTGCCTTATATGTAAGTATCATCGGCGTCTCCAGTTTTCTCAACGGTCTCGTCATAACCTTAGTTGAAGGAATAACCAAAAGAGGAGGGCATCAAGGTTGGCTGGTCAATACTTTAAATAGGTGTAAGTTGGACTATTTTTACTGGCTCTTGGCGATACTCAGTGCTGTCAATTTATGCTGTTATGTTTATATTGCTCACGTATACACGTAATACAAGAAAGTAAAGAAAATTGTAACTAATACAACAGATTTTGCATAAGCTAGTTACTAAAGAATCATGGAGGATAGAGAGTTGTGCGAATTAATATCTTTCCTCCCAGCTTGGACTGGACTGTGAATACCAAACATACCATGGGAAAACAGTTATGGCATGGTTATCTTTTCATAAAAGAAGGTATTGCATGGTTATTTTTGCATAAACTTGTTAAGGGCAGTGATGTCTTTCCGGATCACTCTTAAATCAGCATAAGCTTATTCTAATAACTTTGCATGAGCTTGAATTATAATCTGACACCCTTCACTTTGTATATGCAGTTAATATAATATGTTATTTTATCCATGAGGTGTGCAATTTTATCCATGAGGTGTTATGTTATTTTATCCATGAGGTGTGGATTTTGATTTAAGTGAAATTTTATTTTATTTTTAAGATTGAAATTTTATAAGAAAAAGATAAATATAAAAATTATTTTTTAGAAAAATTAACTATTTCAAAAACACTAATAAGAACATTTTATTATAAATCATTCTTCCATCCAATAAATAAATAAATAAATTATAACCTAACTCAAACCAACAAAAACTAAATCCAAATAAACCAACTAAACTCATTACGCCTCATAAATATATAGCATGACAATGTATATTGACACCATTCACTTGGCATATTCATATTTGATTAAGACTACTTTGACGCGTATGATCTCCATATTTTGAGAGACGGGCTCCGTCACTTGCATATTCATATTCGATTAAGACTTCTTTGACCGGACGCGTATGATCTCCATATTTTGAGAGCCGAGCCGCGGTCGGACATTTATGTCTCTTTTGTTTATTATAAGCAGCAACCTTGCAAGCAGGTTCAACCAACCAATTAATTAATGAATAAGGTCAAAGCATTTCCCCTCATAATTTTATAATCTGATGTCGTTCACTTTGTACCTTACGCTTTGAACTAAAAAAAGACTCTGATAAAGGATTTGATGTACTAATTCAGGTTAATATTGAAGTTAATGTTATTGTGTTTTTTTTAGAATTAATGATTGAGATATTGATTTGTGATCGTTGAAATTTTTTTCATATATATATATTAATTTAAGAATAAGTTACATCAGAGAAATTCTATATATTATAGTAATTTTAATATAATCTGTGTTGAAACATACACATTTATATGAAATATATAAGTATTTTTAGTTAATTTTAACATAGTATCATAGAGTAAAATTCATACTGAAATTGTGAGAAACAATAAAATATATATTTTTTTATAAGAAATAATATTTTTTTTGCAATTAATGTTTGTTGGTGTCTACCAAAAAATATTCAAATTAGATGTTTACTTGACTTAAAGCACAGAACCATCTCAGTGAAACTCGGCACATCGTGAAGACACTAGCCCAATTTCTGATATCAGAGATACCGTCAATAATATATACTTATTGGTGTGTGCTTTTCATCACATGCGTTTTGCCTACCTGTTCCAGAAACTAGGAATGGAATCGAATCTCACTGCCATTTAACATTTTCAATATAACCTATAGAGTAATTTCCGTGTAGAAAATAACGGGTAGGTCTCGAGTTCTAATCCCGCTCTTGTCTTTCATGTCAGCCGAACATCCGACGAACATTGAAGATTTTTTGTGCGGTAGAGAATCGGGTCATGAGCTTAAATTGGGTAAATAGGTGGATTTAAGTAGATATTTCTGGTCGCACAAGCAAGGTGCAGCTACGGAAGGGTTCGGGGAAAGGTGGAAAAAGGGAAGAACAATCCATGGTTGAGAATGTGATTTGTTGAAAATATTAAAGTCACCTGCAAAACCTTGTGTAGGAGAAAGGGAGTACAACAGGGCAAAATGGGTTAAGTGCACACCACTATGCATTTAACAGAGGTATGGAGAAACTGTAAGGATGAATTTCATGTTTATGGCAGCAACCGATTTTGCAGAAGAATTGAAGGCATTCGTGGTCTTTACCACGCAACACAGAGTTTTATTGTAGATCAGTCTTATCGGGCTTTAACACCCTCACCAACTAAAGTTTTGAGTTTAAACGCGCCAAGTTATCTGAATTGAGTGGGTCCCATTTGCCAGCGCAGCGCAACGTGGACCAATCAGCAATCATTGCTATTTCGCACTTCACCGTCCGCCCATCTGCAATAATGGTCCATCGCCGAATTTGCGATGCGATGTGGTCCCTACCACGATCACACATCGCAATCGCTCATCGCTTGAGTCTTTCTGTAGAATTGTTTCGCTCGTCCGCCGATCGCCAATTCAAAACTCGACCTGAAGCCTCTTATGAATCCTACTTCATAAGTTTTTGCATACCATTTGGCCATGACATCCTCAACCGCTTTTGTTATGTGAAGATTTTTTGAAATCGGGCTTATGTTTCGTTTGGATTTCGATGGGGCCTAGTGCTAGCCAATCAAATGGCATTTGCGCAACTTTGGGCCTCGCTGACGTCATGCAGTTTTGTAACACGAAAACATTTGCAATCTAGTTTATTGAAGTTTGAAGTCCGGGTCCCTTCGTTTGTTTATGTTTTTTTTTTCTTTTTTATATTTATTTACGCCGCACCATATAAGAATGAAAAATCCCGTAGGCTTAATATATTGAGAAGACTGTGTATATAAAAAGTGTAAGCGCAGGCAGAGAGAGTGTAACTGTGTAAGTCCGGAGACAAAGAAAAACAAAGTGAAGATTTGTAAAGCACTGTATGTGCGTATTCAGATAGAGAGACATTTTGTTTGAGAGCACTGCGTTTTGTAGCAGTCCAGTTTATTTTGTAAATCCATATGATAGAGGAAGAACAAATTTTGTAATAGCTTTTCATGTTAATGTAATAGTTTTAAGTTTTCCATCTCTGTCCAGCAAAAAATTTTAATTTTAAAACTCCGTGTTGTAGTGGAGAATCTCTATTATCACTGCGTGTTTCGGAATAATCACAAAATTCCAACATGATTTAGACCATGATGTTTCTATTTCGACTTATCCGTGGATGATAGCGGATCTCTTGTGGAAAAGAACGGGGTTGTAGAGTGTGCACAAAGTGATTTATCTCACTTTCACATTGGTTTCTCACATTGAAATCTTTGTGGTTTAGTAGTATTATAAATTTTTTGTAAATTAAGTAAGGATAAATTTTCAAAATTAGATAAAAAAAAGTTATGATGTAATAGTTGAATCTAGATACATTTTGTATTTAGAGGTTCTTTTATATAATTATCTAGTACAACTGTTGGCACCTATGTATCTCGGTGGATGGGAGCTCGTCCATAGAATGACTAGCAGTTTAGCTATGTGTCTGAAGCCACTATTTAAGAGATCGAGTGGAAGTAAGGCTCAATATGGATGCTTTTCTAGATCTTATGGAATTTTCGGATCTAGGGAAGGATCCCTCATTGGTTGAAGACATGAAGTGGTCTTTACTCAATGCTCAATATGGATGGCTGTCCACATCTTATGGAATTTGAGGATCTAGGGAAGGATCTCTCATTGGTTGAAGAGGTGGAGTGGTCTTCTAATGATGTTACGTTACATCTTTGGTCTTCTAATGAGGTTACACTACATCTTGGGATTTTTTCTGGTAATTGACTTCCTAAGGTCTTCACGAGTCGAATTGGGGAATTCAACATGAGGACTACACCTTTACTAGGGTTATGAAGCAACTTGATGGAACAGTGAAAGAATGATTGTGTGTTTTGTTGTTTATGGGTGATTTCAATAAATTTATGTAATGTAAGCATTAAGAGAGGACGTTGCAATTAATGCTTACATCATAAATTTGAGTTGTTGGTTGAGAAATTCTCTCAAGCTCTGAGAAACTCTATATAATAGAGTAATTTGAATGTAATCTATGTATATGAGTGCTTTTAATTAGTTTTAACAGTTTTAACACTTTGATACTGAGTTGATCATAATTTGGTAAATGAATGGTGTCTCACACTATTTTATTATGATTATAAAGCAATTAACTGTCAAACAATTTATTCATTTAGAAAATACCTCTGCCCATCAAGTAATTTTTTTTATGACAGGTTTCTTTTTCAAACTTTCTTTCACAGTTATATATATATTTAAGCTTGTTATCTAAAATTATTATTATATCTATTTTATTAATTGTTGGCTAGAGTAATTTTTTGTTGATATAAGTTTTGTGTTTTAACTTTTATTTAATCTATTCTAACTTATACATAAAGCCAAATAAAATAAGTAAAATCATAACTATACACATTTAATAACAAACTTAAGAAAAATGAAATGTTCTTATCCTTCAAATATGAGCTTGCTTTATTACTATTAATATGTGAAATTCATAAAATTTCATAAGAATAACATTTTTTATATAATTTTTGTGTTTTATTTTATCTATTCTAACTTAATCATAAATCCAAATAAAAATAAAATTAAGTACAATTATAAATATATACATTAAAAACAAACATAAAAAAATAAAATATTCGGACACCTTAAAAAAAACAAACATAAGAAAAATAAAATATTCTCATGCTTTCATAGAGCTTGCTTTATTACAATTAGTATGTAAAATTTATAAAATTACATAAATAAATATTAATAATTATATATATATATATATATATATATATAATTAATTAATTATATTTATTCTATTAAAATTTTAAAAATGTTCCTTATTAACTTTTTTTTTCCAAAATATGAAAAGTGGTTTAGTTCATTAATAAACTCACAATTAAAAATAATAAGTCAAATTCTCCTCTCTTTTCTATTGTTTTATCAACCTACATATAAAACTACTTAATACAGATCGATTTATTTGCTATTATTTCTCTTTTATTCATTTATAAACTAAGTAAATCTATTTAACTTAAATTTGTTTATTAAAACGTTTTTAGTTAAAGATGGATCCATCATACCTATTGTTATTTGTAGATTTTTGGGTTAATACAAATCAATAAAATAATTATAACTATTGCTACGTATGTCTGAATAACCAATCAAAATGAGTTAATATATATTTTTTTTTATGACAACCTAGTAGGTTTGTAGACCACGTAACCAAAACACTTCTTCAGAATGAAAAAATGATGCATAGGAAAGTGTAAATTCAAATCCAGAGGGAAGTTTGGATGATAAGTCAAGTAGATGAAACATTCAAATCCATGGAAAGTTTGGATAGTAAATCAAGTAGATAAAATGAAATTTATATTGAAGACAGTACCCATTTCATTGTCTTGTTTAACTTTTCGAATGGTTACAATACGATAGAGTACATTATTAGTCTTGGTCATAAGGGAGAAGGTACTATAGTAATTTATTTGTTTTTGAATATTAGGAAGTCTACCAAAATTATATGATTAATCCCAAAGTTTTACTTTGCATATTTTAGTTTACTCTTTTCTCAGCTATTAAACGCTGATAAGGTTTTCTGTTAGTGAATGAAAAGTTTTGAGGTCTTATTTGGCCTCTTCCTGAGGCAGAGACTCTAATGAAACTTAGTATTAGAATCCATATTGTCAATATTTTTTTTGCATAATGAAGAAATTTTAGATGTTACTATAGCATTACATAGTTAATATGAAATGTTTTTTGTGTATAATGTGGGTGGATTGTGCATGTGCCTCACCACCTTGCCATGTAACTGTGTCACTGCCCTGCTGCCACCTCTTGAATACTAGCTACCACCATGTCTCAGAGTTTGGCTACCTGTCACCAAACGTAACTCAAAATTGTTGTCCCAACCATTGTGTACAATACTCTATTTTACCAATTCGCTAGAGTTAATGTGGCAAAGGTTGGGATTTGGGTGGGTCGACCATTAACAAGGAGCAGTTGGAATAACACTTGATCATTTGAGGCTGAAAAACTAGAGTTTGAATTTGTATGAAATATTACCTTGGGACCTAATTACAGAGCTCCTGCCGACTTTGAAAAACAAAAAAGGCCTCATATAATCCTTGCTTAAACTTGCCACATCACAACATGAGAATGACAAGGATCAAACAAACAACTTTTTGACAACTATTTTAGATGCCCATAGGCCACGTTTTGCAACGCTATTATATTGAAGGAAAGAGATTGCAATAACCAATCTAAATAAATTATTGAGTGCAATGATATTTAAAGCATGTGCATTTATGAAGTAAGGAGAATGAATTACAAACTATAGCATATATGAAAAAATGATAAGGGGAAGTTGCTTCTAGCTCTCTAAACAAAAGGTAGGATGTTAGCTTTGCAACCAAAGAATCAACCCTTGTCGGTGATGATGAACTATATCTTTACTTCCATTTACTCTTTATACCTTTTCTTTTGGTTTCAAATAGAATTTCTTTGTGACTTCCATTGGAACTTAAACGAGATCACCAAATACTTTTGGTGATGAATTAACGACTTAAGAAATCTAATAAATTTCTTATTAAAGGAGGTTCATCAACTCGCTTAGATGAAGGATGGTCGGGCAAGGCCAAGAAATGAGACTCGGTTTTGAGTTTGTCGACATACATTAGAAATTGAAACTTTCCTTCTTTCTTGTGGACTACTGTCAAAGTCTTGGGAAGAGTCACATTTGGCAAGAAACTCAAAGTTTTTCTTTGAATCAGTATGCAAGTGTTGCATATGTTACTTTCCCTCCATCTCATAATAGCATATGTTGCCTTCCCTTCATATCATAATAACAAATCCTTAATTTTAAAATAGAGAAAATATGGAGAGGGAAATATACAAACTGATAGCAACAACACATGAAATGTACTTATCATAAACATAGGAGATTGGAGCCTGTTGAAGAAAATTTGTTGGTTTGTCTTTAGGACAGCGAATGAAGTATTAAGAGAGAAACTTGTTATGTGTCCATGGATACGAATTCCCAAGATAATTGGTAGTTATAATTACTTGGGTGAACGTGGCCTTGTAAAACAAGTTTGGGCATAAATTGAATTCTTGTGGGATATGAGATACGAGAAAATTTGTGATCCTTTGCTTATCATTTTGCAAAGGTATGTTGTGTTTGCATATGATTTACTTACAATTTAGTAATTTGGACCTCTAACAGGTGGTGGGGCGTGATTTCCAAGTGCGGGACCTTTTATTGGTGGTGATGGGTGCACAAATATTGGCTAAAATATTAGCGATGGAGAAACAGGTTGGTTTTAATGGCACTAATTAGCTTGTGCTTATAGAACCATCTTCCTGATATTAATATACACTTATAATACATGAAAATTATATCACACAATTGGGTTGATGTAGCGTTAATGTTAATCATAACTAAAAAAAAGTAAAGAAAAAAATCTATATTATTTAATTTATCAATTAACGATTTTATATTATTTAATTCATTTAGTTTTGGATTAGAGTTAAGAAGACAACCTAACATCTAGGCTCTTTTGTATCCCAAGTTCCCATGATGCTATAAGACCCCACATTTTCCAATATTCTTTCTAGGTTCCAAGTTAGGAGTCATAAGTGAAGGATTCATGATCAATTAGTCACCAAATCAACATATATTCCATCCATGTTAGTAATAAATTGTCGCAAAACCTGGAGGTATTTGGACCCTCTAATTCAATCTTCTTATAATAAGCCTGAACTTAGTTACAAATAAAATTGAGGGTTACATTAAAAAAAATTCTTCTTGTTTCTCCATGTATTCAATTTGTTGTATTTTTTGCTTCAATGAATTCACTGTTTTTACACATATATCACATTATTTGTTTTGGAAGATTTATGCCCATGTTTGAGGTGTAAATGACCTTATTTTTTCACACCCCAATAAGAAATTGTGTATTATTACATGTGGAGATGAAAAAACAATAAATGTTTGACATGAAAATTTATATTGTGACAAACTACAAGGCTTTGAAAATTTAGGGTTGATAAGGCTGGTTAGTACAACAAGCATGGGATTTTATGCATTATAGGAAAATTTGAGCTCTTGAATCCCCTGCTGCAAAGTGAATAAGGCAGAAATAAGAGACCATGGAACCAAACAGTCCATTGTAAGTATAAGTTTGAAAAATCATCTTGTTTTTTCAAGATATGGTCCTTTTCTTCAGATTTGAAATAATTGTGTAGAAGTTGAAATAATTGTTTCAATTTTGAAAATATGTATGCACCTCATGTTAGCAAAGCGATTTTACTAATGTGGCTTTGGTTGGGGATGGTCGTGCACTACAAACATCTCAATTTTAATAGGTAGTTCTTTACACAGTGAAAATTGAATTTTTGTGGTAAAGATAAAATGGGTTTGGGAGAAATTTTGGATTTGTGCAGTCTTTAAAACAAATATTTTCTTTTAGGTTTAATGGAATTATGCTCATACAAAAAATAAACAATAACAATATTTTGGGTGAAGTTTCTTTATTGTTGGTGTGAATTTTGATGGTTTTATTCGAGCTACCAGTGTGAATTTTGATAGGTTATATTCAAGTTTTATTTATTTTAGGTGTGGATGTCCCTTTGGACTGTTGGCACCTATGCCTTTAGGTAGATGGGAGCTCGTCCATAGAATGACTAGTAGTTCAACTATGTGTTTGAAGCCACTATTAGATTTTTTTGTTTGTTTGGTTTGCTTAGAAGTGTGGGTTTTTACATGGCTTCATGTCAAATTTATGGTCTGAGAAACTCAGATTGAGGGGTATTTGAATCTTCAAAATTATTTGGGATAGCACTAGAGGGATATTTAAGCTGTCAAAATCACCCCATGATAGCACCTCATCTGGACCACACCAACCCTTATCATGGCTGGATTTGTTTTGCATCACAGAGTGTGTTAACAACATATTATTCACCTTTAAACCAAAGCCTTATTGGCTAATATGTCAAAAATTTAAATAATGTGTTTTTTTTTAGGAATTAGTAATTAGGTGTGTTTTGTATTTCCACTAGTATGCTGGTAATAGCTGCAATCCTTGTCACTATAACACCTGGATGCATATTTAGACATCAGATACAATCAATTTATTTGAATTTCAATTTATTTATTTATTTATTTTATATATGAAAAATAAGAATCATTAATTTCAATTTGAAACTCGAATCTCTTGTTACATGATTATCAATTTAACTACCCAAATAACATAAGAGGATCATCAATTGAACTACCCAAATGAAAATGATATGATTTCTTATATTTATCTAGAATTATTTTTCAGAGTTTAGGATCATCAATTGAACTACCGAAATGAAAATGATAAATGATATGATTTCTTATATTTATCTAGAATTAATTTTCACAGATTTTTTTCTTATGGTTAAGATCTTAGAGAAATTCAAAACAACAAATTGAATTCTTCTCTCTTTGAGCTATTATTTCTCTTGTCTGACATTTATACATTACATAAAAAGCTTAACACATCGATCTATTTATATATGTTGTTTGGCTATCAACATATTAGGTTTATGGACAAGGCGGCCACAATGGTGCAAAACACTTCAGAATTGAATATTAACAACCAGATAAGCTTTAATTAAGCTTATTAATTATTAATATTTTATGAAGGTTTAATTGTGAGAAGGGTATGAAGTTCAAAAAATTTCCTTCAAAAAATTAGACAATAATTCAATTACAAAAAATATCACAAAAGATTTAATTTAAAAAAATTCAGTTTAAATTTTTTGCAAAAAATACTTACTCCAATCCAAAACACTTAATTTAAAAATTTCGAGAGAAAAATGTCTTATAAAAATGAAACGTAGCTCAAAAGATTTACTTCAACTCAAAACACGTACATACCTCCAAGAAATGTCTTTTGAATGTACGTCCAAGAAATTTTTTTAAGTTCAAAACAATTTTTGCCAAAATCAGGCTGCCTCTAAGAAATCTCTTCGAATTTTTTTTTTAAAACCCAAAACAATTCTTTGTAAAATCAGTTTGCTTCCAAGAAATGCTCTTAAATCCAAACTTTGAAGAAAATTTTTTGAACCCAAACTAAGATCTTTGTAAAATGAGATGAAATGTGCGAAATGTGCGAAAATTGTGAATGATTTCACGACAATTTATATTGCCGCGAAATGTGTTTTAGTAGGGGCTCCGCAAAAATTTTCGGCCGACGGAAAGTTATACCATAGTTCGGTCAAAATTTTGATTAAAAGTTCGGCCAAACTATTAAGTCGTTAGATTTAACGAGCCGTCAGCGGAAAACATAGTTCGGCCGAACTTAGATTAAAAATTCGGCCGAAATAACGTGTCACCAATTACGCAAAAACCAGGCTCTGAATACAGTTCTCCAACTTTGGAATGATTAAATTCCATGAAAGGTTGTTAATTAACTGTCGGAACCAAGACAAACATTTTCAGAATTGAATCTACTTTCAGGAAATATAATTTTTATGGAATTTCATAAACGTTTACTAATTTTAATTATTTTTCTAATAAAATAGGTGCAAGCAATTTTTGAGGGTCATTGTGATTCAGTGAAATCAAAATTTTGTCTCCCAAAATACATTGTAAAAAAAATTGAAAAAATTATGGGGCATTACATTGGTCCGTCGTCTCTAATGGGTAGCTTTTATATTTTTAGTTTATAACTTATATGTTAAGAAATGTCTTGTGACATGAAACATATCCAAAATACACAGTTTTTCGTATTGGACCAGTTCAAAAAATTCTAGTAATTATGATATGCATCCATTGGCTTTGTAAATATGACAAAACCAAAGTAGACTATGTCTAGATTTTTGTAACACATTTTGTTTTCTCAAAAACAAAATTTTCAATGAATACAACATTGCGTCATAACATGACTTCTTATGAATCCTTTGATTGTTAAGAAACACCCACTCAAAGAAACGCTAAGTTGACATATCAAATCTGCATAAAAAAATTTCAAAAAATAATTAATAGAAAGCTAACAAAATTTCTCACAACTTTTATTTTTATCGCAAAATGAAATTCTACACAGAAATTTTTTATAGTTTGCAGAAAGTTGAAGAACCGAAAAAAATGAAAAAAATTTCTCAAAAAAGGGAAAAAAGTGTAACCCAGCTTCACATTTTCACCCAGTTAGTTTGTTTTGATTCCTAAATCAAATAGGAATAAAAATAGCAAATTGGTTCTCCGTGTAAGGAGATCGAGTCAAGTGGATTAGATCATTAATATAGGATATAACTAGGTTATTAGAGTGGTTCAGCGGAGAGCTAAAAAAAGACAAGAGAACCAATTTCGGGGATATATAAGTGTGAATAGGAGAGTGTGAAAGGTGTGTGAGGTGTGGAATAGGTGTGAGTGAAATGTGAAAAGAGAGAGTGAACAAATAGAATAAGCAATGTAATAATCTAGCCATCAAGGGCAAGACTCTGTGTATTGTCATTACTGTTAATTCCAATTATGTTTGTATTTTAATTCAGCTATCTGTTTTAAACTATCGCTTTTTATTTTTTTGTTGGAGTATGGATATTTCATCGCACACAATGGGGTTCCATGTAATACGTCTATGTGAAATTATAGATTCGATTCAAGCTTGCGAAGTTGCGATATAGACTTTCACAACGATTTTGGCATTGATCTCCTATCGCATCCGGAGAAGGGTCGATTGGACGTACCGGAAGCAAAGATATAGTGAGGACCATTAGATCTGGGCATATATCAATGATGGAGATTAAATCGCAATCCCAATGGAATATTGCTATATCGATATCGACGATTTTTATGTTTATTGCTAATTTATCGCAAGTTATATGTTTAATTTACGATGCGTTAAGGATTGGAGGTTGCGATGCAATGCAATCACATATCGCATTAAGATGAGGATATATGATTGACAGTGTGATTTTGTGATAACCTTATAAATGCGATCATAGTCATGCGTAAAGGAATCTAATTAAGTTGTGTGGGCCCATAAACCACAGGTCTACGCGTATTATGAAAATTTGCAGTCTTGCTGCATCAGTTCCTGGTCAAGTTTTCCTAGTTTGTTGTTTCTTCTATGGAAGAAACCTTAGGATTAAAATTGGGTGGTAGAGATATCAATAATTTTTGTACTAAAACACTTTCTTTAATTTCTTCTCCTAGGCCTATCATGATATTCACAACTTTTGCAACTCTTAAGAAAAATGCAACTATATCTTAATCTTTATTCATTTTTAAGTTTTCAAATTGAGTTCTATAGTTTGGCCATCTTCACCTTTGTATCCCTCTCATGAATATTTTCTAATGTATCCCAGATTTCTTTGGGAGTATTACTATGGATTACTTTGATAAATTATGACTCACTTAGACTGCTCAAGAGTGTATTCATTGCTTTGGCATTAGCTATGAATTTTTTTTTGGCTTCTTCCTTAGTGTTTGTATCCTTTGGTGCATATTTTTCTTCCACAACAACCTAGACTCCTACTCCAAGAGACATTATGTATGTCCTCATTCTTATTTTCCAGAAAGCATAGTTTATGCCAGTAAATAGAGGGGATTTATTTGTAGAACTTCCTTCTAGGCTAGCCATTTTGGGGACTAAGGACCTCCTTCCAGAAGTTAAACTGATACAAAAGGAACTGGATTTGATACAAATTGATGAACCCTTTACTAAACTGAGAGGGGGGATGAATCAGTTTATTCCATTCATGGACATTAAAATTATTTTCATTAAACTCAGTAACAATTCATTTCATAAGCATCTTAATAAAGAGTGATCAACAGACTAAATATGTGAACAAAAAGTAATAAGAATATTAACACATCTCTTAAACACATAATAATCATGCACATGGACACCAGATATAAGTGAAAACCCATAAGGGAGAAAACCACATCCTACTCCCTCTCACAACTGATTTTCTGAAGGCTCCAACCTACAGGAGGCTCCTACATCAATTTCTGCAAGCTACAACTTTAAAGGAAGCTCCAACTCCCATATATTTTTTGTAGGCTACAACCCACAGGAGGCTCCTACCTCACCTACCTCCAACTGGAAGTTTATCAAGCTACAACTTGAAAGGTGACTACAATACCCTCACTCAACATGAAAGTAAAATGTTGATTTACCTGGATATCAGCTTTGTTTTCCTTCACCTTAACTTCTACCTTCTCTGCCTTTAAATCTGCTTCATATCAGCTCCAGATGTGCATAACATCTCTATCATCTCTCTCACATTCTCCAACTCTCTCCCATTCTGCCGCTCTCTTACATTATTTAGCTCTCTTCGATTCTGCCACTCTCTGCCATATCTATGCACACTGATATTACATGTTTTATACAGATAAATACATGACTATTTTCATTCTATAGGGAATACAAAGTGAACAAGCCCGACCCTATGCCTTTCACCCGTTCGATTCCTTACACTGTAGTTTAGGTTATTACATCAGAAATAATAATTACAACACTCATTGGAGTTTTTCCTATTCCTACAGAGACTTGCCTTTGTATTAAAAACAATATAAAATAATTAATGAATTTACATTTACAGTTACAAAAATATTTCACTCAACCCTTTTAGTTCTTGGCTCGCTGAGTATTTATTTTTTTGTTGTTGTCATTGATTTTCTCATTTTTGTTGTTATATTATAACAGTGTTGCATGAACGCCTTTTTCTCGACTTGACCTAGCTGGCACCTTTTGAACAGTGTTGCATAGTTTTAATTTGGCTTGAATTGACCTAGATGATGCGTTTTCAATAGTGCTACTTCATCTCTTTTTTCTTGACTATGCATCTTCTGTTCATGCCCACAACGTTTAGCCTTTACTGCTTCTTTATCCCGTGTCAGGTCACTTACCGGAGCCTTTCTGCCCGCATTTAGACTTTCTTCCATTATCAAGGTGTAGCCATTTTTCACCTGTGCTCGTAGTGTCGAGTCTTATTATTCACCCGATTCCTTCTTTCGTGTTCAGCGTTTTCTTCATAAACCGTCATTAGAATGGACTTGAAACATATAAATATTTACCTCTGTACGATATCGCGTATGGTCACTTATTGCATTTCGGAGTTTCCTTTGTGTTTCATGTTATATTCAGCTCTTCCATTCTTCGATGTGATTTCTTAATGAAAAATCCTTACTTTTGGATTTTAAATCCTTTGGAATTCACCTTTGAAATGTATCACATCCACTCCTCGTATCACATCTTGCATTATGACGTTTCAACATGATTCTTGAGCACTTATCCTCCTGAGATTTCGAATTAAAATATCTGATTGGGTCCCTCAATCAGACTTCAATTCATCTAGATTTATATTTGAACTATATCACGTCCGCTCCTCGTATCGCATCTTGGAATTCTTGGTTGTTTTGCGTTATATTCATTGCTTCCAACTCCGATGCGATTTATTCACAAAAAGGACTTATTCTGGATTTGAAATCCTTTGGAATTTAACTATGAAACTTCACCGCATCCACCCCTTATCACATTTCAGAATTTTAACTTTTTTCATGAGCGCCATTCCTCCCGAGCTTTGCGATTTGCGACATGCGAATGGGTCCCACTTGAATTTATCACAACTTCTCTATTGTAAATTTCCATTGCATGTTTCTTATCGCAAAGTTCTCTGATATCTAGATCTTCACCTCTTGCGATTTACGATTGGCGATATGTGGGCCAGGTCCACGTCATATCCACGTCATCATGCCACGTCACTGCCACATCACCTTGCCACATCATCATAAATTAACGGTGATTTGTGGGGTCAGGGAGACGTCATCTACCACATCATCTTGCCACGTCACTGCCTTCGTCATCTTCCATACTTCGAATTTCAAAATTTCTTGTGTCTCTCTGGTTTTGTGATCATCCTTTCGCTACATTTTGCGATATGCAATCGGGCCCTCCACATGCAATTGTGATTTGTGGTGAAGCCTTTGAACACTGTTCTGCATGGATATTTGCATGACTCAACCCTGACCTGTGCATTGTTTTGAATGTATTCAATAGCCCGACTCTTGAGCTTTTATGAACTTAAAATAGCACGACTCAACCCATTCGTTCAGGACTCTGCCCATGTTCACGACTTGCCCCAATGCATTCATGACTTCACCCAACATGTTCAGTTCTTGACCTAGCTCGCTGCCTTTGCTGCCTTTTCTTCTTTGATCCCTTAACTGACTTCACTCCTTTGTTGTTCCTCTACCTCTCTTTTATGCTTTCTCATTGCACCATTTCCTTAGATAATGATTCTACTACTGCTCCTTTGTCCTTACTGATAATTCTCGTGCTGATTCTTTGCCCTTAATGATAATTTTGGTGTTGCTCCCTTTCCATTAATGACAATATTTCCAAAAACAATACAATTCTATTCCTCACACTCATAAACCTCTACACTCTCCTGACTGTCTCACTCCAATCCTGCTCAAATCTAGCTTTCGATCTAAGCAAAATTGGTCAATTATTTAACCTTTTTATTTCCTCTTCCTAGACTTCCTTTCTTACGCATTCTTGGGATAATTGAGCCCCTATTAATTAAGAGATTCCCAATTAATTATTGCGCAATCCTTCAGGGCCTTCTTGGTGACCTCATGCATGACTTATACAATTTTCTAATAGTATAACTGATATATCTCTTCTGTTTAACGTCAGTCTCAACTGGGTCTTCCTTAGAACTGACATGCAATAGACATTTATAGTGAATTATGAGTTAACTTATTGATCACTACTTGTGAATTAAATCAGATTGAATTCACTTGACCTCTCACTAGCTCATCTCTTAGTTAGAACTAGTTAAATTGATTTTAACTCAATTAATTGAGTTAAGTAATTACAACTCACAAATAACTGTAACTGGACCCCCTAAAAAATGAAAATTCTCTACATGCCTCCTCTTTCACCTCTAACTCGAATTTCCTAAGCTAACTAAGTCTTCGTGACTCAGTAACTAATATAAGTTTTCATGAGAAGAAATTATAATTTTTCTTCCAATTTAATTAATTAAAAATTAAATCAGAATCCTCATATGGTACCATTTTTTGGTGACATTTTCTAGATTTCATTTCTAGGTGTCAATGTCACTATTTATTGTTGCAAATTTCAACAAAATCCCAATTTCTCTATTGTGTATGATTTTCTTCTATAGTTACTTACTCTTCCACTACATTGTTGATGTTATTGTTATCTCTATATAATTTGCTTATCATGATGTGGGGTGAATGTAATATGTACATTGTTGAAAATGTTTTAAAATGTGTTTATCTACAATAGACAGTAATCGAGCCCTAAAATTAAAATCCATGTCAACTTGGGTTCCAAGGACCACTTAGTCCTCCCGTAATGTATTTTGTAGTGTTTCACCATTATATTCAACAAACACCTAATATGTTGCTACACTATTGTATCACTCTTCATCAAACCTAGAGACACATATCTTCATATCCAAGTATTATTATAGGTTATCTTACCTCGACCACATCTCAACCTTCACGTTTGTAGAAACATCTTGTCATTCCTATATGCCATATTCCCGAAATCCAACCTAGCTTGTAGGTGATCTTGCCTTAGACACATCTAGGCCTTCCAACCACTTGACAACACTTACGTCCATTTCTGAAGCCTAGATCCTAAGATCTCTAGCTCTACCACAAGGTAATATGGCCCCATATGCATCCGATCCATTGCATATTGTAAAGGACCTTGCCAAAACCATATCCATAGATATTAGACATGATACTTGTAAGGGAAATCTACCTAGATATGACTGATTCTTGAAAATGATATCTGATATTGTGGTATATCTAGGTTGTGCATAAGAGAAAAATTCCTTGCTATCTCCAGACCACAGATGCTTAGATATGAAAGGAATTTTACAAGGTGATATGACACGCATGAAATATTGCCTACACACTAGGATAATGGCCCTTTCCACCACCAAATTTTGCAGAGGCATGAAGATAGGGAAAAGAGAAAAATAATGAAGAATTGGGGAATCCCTTGAGGAAAAAGGAAACTACCTAAACACCAAATTTATAATGTTGAATGCTAAGGTCTAAACATGGATTCTCAGCAATACTAATCCCTATCAATAATAAAATAAAGGGGCACCACTAAGGCCTAAATTAACACCAGATCCATAACAAGAGGAATACATGGCTCCAGAGGCCAATTAAATCAAAATTTTAAGCACTCCATTTTCACTATCTATTATAGGTTAGTTGATTTATTCAGTAATGTAGTAATATTTCATTCATCTTCAAGGAGACATGCATGTTTATATGTTTACACAAGAGGGCTCGTTAGAGAGAATTTGACATAAAAATTGGGCCTTGAAACAAAAATGTACAACCAAAATCAAATTTATAAGAACCGATAGGATTCAATATGATGATGTCAACCATGGGGGGTGATTCACCACTTTTGGAGTAAAACAAAAAAAAATGCTTTTTCAACTCGTATTTTTAACTTATTTCCCTATGGTTTTACTCAAATTTAGAGTGTAAGCACTCATTGGATGTGGAATTTAATTATTCATCCAAGGAGTACCCATGTTGCATACTTTCAATGGAATCACGTTTTTTCATGTACCAACATCCATAGAAAGTATGAAACATGGGTACTCCTTGGATGAGGAATTAAATTCCTCATCCAATGAGTGCTCCTGTTTGAAATTTGAGTAAAACATCGGGAGATAAGTTGAAAATATAAGTTGAAAAAATAGTTTTTTATTTTTTCCTTCTAAAATTTCATAATTTAATCTAATCTTATTTTATTATTTCCACTATTATTTTATGATATTCATTAGGATTCCCATTTTAGACCTCACAATTTATTTAAGACCATGTTTGTAACAATATGAATATTGGTCTATTAAACTAGTTTCAATTCTTCATCATAACAATAAGATGAGTATGCAAAAGCTGCATATTTATCACATCATTCCTAAATTATGTAATCATCAACATTGAATAAAGATTCATTTAAATCACATCATATAAAATATCCTGCGAACCCTAAGTTTGGTAGTAGTTCAACAATGTAAAAAATTCCATATAACCATAGACATATAAAGTAGTTTTTAACCATGAATGTATCAATAATTTTAGGCATTTTTCATAAATATATAAGACATCATGCAATTCAACAATATGGAAATAACCAAATATTTCAAGCATCCATTACTACCATAGATGTGTAAGATATCCTATCAACTATGAATATATAATGATTTTAGGAATTCTTTCATGAATGCTATGCGACTATTCATCAAATAATAAGATAAAAAACACTATAATAATCCATAATATGATATGCATAAAAAAATATACTTATATGAATGTGTTAGAATAGTTGGAAATTTAAGACGAGACTTCCACTCTCCACCCAACCATAAGCCAACTACATTGCAATCTCTCTTGCAGTTGACCACCTTCGAGCTACATCTAGATTCTAAGGGAATGATTGCATAGGAGAAATTCACACCAATTTCTTATTCAAACACTTATGAGGTGGAGTTCACTATACATGTGGCTCATTAAATACTCTTTAGTAGTAAGCACCATAATAACTCACTTACTATATGAGTTTTAACGCACACGACTTCACCCAAATTCCAAAGTGGTATGTTTCTTAATTCTAAGGGGTTGAATCCACTATGAAGGTGGTTCATAAACCAACAACAAGCACTAAGTGGTTCATTAGCCAAACATCAAGCACCTAATGGATTTATTAACCATTCCTAAAAAGAAAGTGGTTCACCAACTAACAACAAGCATTGATTGGTTCATTAGCTAAATAGTGAGCACTTAGTGGTTCATCAACCAAAGAGAAAGAAATGAGTGTCTATTTATTCAATAAGATTCACATAGGCCACACAAGGCTGAACAAGGAGTTAATGTTGGGTATGTGCTATATTATTTCCATGACTAGTCACGTGCGGGGGAGTCACGGGGGGGCGTTAGTCCCCCCTATTATGTCGAGTGCAACATGGGGGTCACAAGGGGGGCAGAAGCCCCCCCTGTCGAGGTCTGGGGTAGCAGCTCAGAAAAAAAAATTTGGACCTTATTTTCTGGTGGGAAGACCCACCCATGGTTTTGTGCATGGGTTTGCACATGGTTTTGGGGTACAATGGTTTTCGGCCCCTGGTATTTTGTAGATCCGGTCAAGGGAACTACGGTTATGTTCTAATCCAAGGTTAATGGATTGGGGTTTATGTATGCTTCGACACGTATATATATGTGTTGTAACACTAAAAGTAATATAATGAAAAATCAAGATGGTCGTCCTGGTTTGGGATCTAGGGGAAAATCTCTGTGTTTATTTGTTTTATTTTTTATGCTCTTGCTATTGTTTATTTTATGTTTTAAGATTCATTTGTAGATAATTTCTGTAGAGGGTTAAAACCTACATTTGGTATCAGAGTTGTTTCGGCTTCAAGGGACACCTTTTCTGTTGAGGGGTTTTTTGCTTGGGCCTGTGGTAGACCCTGTTCAGTGGGCGATCTGTGGGATCGATTCTTGCGGTGAAAGAAAATGGTGAGCAGTGGAAAGATGGAGATCGAGAAATTTAATGGTTAGAGTTTTGAGTTGTGGAAGCTCAAGATGGAGGATTTGCAGGTGGATAAAGACCAATGGATCATGGTAGATCTAGGTACTAAACCAATGACAATGTCAGATGAAGACTGGCAGAAGTTGGATCAGAAGGCGAAGAGCACAATACGATTGTTTGTCTCAGATTTGGTATTGTTGAATGTATCTGGGGAAGCTACGATGAAGAATTTGTGGGACAAACTTGGGAATTTGTACCAATCTAAGTCTCTGGTGAATAAATTGTTCCTGCAGAAAAAATTGTATAATCTAAGGATGAAGGATGGAGACTCGGTGACAGAGAATCTAAATGCCTTAAATACGGTGGCAAGTCAACTGTTATCTGTTGATATTAAAATCTGAGATGCAGATAAGTGCATCAGCTTGTTGTGTTCTCTACCAGATTCGTGGGACAGCCTGGTTATTGCAATAGGTAGCAATACAACTACCTTGAATTTTGATGACATTGTCTCAGCTTTGCTATCGGAGGAAATGAGATGGAGAAATATGGAGGGCCAGAATGGAGATGCCTTATCTGTACGAGGAAGGTCCCAAAAGAGAAACAAGAATAAGGTTTCGAGTGGGAGATATAAATCTGGAGGGAGATCTAAATCTCCTGGAAAGTTTGTAAAGGTGTGCTAGAAATGCAGAAAGGAAGGGCACTACAAAAAGGACTGTAGATCTAAAGCTCCTGAGAAAGGAAAGGGATCTGATGATGCTCCTTCTACAGAGGAAAAAACCACCTCGGATGAAGGTGGGGATGTGTATTTGGCTTCTTCTTCAAATAGACATGTAGATCATGAGTCATGGTTGATTGACTCGGGTGCATCCTTTCACATCACTCCCCATAGGGAGTGGTTCTGTGAGTATGAGAAATATGATGGAGATGATGTCTTCCTAGGGGATGATAGGAAGGCTAGAATCGTCGGACGTGGAAAAGTCAAGCTGAGGCTGCAAGGTGGAAGGAATAGAACACTTCATGGTGTTCTGCGCATTCTTGCATTGGCCAGAAATCTGATTTTTGTAAGCAAGATGAATGATGTGGGTGTAAAAATAGTGTTCGAAAAGGATACCTGTAAGATGGTTTGGGGAGCACTAGTATTAATGTGGGGAGTTCGGATTGGAACTCTGTACAATCTTCAGGGTAGCAGTACTTCTATGGTTCCTGGAAGTGGATCGGAAATCGTAGCGGTCTCTGGAGAAAAGACCATGCTATGGCATCAAAGGCTTAGACATATTGGAGAGAAGGGCCTTCAGATACTACATGGAAATGGTATGGTAGAAGGTATGTCTAATAGCTCTTTGGATTTCGATTTCTATGAAAATTGTGTATATGGGAAGCAGAATCAGGTGAGTTTTCCTTCTGGTGCTAAGAGGGCAAACAAGATATTAGAGCTTGTGCACAGTGATGTGTTTGGACGAGTGACGGTTCCATCACTGGGTAAGTTTGTGTACCATGTTTCATTTATAGATGAATTCTCAAGAAATACATGGTTATATTTCTTGAGGAATAAATTTGAAGTCTTTCACAAATTTAAAGAATTAAAGGCTTTGGTGGAAAACCAGATAGAGAAGAAGATAAAGTTACTGAGGATAGATAATGGTGGGGAGTTATGAAAGAATGAATTTGAAGAGTTTTGTAAGAAGTGTGGTATAGCACGATAGAATACTACTCCATACACAACTCAGAAAAATGGAGTTGCATAAATAATGAACATAACACTGATGGAAAAGGCAAGAAGCATGCTTAGTGGTACTAGGTTAGGATAAGAATTATGGGCAGAGGCAGTGGAGACTACATGTTACCTAGTTAACAGATCACCTTCATCAGCGTTGGAGGATAAGACTCCACATGAGGTATGGATTGGCAAGAAACCCTCTCTTTCACATCTGAGGGTATCTGGATGTGATGCATATGTACATGTTCCAAAGGAGAAAAGGACCAAGTTGGATAATAAATCTGAAAGGTGCATCTTTATTGGATATAAGGATGGTTTAAAGGGTTACAAGCTTTGGAACCCATAAACAAGGAAGGTTGTGTACAACTGAGATATGGTGTTTAGAGAGGTGAAAGATGTCGTTAAACATGAATTCCTACCAAAGGAACCTAAGAAGATAGAGTTTGAGCTAAAGGAGGATGAATCAGACTCTACAATAGAAGAAGACTCAGAAGAGGAAGAGCCACAAACTCCAGTTGTGAGAATATCAGTTCGGGAAAGAAGGCAACCAGAAAGGTATAGTCCATCTGCTTTTTGTTCAAGTTTTTCCTTAACTATAACTGATGATGATCCCAGAATTGTCAGGGAGGCAGTAGATTCAAAGAATGGAAAACTCTAGAAGGAGGCCATGGTTGATGAAATGAAATCCTTGCATAAAAATGAGGCATGGGATCTGGTGGAGTTGCCGACTGGAAGGAAGCCCATCGAGAGGAAATGGGTGTTTAAGAAGAATATGAATGTAGAAGGCAAGGTGGAGAAATAAAAAGCTTGGCTGGTAGTAAAAGGTTATTCCCAGGTGTCGGGAATTATTTTGGTGATATTTTTTCTCCTATTTCCAAAGTTACTTCTATTATATTACTTTTATCTGTTGATACTGCATTTGATTTTGAGGTAGAACAGATGGACGTGAAGACAATATTTCTTCATGGGGATTTGGAAGAGGAGATCTACATGAAACAACCTGAAGGCTTTATGGTGAAGGGAAAGAAATAACTGGTATCCAGGTTAAATAAGTCTTTGTATGGGTTAAAACAGTCACCATGGACGTGGTATCAGAAATTTGATACCTATATACGAGAACTTGGATTCACCAGAAGCAAGGAGGATAACTGTCTTTATTTTAAATTAATTGGTGACCATGTTATTTATTTGGTCTTGTATGTGGATGATATGTTGTTTATTGGAAATGAAAAAGAAATTATCCAAGATTTGAAGACCCAACTGTTCTCCAAATTCGACATGAAGGATCTTGGTGCTGCAAACCATATTTTCAGCATGGAAATTAAGAGAGATCGAGAAAAGAGGAATCTCTGGTTAAACCAGAGGAAGTATTTCAAGACTATATTGCAGAGGTTCAATATGCAGGATAGTAACCAGTGAATGTTCCGATTCTTGTAGGTGTAAATCTGTCTATTGAACGGTGTCTCAAGGCACAAGAAGAAGAGGAGGATATGTCCCGTGTTCCATATGCAAGTGCAAAGGGTAGCCTAATGTATGCAATGGTCTGTATTAGACTAGACATTGCACATGCAGTGGAAGTATTGAGCAGTTTTATGTCAAACCCAGGGGAGGAGAATTGGACAGTAGTGAAACAGGTTTTTAGATAGTTGCGTGGCACTAGTGATTATGGCTTGTGCTACCAGGGAAGACCAAGACTGGAAAGAGTGTTGGAAATTCGTGGTTGTGTTGATGCAGACTGGGCTGGAGATCTGGACCAAAGAATATCTACAAGTGGGTATGTGTTTATCCTATTTGGAGGTGTAGTCAATTGGATGAGTAAAAGACACTCTGTAGTGGCTCTTTCAACTACAGAGACAGAATACATAGCATCCACTCATGCAAGCAAGGAAGCAGTTTGGTTGTATATATTGTGTTCAAGTATGGGGTTGGTGCAACAAGCTATAAGGATAGACTATGATAGCCAAATTGCAATTTTCTTGGCTAAGAACCCTGCTTATCATTCAAAGATGAAGCACATTGACGTTCAATATCACTTTTTGAGAGATATGGTTGAGTCTAAAAGGGTGTTGCTGGTAAAAGTGGACACCTTGAAGAATGTTTCAGATGAATTGACGAAGTCTATGAGCACTCAGAAGTTCTCTTGGTGTAGAGAAACAATGGGTGTTGAAGAACTGGGCTAATGACTAAGCTCTCCTGTGGCCCCCTGTGGAAAGAAAAAAACAAGTGGGAAAATGTTGGGTATGTGTTATATTATTTCCACGACTAGTCATTTGTATGGGGTGTCATGGGGCGTATCCTCCATGAGAGCCAAGCATCAAGTGGGTCACTGGGGCAGAGACTCCCTTGGCACCCTTTCGGGCACGGCCAACAAAATTCTGACTCTATTTTCAAAGGGGGCGCACTCCACCCATGGTTTTGTGCATGGGTTTGCACATGGTTTTGGGGTACAATGGTTTTCGACTCCTGGTATTATGTAGTTCCGGTCAAGGGAACTATGGTTATGTTCTAATCCAGGGTTAATGGATTGGGGTTTATGTATGCTTTGACATGTATATATATGTGTTGTAGCACTAAAAGGAATATAATGAAAAATTAAGCTCATCGTCCTGATTTGCGATCTAGGGGAAAATCTCTGCATTTATTCGTTTTATGTTTTATGCTCTCGCTATTGTTTATTTTCTACTTTAAGATTTGTTTGTAGATAATTTCTGTACAGGGTTAAAACCTACAGTTAAGTGGTCTTAAACATAATCACATAGATTAACACCCGATGTCATAGAGTACAACCTCAAGCTCACAAAGTACAAGGTGAAGGTCAGCTCTAGCTACCACATTATGCTCCATAGATCTACAATGTCCAAAATTCGTCATGAAACCATGTTTTCTCTAGGAGAGTAATGGTTCACACACACCAAAACCAAAAGAGAGAGGGAGAACCAATATCCACAATAGATCAATAATCAAATCCCAAGAAATTATATTATAATAGAGAACCCGAGCATTCCAAAAATAGTGAACTACTAATTAGATGTAGTCTAACCAAGACAAATCTAATCCTCGTGTGATATAGTAAAAGTGAGCTAGCATGAGTGAGTGACAGAGAGAGAGCTCTTGTTCCCTTCACTATGTGTGTATATATATTTTTCTTTCGCATCCTGGTGTGTTTTGAGAGAGCACCAACTTGGATCTTAAACATTCTCTTCTAAAGGGTTGCCACTTTAAAATGTGAGGAGAGAAGGTGAATGGGAACCAATCTACCCTTCTAGTGCCCTAGTTCAATCTCATAATGACTGTCAGTAAAATCTTCCAACTGTAGCTCATCCCAATTGCATCTCAACAAAATTTTTCATGTAATGGCTCCCTAAGTTTGCAAGTAATTTCAACAATTAATTTGGTTGGGTAATGGATTTTCAAAATAGGTGAGAAAGCAAGTGATTCCTCGTAGGCTAAGGAGTTGTAAGTTTGTCCTTTCTTTATTTTTATTTTCTTAAATTAATTTTAATCATTAATTAGTAGATTTTTAATAAAATGTTCATCCAGACATGGTTCTCCACAATGGTTTTACAGTCACCTTTAACATTACAAAAGTTAGGGGAAAAAATAGAGGATGTTACATTGGGAATAACTATCATTCAAAAAAACATGGCATGTAGTAGAAGATGAAAAAGGCACCATCTTTCATATCCAAAATTACACCAAACCAATTTATCTTGTGAGTATGTGATTTCTTGAAGATGTTCAAAATATTTGTAATAGTTTCCAATTGTTAAAGAGTTGTTCATATGGGAAACTAGTGTTTTGATCTCTATCCTTGTCTTCATTATGGGAAAACAAATAACCTATCTAAAAATATTGGAAGCAAAATAAGATTAAGAAAAAAATCCATAATGGATGGATAAATTGTTGGAGATGGAATCAAGAGGTAAGGAAGTTGCATAAGTGTTACCAGCTAGTTAATATAGAGGTAAAAAAACATAAGAAAGAATAATTGGAAAATGAAAAAAGCTACCAAGAAATTATTCAAGATGGTTTTGGGAATGACCTAGATCTAGTTCTATATGTTCTCTACAGTAAAATATGGTACTCTCCACACTTAAAGGGTGGAAGCACATTGATGAAAATAAAATAAACTCTCTTACACCTTAAGTGGGGAAGTGAGGATGGTTAATGGTAAACCAAAGATACCACATTAATCAAATTGGTTATAGGTAATCCAAAACCATCATATTTTTCAAAACAAATTGGTTAGTTTTCATCCAAAACCACTACATTTTTGAAGTGAAAATGGTTAATGGTAAACCATAAACCACTAGTATCAATGGTAGATGGTTAGTTTCTAACCAGAAAAACCACCAAATGAAGTGCAAATGGTTAGTGAGAAAACAACAAAACCACAACATAAAGAATCCAAAAATCCATCTGACATCCTTTTAACCATGAATCATTGAACAACATATGAATCCAAAGCTCAAGATTAGATCCTATCATATATAAATTATTGGAAAACAGAATCCAAAATTCAAGCTTGGGTCCCTTTAACAAACTTCTCACATTTCCCTTGACAAGGGAGAATACCAAATGTTCAAGCTTCAATATTTGAAGTCCTATCACAATCGAAATTCAATAAGCATTTAGGAATTACAACATAACAACTGTTCTCCTCAAAATATATGAAATTAACTATTGGGATTATAATTATAAAGAATGTGAATGATCAAACATGGTAATTTTTTGTTCACTTCCATATATTTATGGTATTTCAAGCATATCTTCACTAGAGCTTAGTTGAACAATTTAAATTTGAGCATGATACACATTTTTGGTATAATTATTAAAACCCGTGATTAAGAAAGTGCAAAGGGGTGGAGGGAATGTTAGAATGTCAATCTCTAGACAATCATAAATTTCAAGACCACAATTATCATAAGTCGTTAATCCTTATCTTCGATGAGGTGATTTCATAATCCATTGATGATTTTCAATGAGATATAGATCTTGAAATTTCAAATGAAAGAACTATAAATTCATATCATAAGATCAATTACAATACGCTGAATATGGTATAAAGTCTTTGTTTCCATATTTTATCTCATTTACACTTGCTCAAATCTTATCACTTTTGATTATGAACTCTATCTCATTCTAAATTTATGTTTTATATATTAATTTTTTATGGATTACTATTATTTATGCTAACATTGTCTCTTTCAAATCTAAATTCACCTAATCAATGTGTTGGAATATGTAATGGATAAATTCCTACCAAGATCGATGTTTTCTTATTACATCTATATTTGATACCCTTCAAGAACAATGGTAAAAATATCAATCATTTGATGTATACCAATTATATGAGGAATATAAATTGGAAATTATTTAGAACAACTCATTCTTTAATTTATGGTATTTTATGGTTTTAAGTGGCCTTCTCTTAGCTATTAAGTTGATTATGTAAATTGAGGATTTATCACAATACTTGCATGTGTTGATGGTAATGTATGTTGTGGTTTTGGGATTGGATTTTCCATAGTTTTCCTAGTTTCAAACACTATTTTATATTTGTATGAAACACCATTCTATAGGCACAAGGTTTCTAGAGGAAACCATGTCACTGGTATAACTCAAGTTGTAGATATTGCTAGAAAAATTGAAATATTAGCATGCGTTCACAAATGAACTTGCTTTATGAGGATTAGTATGTGGAATGCATAAAATCACATAAGTAAATGCCAATAATTTAAATAATTAAATAATATGATTGGTTGTCCATGAAAACGTACAAATCAATTACATATTAGAAACCTTGATTATGTGTTCATTTACATCTTACAACAATAATGGTTAAATCATTTAAATTTTTCTAAAATTCCATTTTTTGTTATCTCTATATTTTTCCTCTTGAGAATGATATTTGTCTTGTGGAAGCATTTTTTGTTAAGGTATGGAAATACATTTGAGTGATAATTTATTATTTCCTTTCATTCTATAATCACAAATTACCTACTTATTTCACATGCAAATTTTTGCTTGTAAATAATATCTAAGTTAATTAAAGAACTTGTTTTGGATGCGATGTTGGATCACATAGACTTTATAATTAAATAAATTTTCAATAATAAATTAAGATACATTTCCTAAAATCAATGATATATTCAATTGCATGAATGAATTGAAACTTTTTTCTAAAATATATTTATTGTTGTAATATGAGTTATTGAGAGTAAGAGAAGAGGAAATTCCTAAGACAACATTTAATGTGTGTATGCTTAGGATTGACAAAATCACCTAGTTTATTTATGAGTCTAATCAATGAAATGTTTTGAAATATCACAACCATTTTGTACAAGTTTTTTTGGATGATATTCTAATATACAATGACACATTAGAGGAACACAAAGAACATTTAGGGAAAGTATTAGAGTGTTATATAGAGAATAACCTATATGGTAAACTCTTGAAGTGTTCATTTTATGAATCAAAGATTCATTACTTGGAAAATATAATTTTAAGAGAATGAGATAATGAATATGGAAAATATTGAAGCAATTATGAAATGGATATATTCTACTAGTGTACACAAAGTATGAAACTTTATCGGTTTGGTCAAATATTATACAAGTCTTGTATAAGGTTTTTTAAATATTTCCTATCCTATTAATAAATTACAATTAAGAAATTTGCGTGGATAGAGAAACATGAGGGAATTTTACAAAGAGTTAAATAATTATTGATGATGACTCATATTTTAAAAATACTAGATATAGATCTACATGTTTTATCATGCATGGATGCTTTAAAAGAAGAATTAGATGGAGTACTAATCCAATAATGTAGGGTGATTTCCTAAGCTTTGAGAAATATTAGACCAGACAAATAAAATTATGTAAATCATAGTGATAGTACATGCATTAGTAATTTTGATACATTATTTATTTGGAAGAAAATTTGAGAGGAAGATAGACCATCATAGACTTCAACTTATATTTATCAAAAGTAATTTAAATGCTAGAAAGACTAGGCGGTGAAAATTAATTAGTGAGTATGATTTTGATATATCATATATTAAGAGAAAAATAAATAGAGTGGTAGATTATTTAAGTCACAAAACACATATTTTATCAATATTTCCACTAATTCAGATAAATTTATGAGAAGAGGTATTGAGTTACAACTAGAAGAAAAATGGTATAAAGAAGTTATGTTGGAATTAAAAAATGAAGTGATGAAAATTTATAAATATGAAAGATATAGCTTAGACTATGATGATTTATTACAATTTTTCATAAGGATTTACATACTACTGAATGATGAAATTCAAAATTTAATCTTAAGAAAATCTTAGAGAGTTGTTTATATGGCTCATTTAGGAGTAAGGAAGATGAATCCCAATCTAAAACCATTATTCCTTTGGAATGACATGAAAAGAGGAATAATATTTATGTAACTAGATGCCTTGAATGTTAGCAAGTGAAGATTGAATATTCACATCCAACATGATTATTGCAACTACATATGATAGCTAAGTGAAAGTGCGAAGTGATTTCAACGAATTTTATAATAGGAACATCTATAACATTCAAAAACATGTTTCTATATTTGTAGTGGTAAATGCTTTGACTTGAAATGCACACTTTATTCCAATAAGGAATAACTATCAAGCATTGAAGATTGAAATCTAAGTTTCTATCAATGAGATAGCATGTTTACATGGAATTCTAAAGAAGATAATTTTAGATAGAGGATTAATATTTATAGGGAGATTTTTGACAAGTTTTTAACAAGCATTGGGAGCACGACTTAATTTTAGTATAAAATACCATATAAAATGCAATAGACAAACTAAAATAATAAATTAGATATTAGAAGACATGTTCCCTTTTTCACTTTTAGTGCAATACCAATCGCCCTCTGGTCATAGCGACTGTATTTGTCCCTTTTAAGGAAATTCCGGGGAAAATTCCTGACCCCTCCCCTCTCACGCATCCTATTAACATGCCGGCTCCCCTTGACCTTATGCAACTCCCTCATTCCGTGGACAGAGGAGCTTCTCTCAAAGCAGGCGACTGCAGTTTGAGCCTCCTTCAGGATATAGGCAAGCAGGATGGCAGTAGCGAAGTAGGTGTAACCGCAGTTTGAAGACGCCCCGTTCCAGATGATGATGATGGATATTGGTGCAGGATTGAAGAAGAACCACCCTCGGAGGATTATGGTCTCTAGTGCTGATAACGTTGTCCAAGTAGCTCTGTTCAGTTTTTCTATCATTGTTGCTATTTTGGGATGTAATAAGTTTTGGTATGCTATAACTGGTTTCCTCCATTGAGGCAGCTTACAAACGTTGCACGGGCTGGTTTCCCCATGCGGGTAGCTCAATTTTTGTTATCTTTCTAAACTTATGATGCTTTTGAAGGCCATGAGCTAGTTTTACTATATGTTTTATTAATAGATCTAAACTTACTTAGGAAAAAAAAAGAAAAAGAATTCAATATTTTTTTCCTTAAAAATTTAATTAATTATTTTAATTGATACTACAATATATATATATATATATATATATATATATATATATATATATATATATATATATAGATGTTGCACGAGTTTCCTGTACATGAGTACTTCGGGTACTGTGGAATAAGTATCCGGTACGGCTAGAAGTTTTGCCCAAATTTATAGGAAAGGTCAAGTTGGGAGCCACGATAATATAATATATTTTAAAAGTGAAAATAAAATAATTTATTTACTTCCATCCAAAACTTGCCCATTAAATTTTATCTTGCAATTCCATCTTGCAATAAAATATGTAAAAGATTGAATTAATCCATCAACAACTTGCCAATGAAATTCCTTGCTAGCAAAGAAACATGTGGAACTCCTAAACCTTAAAAAGGCTATTATCACTTGATTATTATGTGATTTCATGAAACACTATAATATTCAAGTTTGGAAATTTATAAAATGAAATACTAACACGCTACTATTTCTGGTTCCCTAAAAAGGGCTATTATTACTTGATTATTATGTGATTTCATGCAACACTATAATATTTAAGTTTGGAAATTTATAAAATGAAACTTACTAACATTATCGTTCTAACCATCATTGTAATTTGTTGAATATAGACTTCAGGAAAGTAGACTTATTTGTAATTGTTGAACTTCAATATTTTCAATGAAGCCGCCAAAGATTGACTCGCAAATGTTTATATTTTGTTGAAACCTTCTCCAATGACTAGAAGTGATATTTGTATTACTATATCATATATATATATATATAATTTAATTATTGTATTGAATGAATTATTTTAATATAATTATTTTAATAAAATGAGAAAAAAAATGTAACCCCTTAATACAAAGAGAAAAGAATCAAGAATCAACAAATATGACATTTAGAAAAGAGAAAACAAGGTGCATGACTTCCTATGAAGTCCTAATTACTATGCATATTGGAGTGTGTGCTAGGGTTTGATGAATAGTTCTTAAAGTTTAGTCCCTTTAACCATTTAAATGGTAGTAGTCTTTGAAAAGATATTAAAACTTTTAATTGTATGGGTTGGGGTAAATTTTAATCCCAATGACCATTGGGATTAAAGTTGGTCTTTCATTATATACCACATATATTGAATGCTTTAATTAAAAGGGTTCCATCCTCTCTATGTCTTAATAACCATAGGAATAGATCAGATTTCTTCTTTGATTATCAATGTTAAAAATGGCCATAGCATGGCATCGATAGGCACATCACCTAGAATTTTCACTAAAGTGTGAAAAGAAACGCCAAAGCTGTACAAGTTGGAAAGATGACCAATTTTTATTAGTTGGAGAATAACCTAATGGAGAAATCTAATTGGTTGGAAGGGCGATAGAGAAAGCTTCTCATTGACTAGAGTGAACAATGTTTGCACACCCCACTGTAGCAAAGATAACACCTTCGACGTAATTAATGATAATTGTATTAATAAGGTCAAAGAAATTCCACTCAGAATTTTATAATATGATGTCGTTTACTTTGCACGTTACTTTAAACTTCTTAGATGATGAGACAAAGTCTCCACAATTACTGATATACGGCTAAAAAAGACTCTATAAAGGATTTGATGGACTAATTGAGAATAATGTTATTATTTTGAGAATTTTTGTTTCTATGATCCATTGTATAAATTTAGAATTTTTTTGGTAATAATCATATGACAGAGAATGTTGTCAACGTGTTCAGAACCAACTAGTGTGGTTTATCATGAGGACTAGTTCAGAGATAGTATCCAGAAATTAAGTTTAAATAGATGTAGAAATGACTAAATTACCAACTATTGTGGTTTATCATCAGGACTAGGTCAAAGATCACATCCAGAAATTAAGTTTAAATAGATGTAAAAATGACTAAACTAGCAGTTAGGATAACGACTATTTTGACTCTGAAAATTCAATTTGCAATGACTATATTTATTTATTTTTATTTTCATTTTATTTAAAAATAATAATTTTTTCTGATAAATGGTGTCTCACCTATTCTATTATGATTATAACTTCAAACTGTATGAATACATTTTTTAAAATGTTTTTTTTGAAATAGAGGTGTGTTATGTAGCTCAATATAAAAAGATGTTAGGTCATGTTCTATTATATAAATAATTTTAATTAATCAAATTACCTAAAATCAAAAATAAAATAAATTAATAATCATAATTATTAATAAAAATAATTTGAGTGGTTAAAATTACATATTAAAAAAAATATACATTGTAACATGCCTACTCATCCTTATGTATTTACACATGGTAAATAAATCTTACGTTAATGTCTTTTTAATGTTTAATCAAGAACCGGTTGAAAATGAATTCTTGATAATAACCCTTGGGTATTCGTTATTTACTTGAGATCTCTGAAAGGTTTTTAGGTGTTGAGTGTTAACAATGTGGGGCAGTCTGCTGAATGAGATATTGTCTCAGTAAAAAGCTGCATCCATCTTTCATTCTGCCTTTTCCATTTTGGGTTTTTGTATGAGAGACTGTCTTTGGAGAGATTACATCCAGGAGCATTTTGGAATGTGCATAGAGTTTAAAGGAGCCAGTGGCCAAAGAATTGGATAGCTCATTGATTCCTCAAATGATATGATGTTGAAATGGATTCCACTTCCAGTGCCTAGAAAATTGCATTGCGCCCTACCAGTGAAGGTGGATGACTCATTTTTAAGTTACCAAAAAACCTTCGACATGCCCATCCTTGGACATAGATATTAAAGAAATGTAATGCCATCGGAGGAAAATAGCTCAGTCGATAGAGCTTCGAATCACAGGGAAGATTCGGAAAAAAATGTGGGAATTTTGAACTCTCCCAGTGCTCCAAGGCTTGGGTTTGAGTCCCAGAGAGACGATGCCATTCATTTTCTTATATAAGAGTCGACTGTCAAGATAAGCAATCTTTGATAATTTTTATTATATATATAGGTTTCAGTCCCAGAGAGACGATGCCATTCATTTTCTTATATAAGAGTCGACTGTCAAGATAAGTAATCTTTGATAATTTTTATTATATATATATATATATATATATATATATATATATATATATATATATATATATATATATTTGTGAGTTGAAAGATATAAATAAAAAAATATATCATATAGTTGTTTTGGGAAAATATTATGAGAAAATAGTAAAGGATAATAATTAGATTTCTCATATTTCTTGGGATAGGTTACATATACCAAGAAAAGGGTATTTCATTAGTTTATTGGGATGTGACTGAAACAAATTCAATGTTGATTATTTACCTGACTTGTTTTCCAATTTATTCTTATATTAAGATGAAATAAATATATGAGAAAATATTTCAAGGGAAGATATAATAAGTTTGGATTTCCCTTCTTAAGGTGAAACTGTGTAATTGTGGTTAAAGATAATATCTTATGGAATTAACTTCTAAAAATTTACCCATAATTAACATAAGTCATAGGATTGTCTCTGAAAATAATATCTTTATGTTGTGAGTGAAAGATAAGTCCATTGTGTTAATTCCTTTGCAAGATTTTGTAGAAGTTAAATGTTCTGGTGGGTAAAAGAGCAAGTTATTATTATGTTGTATATTGGGTATTTTGATTTAATTGCATGGTTTAATGTATAAAAGGTTAAATTTGTTATTATTTTAAAAAGGTCTTCTTAGTTCTTATGCACAAAATAAGGGTTAATTATGGTACCTTCTTGAAAAGGGTAACCCCTTGAAAATATTGCATGGCTAGTTCTTGACTTAGGTGCATAAAAGGTTAAGTTAACCTTGTTATGGTTTCCTCGTTTTGTGCATAAAATATGGTTATCTATCATAATTTAGTGTCAGGGAAGCATGAGGAACTACATAAAGAAACTAAGTTATATTAACTTCCTTTTGAGAAATAATTATGTATATATTTACATGAAAAGAATAGTTAATGATGTGTAATTCCAAGAAGGGAATTTTTGTTACGTACATTAAGAAGATCTATTGTGATAAGCTCTTGCTTGGGAAAATAATAGCCATTTTGTTATAGAGATAAGTTCTTTGCATGGATAGAAGAAATAGTGAGTTATAATGTTTCTTAGGAAAAATTATATGTGAGTACTTTATGTTATCATAACTATTATGTTAGTTTCTGCATATGCATGTAATATTTGTATTACCTTTCATTGGAAAGAATATATATATATATATATATATATATATATATATATATATATATATATATATATATATATATATATATATATATATATATATATATATATATATATATATATATACGTACGTGGGAAAAGATAGCATGTTGTGTTAGACTACATTGGAAAAGGTTGTTAGTATAATATTTGAAAAAGAAGACATGCATTTGTATGTGTAATTGCATTAGTTTTATAGAAAAGAAAATATGTTTTTACAAGCTCTCTTATGTTAAAAATTTCTTTGGGAAGACTCTTTTGGAAAATATATGCATTAAATGCATAGAAAAAACATTAAACGTGTTAGCTTTACTATATTTGCATGCTCCAAAAGAAATAGCTGAAGGGTTGGTTCTTTTGTTCTTTTGTTAAATTTTAAGTAACTCAGATGCACATTGTGTCATTTTCCATTAAAGGAATTCCTGGACAATTGTAGTGAATTGTTACAAATGTGAGCGTGTGTAAAAAGTGTCATAATAATGTGGAGATTATTTTGACATGAATTGATAATTACTTGCTTACACTAAGGTAGTGATGTTAGAAGAAAACATGTTTTGATATTGTATTCACACTTCATGTATGCACATGAATAAGTGCTAAGGATCACTTAAATATTAATTATTTATTGATTAAGGCTTTATCTAATCATGCTATAAAAGCTTTTTGATGACATCAATGACAGCAAATGATGGTGACTTATGAGAAGGAAATATTATGCTTAACATGGTGGCAGGTAAATGATTAATAGTTCATGCAGACGACTGCAGGATGGTCCATTATATGATGGTACATTGTAGGTACATCCATGCCACGAAGATATGAAGATATGAAGATTAGTGGGTAAATGCTATCTTGATTATTGTAATGGCTTTAAGCTAGATATTTGCATATTTCCTTGTAAGATTTATAACGATGGTTAAGGGATGGTCTCCCTTATAAGCCATTGAGTGGGGGCTGAACACCCTCATGAGCGTTTAATAATAAAATTAAACGTCTGCTAGTTTTCACCCTACGGGGTTTCCCTCACGAGCGTTTAATAATAAAATTAAACGTTTGCTAGTTTTCACCCTATGGGGTTACTAGGGTATATCAGTGTTTGATGCAGGGGCATTAGGTTCAAGAAAATTCCTTGTGTTTTAATAGACCCGGGGGTTTTGTGTTTTCAAAGGAGTTGGTTTCTTATGTAATGATTTGAGTGATTTTAATGAGAATTAATTAAATATTGTGAGGAATTTTGTAAATGCTCTCGAATGTTGGAGAACATGAGAGAATTAGGGTAGTTGAGAGTGCATAGGGATTTAGGAATTAATGGTAAATCCTAAATTAGAATTGGTTTCATGATTTTAGGATGAAAGAGGATCCTTAGGGATTAAATAGTGATTTTAGGATTAAAGAGGATTCATAGGAAATTGTTGAGAAAATAGAGGATTTGGAACCAGAATTGGGTTCAAAAATATTTGTATAAAATGTAAGCCTCAAAGGCATAAAAGTAGAAAAATAGATATTGAGTGATTAAGGGTCTAAGAGAGATAGGGTTTGAAGCCTATGGGCAGAGTAGGAAAAGGCCACTGGTACAGAAGATCAGGCTAGAGGAAGAATTTCCTATGTAAATACTGGTTTTCATACATAAATTCAATTTCTGAATTGTGTTTGAATGTATATTGTGTACAAGTGGAAATTGACAAGAATAAGAGAATTCTATCACTTTATGTTCAATCTACAATTTAAAGATTATATGAGTTTGTGTGTGTAATATTGAATTGCAATGGTAAAATTGTGTGTATCGATCACAGAAGGGATCAATAAGACAGAAGAGAAAGTAATTTCTCAAATTGATATGCTGAAGGTTTGATCCTAGAATGCGAAGAAGATTCGGATCAGTGCCAGAAAGGAGAGTCAATTACAGAGAAGGGTTGAATGCAATTGAAACTGATTTGTGTAAAACATCTCATGGAGAATTATACATTCTATTTTGTATGTAAAGAGCAGTGAGATCCAAGGGTTGAAGATTTGATGGAACCTGGTCCGCTCGAAACCAAGCTAATGGAAGAAGATATGAATGCACACTACAATAAAAAAGCACATTGGTGAGGGTCATGCTTGTGACAGACCTTTAAGGTCCATCACCAATGTCACATATGGTGACGGTCCTTTAAAAACTGTCATTGTAAGTGTATATAGTGATGGTCCTTTATGGTCTGTCACCAAAGCCATTTTCAATGACACTTTTGGTGAGGGTCGTTAAAGGCCCATCACTAATTCTCTCTTTGGTGACACTTCTAGTGACGAACTTTTAATGACCCTCACCAATGATCTTTTTGTTACTTTTGGTGATGGTAAAAAAATGTCTATCATCATTCATCATTCCAATGATTTTTTGATGACGCTATGTGCCTGTTAATATATTATTTGTCAAAAGATAACGATTTAAGACCATTATTGTGGCGTGCTTTTTATAATATGTCCAAGGCCATAGTAGTTAGAGTCAGTCATTTTTTTAAGAAGAAATTAGTGTGTATCATTTCCCTCAAGTAATGACTAGTCGAATAGATATTTCCTATGAGTCAACACATGATTCATATCTATTAAGTTTATTATCTAGCAAATTCCCTTTAGATAAAGTTCCATTATTGTGTGTAGAAAATATATTATTTAATACATAATCAAGCTCTGACAATTCTATTAATGAGAAAGACCTAACACTCCTCAACAATCTAGGCACACCTTAAATTGATGCTTTGGCACACACTAACATTTCTTAGCACCCCACATGTCTCGGAACATCTTTGTACCTAGAACATATTGTGATGACACTGACGCCCAAGCACATGATGGCATGCACTAGCACAACATGGAACTGTGTTGGCATGCTGCATGTAGTCCCTAGCATGCCCTAGAACACCTTGGTTGAATGCATTGACATACATTAGCACTTGGCACACAATTCCACTTGGCATGTATTGGGATATATTATTAGTGTGCCTAGCATGCCCCTTTTCAAAAAGATAAAGTCCCGACTTATTAACCCTCTTATTGTTTCTTCCTTTTGTTTCCTTGACACATATTGACGTACCCTCGCACCTTGCGCCACATCCTTAGCACCTAGCATGTATTGGCATATCTTGGTACCATTAATTGGCACATGATATAATTAGCACACCCTGGAACTCCCAAGCACACTTTGGGAATTCTTGACATGCCTTGATATTCCCTAGCATGCCTTACCAATGCTTAGCATACCTTGTCACTCCCTCCTTGGCATGAAAACTAACACTCATTAACACTAGTATCTGGTACACGTTCCTCATATTCATTAACTTCCATGAATTTTTACCTAGTGCTCCCTTAATTTTTTTATCGTATTACTTCTTAACACTCATCAACATGGATTATCACTCTCCAGCACACCTTAGTAGTCTTCAACATTCCCTTCCACTTCATAACATGCACAACACTCCCTGACACATATTGGCGCTTGGAAAGTCTTAACATGTATGGAATACATTGAGATGCCTTGGTATGATTTGAAATGGTTTAATATTAAATTTATTTGTGATGATCAATTTTTGGAAAGTAGATGACAAGAAACAAAGGAATACTTGGCACTTAGAATGCACTAAGACTTTGCACTTGGCACCTATTTCTGCCTAGTGTTGGTGTGCCTAGCATGCCCCTCTTGGAAAAGGTAAACTGATAACTTATTAACCCTCTTATGTGTTCATTTCCTTGTAGTTTAAATTTTTTCTCCCTTTTGTTGTCTTGAAAGTCCTTGACACACATTGACACACCCTTTCACATCTTGGCATGCCTTATCACTTGGCACATCTTAGCATGTTTGACATGTATTCCCACTATCTGGCACATCAAGGGGGCGAAGAGAGATGTAGTCCTAAAGTAGGTTGAGTATGAGGGCCAAGTAAGGGTTGCTAAAGGGAGGTCATGATCATCCTCCAAGAGCAAGATCATCATGTGAGGGTTCAAAAAAATGTTGCATACCTTAATGGTTGGTTTGCGCTAGGAAGTAGGATGGCATATTGTTGGTTCTCTTCTGCCAAATTGAGCTTAAGAGAGGTTTCTCATGAGAATCTGGGAATGTGATTTCAATGGTGTCTTTGTGTGAAGGCCGCATTGAATTCTAAAATGTTGAAATTTGCAACAAGAAACAGTGAGATTGGAAACCAAAAAGGAAAAAGAAAAAATGCACCCACACTGGTGAAGAATTTTGATGCACCAGGAGTGAGGAATGTGGGGCATCTAATTTATTTTTACCTTAAATAATTTGGACAATAAATTGTAATTTCATCTCATAAAAACTTGTGTCATTTAATTAAGTCATGATGACTGAGTTAGCTCAAGAAATTTGAGTTGAGGGTCTAAGTTGAGGCATCTAGAGGGATTCCAATATTTTTGGGGTCCAGTTGAACTTGATGCATTAGTGGGGTGCAAGTATAATTAACTCAATTAAATGAGTTAAAATCAATTTAAATAGTTCTAACTAAGTGATGATCTAGTGAGAGGTTTAATGAATTAAATTTAATTCACAATGAGTGATCAATCAGATAACTGATAATTATCTATTAATAGTTTCATGCATGTCAGTTTCGAGGAATACCAAATTGAGACGTCAGAGGTTAAAGGGAAAATAACTATCAGTTGTATTCAGAGAAAATTTCCCATTTACAATTATAAAGTCTTTGGGATGCCATGATGGATTGCGCAATGAAGACTAATTTTCCTAATTAATAATGAGTTAATTCCCTAGAAATTTCATGAGAAAGGTAGGCTAAAGTAAGGGTGAGAATTGGCTAAGTACTAAATCGAGTTTGCCCAGATCAACGAGAGACAATTGACATAGTGCTAGAGAATCTCATGAGAGATTTAAAATTGTATTGTTTCATGATTCCTTGACTTAACACACAATAGAGATAGATGGGTTTTGAGCAGTTGCTTTCCCCAAATACATCATGTTTTTGTGGGATTGATAATTTATTTCTCTTACTTATATGTGATTGTGTGATTGTGTTTTGTTTCTGCAAATTATAGGAAGGATTGAATATATTGTTTAGTAGATTACAAGATCAGATTGAATCTCATTGGTTAGATTTTCTACATGGTACTAGAGCAGGAATTTTTTGGGTGGCGAGTTTGCAGAAAATATCTGAAGATTTTGGTGTATAATTTTCAAAGAAAACTAGAATATTTTTATTCCTTTCGAAAAACTATCTAAATGGAAAAAAAATATTGGTCGAATCGGAGCTCGGATGAGGGAGATATCATCGATTTAAAATCAACTCTTTTTTAGAAACTTTTTGTAACGACGGGACAATTACACTATGCGGGAGTCAAGAACCTATATGCACTTGACGTACCATATGCATGCAAAGCTTTGAGGAGAAAGGTATAATTTAGAGACTTGGTGGTTTAGAGGGAGCATAAATTACCTCTCAACATGCAGTCTCATGAGAAGCAGTCTTAGAAGGTTGTGGAGTAGCTGCCACAATTGGAGAAGTAGAGAGAAGACCGAGTGGAAGCGTACACTCAAGCAGAGACCTCCATGAGGGGGAAATTTTGAGCCAGATGGGAAGAGGGAGCAGCCATACCTCGAGGTGTAAGGTGGGGGGATGTGCAGACATAATCCCGATATAACAAATTTGGGAAAGGTCCATTGAGATGGCGTGTCTCATGGATCGAACCTGGCTACGAGGAGCCCACAGTACAATAGTAGTAGGAAGGATTAGTTATATTGATGTAGTCAGATGTCAAAAAGACAGAAATTAGAGTGACAAATGTCAAATAATGGAGCACAAATTAGAGTTAGCAATAGTTAAAAGGGCACGGATGAAAATGTCAGCTGCAATGCAGAGAATCCAGTACTAGATAGGTGCAGTAGCTAACAATAGTTAGAAGAATCTGATGACACATGCATTATACTGATTTAGTTGTTCGGAGGCTATTCAGTTTCAATATTTGCAGGTGCAAACAACACTAGAGAAGTGCAGCATGCAAAACATTCCAAAGGTACTGGATGGGGATAGATTGAATTCCTTTCTTGTTGAGAGGGAGTGTTGAAATTTGCAACAAGAAACAGTGAAATTGGAAACTAGAAAGGACAAAAAAAAATGCACCCACACCAATGAGGAATTTTTATTTACCAGGAGTGAGAAATGTGAGGCGTCTAATTTATTTTTCCCTTAAATAAATTAGACAATAAATTGTAATTTCATCTCAGAACAACTTGTGTCAGTTAAGTAAGTCATGATGACTGAGTTAGCTCAAGAAATTCTAGTTAAGGTGATCGAGGTGGACATTGGTGGCCACCTAACTATTCCACTTGGGCCCTCACCATTGTCTCTTTCAGTTTTTCAGTTTCCTTAATTATAGCTCAAATTACTATTTTTGTCAGTTTTTCGGGTCTTGAACTTCCGGAGCCATTTTGAGGCCACAAATGACATTTTTTGGGCATGAAATTTTTGGCAATTTCATAGAAATCAAATTAGCAATTGTATTCCTCGAAGAGATTTTTCTAACGAGGTATCATGTGCATCAAACGAATATCACATGACCAAGTTACGACCTTGGGAAGTTGGCTACCCAACTAACCCCAATGATGTCCATAAACTCGCCCATAAAATCTTGGTGTTACATCTCCTTGGGTTAGGGTTTTGGTTGTTTAGGGTTTTCTCTTATTTTAAATAATAAAAAGGCCCTTGATCCTTATTGTAACACAATTCAGAGGAACATAACTATCAGTTGTATTTATAGAAATTTTCCCATGTGCAATTATAAAGTCTTTGGGATGCCATGATGGATTGTGCAATCAAGGAAGGTTGATTTTCCTAATTAATATGGAGATAATTCCATAGGAATTGCGTGAGCAAGGCAGGCTGAGAATTGGCTAAGTACTAGACCGATTTTGCCTAGATCAGCATGAGACAATTGGCAGAGTGCTGGAGAATCTCAAGAGAGATTAAGCATTGTATTGTTTCATGATTCCTTGACTTAATACAAAATAGAGATAGAGGGTTTTCAGCAGTTTCTTCCCTAGATACATCTTGTATTGTTTGATTGATAATTTCTTTCTCTTACTTATATGTGATTGTGCGATCGTGTTTTGTTTCCACAAATTGTAAGAGGGATTCAATATCTGGTTTTAGTACATTACAAGATCAAATTTAATCTCATTGGTTAGATTTTTCTACATGAAATAGAAGAGAGGGTTGATATCATCTTGCCTTGTGGTGGTTAGTAGGCCACAAGATCTGTGATAAAGACCAACATAAATGGAGGAGGGATTGCACTGTAATTTAGAGAAATAAAAGAAGTCAACGTAGACGTAATATTGACTGAGTTAACCCTAGTTTTAGGGTCGACATTGAGATATGAAGTTCATGTCAAGATTCAGTCAAAAAATTTCCCATAATCTATGGATCCATATGAGCTAGGTAGAGTCTCTTATGGAGGCAAGAGTCGTGCTTTTTCTATGTGTGGATAGGGTTTGTTCTACAACAATTATAAGTACATAAGTATAATTCCCTAAGTAGGACAATTTCCTAGCATGTTTAGTTCATAAGGTATGCCTTTAAGACTGTGACAAATTTGCGTAGAAGAAGACAGGTTGTGACCCTTAGAGCGAGGTTTATTTCTCGCAGCATATACCTAGATCTAGAAGATGAGACCGCAGATCTAGAAGATGGTTTGTAGATTTAGTATGTGTGGAGACAACAGATCCAAAGGAGGGTGGAACCTGAGCAGAAGATTGAGCATGCAGAAGAAATGTGCCATATGAAGAATGGATTGACATGCATAGGAGTTTATTTTGGTGGAATTTCCATAGATTTTTAGACAAAGATCTGAAGAAACCTATAAAAAATTAGTAAATGGACTGTTAGTGGCTGACTTTTGACCCTATTTCAGTCATCTACAGATTGTTAGAATTATGATAAGAGGAGTAGTTCATATTTGTTCATAGATTGGACAACAAAGATCAAATTGTCGATACACAAGAACAATGATCTTGAGAGGACTCAAATCATTGTTAGGTGGCAGATTTGAAGAGCCCTAGATGAAGACAATATTGTGGGCCCTAGATCAGTAAAAGTAATTGACTGTGGTTGGGCAGATTGATGGTAGGCCAAGTACAGTTGGAGGGTTGTTAGGTTACTGTCAAAGAAGAGCCCTGACTCTTGTGATGGTGAAGGAAAAAATCATAGAAGGGAAGGGTGTGATAGGGCCTAAGGATGTGTAGACTTTGAAGACTAAAGTACGAAGTGAAGTGGCCAACAAACTAGCCCTAGTTCACTATATTGTAGAGGATTTGTTCAAAGGAGAAGAAGGGCATCCTCCATAGCCCCGGACTCAATTGGAGTCAGAGATGGAAAAAGTGGGAAGAAGAAGGAGCATGTTCACAATGAAATTGTGAAAAAATTGCTACCACTTAAACTAGTAGTGGACCTAAAAGGGGTTCCTAAGAGGGCAACTGCTAGGATAAGGGAAACAATGGAGGCTTAGCCAATTTTCACCACATCTAAGGCTCCTTGTTCTTCAAAGACTTTCACTGATGGGTGGAGTCCCGGAAGTTTAGGAAGTCACTTGCAGATTATACGTCAATGAGTAGGGGGGAAGTGACCCTCGAAACCCTTTCCCTAAGATAAAATAAAGGGTGGGACTTTCTTTCCTTTTAAGAAAGGGAATTTATCTTCTAGGGAGAGAGGACGGGGATTGAAGGGTTGAGGGAGAAAAATAACACTTATGAAGTTCTCAATCCCTAAAATCCTTGGAACTTGGATTCCCAAATGGTCCTTGATGAAAGGCCTTTGACACCAAATGGGACCACATGGGGCCAAGTGGAACCAGCCTAGGTTCGGGGATGGACTTTAGCAACCAATGATGTTCCTATCCTAGACAAGGTGAGGGGAAAGGATCAGACACGATTTTTTACTTTGATAGGTCAAATTGATCGTACTATGGTTTATCCTTGGGAACACCTAGGAAAAACTTGATCCTAGGGCTAGGGCTTGAGGTATCCAAAGATTCCACTGTCGGAATTGGCCCAAGTTCCAAGGAGAGTGAGGGCACCCAACAACACAGCTGCCTGTAGGAGATAGAAGTTTTCCTCTAGCTAGATTCCTGGGAAATTATTGCCCTAGGTGACCTAATGGGGCTAAACCTAGGGAATGTGAAAATTTCTTAATCTAAGAAACCCTACTTCCATATCTTGATTTACTTCTCCTACTTGAATTAAGTTACAAGTTAATTTTTAAAATATTCAATAAATTAGTGAAGTAAATAGTAAATACAACTAGTAACCTCCACATAAAGATCAAATACTGAATAACATGCTTATAGACAAAGTGACACAAAAATTTTCTGGACAACTATCCTCGGAAAAAACCCAATGTAGGAAAATCGATGCAGCTAGCTCTGGAGGGTTTTCATTATTATGCAGAATCTAAGTACAACAATCCTGGGCACCAGAACTAGTTCACCCAACAGAGAAATAAAAACGACGGTAATACGCTGCTCTGAAGCCCTCTACATCAGTCTGATTGGCCTGGGTCGGCCTCTGCAATGCTCAGTAAGGGCCTACATCACACCTGAAAGGCTTACACTACCCCTGCGCTACCTTGACTAGGCCTGCGTCAGCTTTGCATGACTCTTGCTGCCTCTACGCTACCCCTGCTAGGCTCTGGCTGGACTGCGTGGCTCCTTCTACCCCTGCTACTCTAGCTGGCTGCAATGCTTAAGCAGAAAAGCATAGGTAAGAAAGAAGGCACTGACCAAATGTAACGCATAATGGTCTGAAAATTTGAAAAAATGAAATGAAAATAGATCAATGTCCACAAATAACTGAAATGGCTCAATGGGACTAGAGAGTAAAATCTTTGAAAACAGCAATAAGTGCTTATAGCATCAGCTAAGAGAACATAGGAGACTAGTTCATGAGGTTAAAATGTTGTATAATATTGTTAGAGTAAATATCTGTAGGTACCATTAGTTAGCAATCATCTATAATCATTTCATTTCATCAAATACCCTAATGAATCGGCCTTACAAGCTATTTGTGTAGACAAACCCCACAGAAGCTGTGTGATGGAAAAATATTCTCACTATATTGAAGAAAACACCTACCAAATAAGGATGACATTTCAAATGGGGCAAGAAATAATAGAGAGATAAACATCGAAAAATTTAAAATGTTAGGGCAACAAGAAAGCAACTAGGTAGCATGGTAGAAAGCACAACAAAGAAAATTATAAAAATGGAAAACCCTACAAATTAGCATTCATCCAAACATCACCACAATTTTTTCTTTAACTCTAAATCTCCAAAGAGTTTTAATTTTATCCTTGGAGGACCACAACCCTTGAATATTTTAGGTTTCTGCGAGAGTGGAGGGTTAAGGATTGCATTGTGCCCTAACCAAAATTGCAGGAGCGACAAACTAATAGTGTGGACAACAACGTTTTGTGGAGGTTTGTTGGATCAAAGTGTTTGATCGGATTGGATTGTGACTTTGCAGTCTATGGGAGCCATGTTGGAGGATTGATTGGGTGATCGAGATCCTCCTTAGGTGAATGTCTTACAGATTTGGAATGTGATGCATTCAAAGACATCAAAGAAAGTTATGAAAATATGTTAGCATCGGTTTCTTTGCATTGTCTTTTTCAGCTAGGAGATTGTTGGAAGGTTGGGTTAGCTCATCATCAATTTGAATAAGAAAAATATTGAATTGAAAAAGGCCAAAAACAAGGAACTAATGATCGCATAGACTATTTTTAATCTCATGGACATCAAATTTTCATTTCATTTCATAATTAAAACCAACTTCTCCAATGGTCTATATCTTCTAGCATTTCCATGCCATTATTTTTTTTTAAAGTCTTATTCTTTCAGAGGTCCTTGACATTACACTGAAGGTGTTCCTCTACAGGCTTTGTCTGGGTATATTTGGCCAATCAAATACTTCGGTTTTCAACCTCCTCCCTCGAATCAAAATTTTTACCACGTGAAAGATCTCACGACTACCATATTTCCATAAATGACATCAGTGATCTGGTTTTCTCTGTCCGAGGGAAGATCTCTGAGAGATTTTCGATTGTCTGATACATAACCTATGTTTCTCAAATTCCAATAGGATTGTGATAGTGCATGACTAGTTGCTGGGGTGGGTTCAAACTGGCGACAAAACATCAAGTCCCTACCTATAGTTTCAGTTGTTTCAACGCCTATTTCTCAGTGATATGGGCAAAGGGGACTCGAATTTTGGAATGCATTGTGTCATACAACTAGTGCTTCCCAGATATATTTATTAATTCCATACCTGGATGCAAAGAAGAAAGTATAGCACTGATGACAAGACATCTCATGAACAATTTTTTCGGCCTGGAATCTCAATTCGTGGATGACAACAAATACACTGAGAACATTACGTGGTTATCCTCTATTTCCCATCAGTCGTCTTCTTCCTCAATCAATTTGGATGACTAAGAAGGGTAATTCAAAAGTTGGAAGTTGCTTGAGATGACTGAATGACCAAGCTCCAAATTCAATTGTTTATGTTTCTTTTAGTACAGCGTGTTCCCTATCATGCCAAAAAATTCAGGAATTGGCTCAAGGGCTTACTAGTAGTTTCTTAACGCACTGCATGTGGAATTCGACTTTGGAGAGAATCAACATGGGTGTTCACATGATGGCTTGGCCACAAAATTCAAACCAATTTTCCAACTCGATACTGGTGGCGAAGGAGTTGAAGGTGGGCATGGAAGTGAAGAAGTGGACAAAGGAAGTTGAGAATGAATTCGTCATAACAGATGAGATTGAGAAATCCTAATTTGAAGCCTAATGGCCAGAAATTGATATGGAAAAGAAGAAACTCAGTAGTACAATCCATTGTTTGTGTAGGGATGGATGGGAAAGCACTTTCCTTTCAGTGGATTGATATTGAAAGAGATGACTCAGATCCATGAATCTCTTCATCCTCTCGGGGAAATGCATGGTTTTTATTTGAAGCCTAATTTGGCACCTTTTCTCTATCCTAGGGAAATGCATGGTCATCATTTTGAAGGAAGAGGAACGATTCATATCACTTACTTGACAGTAGCACACGTGTGTAAGAAGAACAAAAATATAGACTATTGTGTTGATTTCCATGAAAGTTATAAAGTTATACCCATGAATTTAGAGATTTTTCCATAGACTGAACAAATTTAAGATGTGGGGACACCCATGTTCCATTCCCAACCATATTGAAAAATTGTTCTGAGTGTTAAAAATTGAGTTTCATATGTGTAGATGTGTGGATATCTATATACGTCTTGTTAATGGACTAAAGATGTTTTATGGGACCCCATTTCGATATGTAAAAATGCCTGAAATTTTCGGTTAAAATATTGGGAAATAACTTTCATACTACTTTGTTTAACCATGACTCGGTGAAGTGCTTAATTTTTTTGATATTTAATCAACTTTACATAGTGATTCGCCGAGAGACTGGTTATCTTTCATCTTTAATAAACTTTCAATTACCCCTAAATGATTTTCTAAAATGAATCTCATGAAGATAAAATTGCCTAGATTAACTTAAGTTAAAGAAACAATGCCAAAGCCTACAAACAACTTTAAAATAAATGGTTCTAGAGAAAAATTCAATGCATATCCTTGAAAATAAATTTTCAAATAAAATTAAAATTAACATAAATGAAACTAAAACATAGAACAAATCAATAACAATACCATGTCATATTACTTTTAAATACACTAAAATATTTTCAACTTTTTTTTTTTGAAATATAGATAGAGATTAATATCAATATTTATGTAATATCTATATTTGAGTTTTTGTAATGATAGTTTTTCAAAATTATCTTCTATTATTTGGATATCTTTTCACTTTAGAGTGTTGAGATTCAACAAGATGATGAGCTTAGTGAAAATATTCGCCTTCACTAAGTGGGCCCGCAGGCTATTTTTGGCGCAAAGTCTATTTTTAGACTATGTCTATTTTTAGACATGTCGATCATATTCTATGAGTTGCAGGATGCTATTTGTGGATGGTTGGTTAAGTTGGAAAAATAGATGGACTTCTATTTTTAGACATATTGGGTGGAATCTATTTTTAGATTGCTAGTCTAAAAATAGATATGTCGAATATTATTAGCTCTTAATAATATTTGGACTCTAAACATTATATTATTCTCTTGGAGCACTTCAGTTAAGTGCACAGATGTGGCATAGGAGCTAACAGAAGGAATTTCAATATTCCTGAGGGTTTACTGGAGCTATTGCATGGAGGAATTCAGTTAGAAATCATGTGACAGAGTTTGGTGGAGTTATAGAAGTAGTTGGTGGAGTTGTGTTCAGTTTAACTCAGTTAGACACAGCTGAGCTAGTTGTATCTAGTCTAATTGATTGATACACTAGTGAGAGTGGTGTGAATTAATTAATAATTAATTCACTAAATAATAACTCATTAATAAAATGAAGAATACATCAGTTAACTACAGTGCATGGAAAGTTTCAGTGGAGACTAGTGGAGAGGTAGGTGAAAGAGAAAGTGTGACTATCAGTTGTGACTATAGTGTTGCATTGTTTGCACCACACATTGATTAGAGATGCCAATGAGGATTGTGCAGTGCAAGCCATGTGGATTAGAGTTCATTTAGATCCATTCTTCAGTAGGGATTGTGCAGTAGAGGCAGGCTAGCAGGTGGCAAAGATCGGTGCATCGATTTGCTAGATCGGGCCTGATTAGTGTGTAGCGATTGTACTGTACTGAGAGCTTGATATGATCAGCTTTGTATGAGGATTGTTACATGATATCTATGACATATATTATATACATATAGTTTGGTTTTTCAACTTCAGGATTTCCCGTAAAACAATTGTGTTAATGTGTGTGAATTTTTATGGTTTCATGTGTGCATTGCAATTGATTTAATTTCCACATGTGATGATCAATGGTGGAATATATTATGTATTGTGCATGAAGTTAAAATAGTGTGTGATCATAAGAATCTTGGACATATAAAATATTAGTTATATATTTCTACATGGTATCGGAGCATTGATCATTGAAGCAGATTGCAATTATTGAAACAATTGAGTTTTGTGCTGGTGGAATTCGAATTTGCTGCAGTGTTTTCTTGGTGTTGAAGTTGATTCATTGAAATGTCTTTCAACGGATTGCGATTGGAGTATGCCCTTGAGGGCAGCTCGAATTATATTGCATGGAAGGACAAGATGGAGGCAGTGCTGGATGATATTGGGTTGAAGGCAGGGAAAAGTTTAAGGATGGAAAATTATTTTGAAGTTTAAAAAATTGGCAAATCTCACTAGTCCCTAACGTGAAAAATATAAAATTTTTATTGATGTATTTGTAAAATTACTCAAATTTATAATGATATTATATATATTGTCTATATAATGTTGGTGATTTGTAAGCTAAAATAATTTTATGCTGTAAAATTTGGGCGAATCACTTTTTAAAAAAAATGGAAATTGGCGAATCTTTTTTTTGGAAAAACCATGGAAAATTAGCCCACCTCCGAATATTAGCCCCTAAAATTTTCCATGGTTGAAGGAGTTCATATATGCTAATATTCTAAAACCTGATTCTAGCAATGTAGCGACACTTGATGCATGGCAAAAGAAGACAAAAAAGTGTTGAAGAATTCTATTGGAAGGTGTGAAGGATCACATTGTGTCCAGCCTTCATGGTAAAGATTCTCCATTCTTGATGTGGAAATATTTGACAGAATTGTTCTTAAGAAGAAGTGACCAGAGGAAGTTGGCGCTTAAATAAAAACTCAGGAAAATAAAAATGGAGAAAGGCAACAATATACCCAAGTAACTCACGAAGTTTGTCCAGTGCAGGGATGAGATGGGAAGTGTGGGGGTTACTGTAGTTGAAGAGGAATTGGTGAGCTTGGCTCTCCTTGGGCTTCTGAAGATTTGGCATAGCTACGAGGACTCTGTCAATGGTTGGGAGAAACTTCCAGGATGGGAGCGACTTTGGTCGGATCTTGTGCAGGAGGAGATAAGGCGGGGTACCAAGGATGGATCTTCCTCGAAGAATGAAGATGAAGAAAATTGTGCTTTGGCTACCAAAGAAAGGAAAGGGAAGGGAAAGAAAAATCCTTCTCAATCCAGTGCGAAAGGCAAGAAGCAGGACTTGTCCAAGGTGAAGTGCTTTCACTACCACCAACAAGGACATTACACCACTAATTTTCCACAGAAGAAGAAAAATAAGCAAGCTACTGGATCTACAGCTGGAGAGGCCTTAGCCTCACAGTTTGAGCTAGATTTTTTGTTGATCGCATGTTTGGTTTCAAGTGTGATGGGATCGGTGTGGTTTCTTGACAGTGTTGCGTCTTTCCATATGATCGGAGACAAATATTTTTGTATTGATCTGGATGAGAAGGATCTTGGAGTGCACATCGAGATGGGCGATGATGGCAGATACAGTGTGACTGGTATTGGGACCATTTCCTTTGAGAGGGAGTCTGGAAAACCTTTCATCTTGAAGGATGTTATGCATGTTCCAAGATTGAAGAAGAACCTGATATTTATGACGATGTTGGAAGACAAGGGCTATGATGTTGTTTTAGCGAGGGAAAGGCTTTCCTATGCAGTAAGACAACTGGTGAAACTCGGAGGATAGGGGTTCGAGTTAAGAATCTTTATCAATTGCAGGTAGATGGTTGTGTAGCAATGGCAGGCAAAGCAGAAGGAGTGGTGAGCTGGGATGAGGGAAAATTGTGGCACAGGATATTGGGCCATTTGCACCATGGCGCTTTGAAAATTTTGCAGGAGATTTCTACCTGGCTTCCCAAGGGTACACTTGCGCAGTCAGATCAGTGCAAGGGATGTACTTTGGGAAAATTTCTGAAGACCACTTTTCATGAGAAGGATAGTCACGCCACGATGATCCTTGAGAGAATTCACGGAGACGTGTGTGGACCTTTCTCAGTAGCTTCGACAGCAAAGCACATGTATTATGTGATCTTTGTTGATGAATTTTCTCGTAAGTGCTGGATCTTCTTCATGTAGAAGAAGAGCGAGTTTTGTGAGTTTAAGGCACTGGTTAAGAAAGAGTCAGGGAAGTGGGTGAAAGCTCTTAGGAGTGATAATGGTGGTGAATTTATCTTTGGCGAATTCAAGGACTTTTGCGGCACAGAAGGAATTCGAAGAGAGATCATAGCGCCTCATAACCCACAGCAGAATGGGGTCACGGAGCAAAAGAACAGAATGATCGTGGGTGTTGCACGGGCGATGTTGCATGATCAAGGCCTTCCCATACAGTTGTGGGCTGAAGCATGCAACACTGCAGTTTATGTGCAAAAATGTTGTCCTCATAGAGTACTTGGGATGAGTACACCCAAAGAGGCATTTTTTGGTAAGAAGCTTGATATTTATCATTTGAAGATTTTTGGCTCACTTTTTTACATTCATGTGATGAAGGATGCTAGGAAGAAGATGGAGCCGACTGCAGAGGTTGGGAAATTTGTGGGGTACACAGAAACACCGCACAACTATAGTGTGCATTTGCTAGACAGTCGAAAGACTGTTGTGCAATGTGATATCAAATTTCATGAGGAGAAAGCCATGAAGTTGCTGCTTGAGAGGGAGCTACACTTGCATGCAGATGAGGAGCTTCTAGTTCCTAAAGATGAGCCTCGGGATGTGGATCAGCCACAAGAGGAGGTTCATGGAGTCGAAGAAACCACTCATGCAGCGCCAACCATCAGAGGGCGGAAGCACACTACAAAAGCTGAGTGACTGAACCTTGATGCAGCGCAGAATGTAGGAGCACATACATCACAACGCAGAAAGAGAAAATCACCTAACCGATATACTAGATACATGGCTCTGATTACTAAGTTTATCATGATAGAACCATCCTCTTTCGAGGAAGCTATGGATGACCCTGCATGGGCAGATGCCATGGTGGAATAGTATGATTCGATTTTCAGAAACAGTGCATGGGAGATTGTCCCAAGGTCGGAAGGGAAATTAGTGGTAGGTTCGAGATGGATCTACAAAGTGAAGCAAGCTGCTGATGGGAGCATCGAGAAGTACAAGGCAAGATTTTCCCGGGGCTTCTCATATATCGAGGGGATCGACTATGAAGAAACCTTTGCACCCGTCGCAAGGTATTATTCCATATGAACTATCCTTGCTCTCTCAGTGCAGATGGGGTGGAAAATTCATTAGATGGATGTGAAGACTGCGTTCCTCAATGGAGTCATTGAGGAGGAGGTGTACTTAGAGCAGCCTGAAGGATTCAAAATCTTCAGCAACGAGTCGCATGTGTGCAGGCTCAAAAGAGCGTTGTATGGGATGAAATAAGCACCTCGTGCTTGGTACACATGGATAGACAGTTATTTCACCGGACTTGGATTCACCAAGAGTGAGGCGGATCCAAACTTATACTAGATTGTGGTGGAGGGTAGGTTTTTGATCATTTTACTTTATGTAGATGATTTGATACTGACAGGTGATGAATTGTTGATACACTCATGCAAGGCAGATCTTGCAAAGGAGTTTGAGATGAAGGACTTGGGCCTCCTTCATTATTTCCTAGGATTGGAAAATTGGCAGCGGAAGGGTGGACCATTTGTGTCTCAAGGCAAGTATGCCCTGGAGATACTGGAGAAGTTCAACATGCAAGGTTGCAAGCCTATCGACACTCCTCTTCCTGGTGGTTGGAGGAAATAGGATGCTACATCGGCAGAGGTAGTTGATGCCACTCTTTATCGACAGTTGGTTGGTTCACTCATGTATCTAGTCAATACATGACCGAACATATGCTATGTTGTTAACCAGCTTTCACAAGCTATGGTTAAGCCTACCAAGCTCTTTTGGAAAGCAGGTAAGGTTGTATTGAGATATCCCACAGGCACATCAGGATATGAATTGTGGTACACACAGTCGGATGAGGTGGAGTTGCATGGCTTCACAGATGCAGATTGGGCAGGGAGCCCAACGGAAAGAAAGGGCACATCTGGAGGGATTTTTAGTATCAGGTCTACAGTATTTTCTTGGTACAGCAGGAAACAGAGATCTGTGGCACTCAGTTCAGTGGAGGCTAAGTATATGGCAGCAAGTTTGGCTGCATGTGAGGCTATATGGATGAGGAAGATCCTGGTTGGGTTGTTCGGTTCACACTTAGATCCTACTGTGATATATTGTGATAATTAGAGTTGCATTAAACTCTCGGTTAATCTAGTATTTCATGATAGATCTACACACATTGACATCCGGTACCATCATATCAGAGATTGTGTGCAGCGGAAGATCGTGTTTCTTTCTTACATTCCTACGGAGGATCAGGATGCTAATATTCTGACGAAGGCACTCACCAGGAGCAAATTCTAATACCATAGAGATAGGATCGGGGTGGCAGATAATCCCTATCTTGTTGAGAGGGAGTGTTGAGATTCAACAAGATGATGAGATTAGTGAAAAGAGTCACCTTCACTAAGTGGGCCCACAGGCTATTTTTGGTGCAAAGTCTATTTTTAGACATGTCGATCATATTCTATGAGTTTCAGAATGCTATTTGTGGATGGTTGGTCAAGTTGGAAAAATAGATGGACTTCTATTTTTAGACATATTGGGTAGAATCTATTTTTAGATTGCTAGTCTAAAAATAGATATGTTGAATATTATTAGCTCTTAATAATATTTGGACTCTAAACATTATCTTATTCTCTTGGAGCACTTTAGAGAAGTGGACAGATGTGGTACAGGAGCTGACAGAAGGAATTATGCTATTCCTGAGGGCTTACTAGAGCTATTTCATGGAGGGCTTTAGTTATAACTCATGTGGCAGAGTTTGGTGGAGTTATAGAAGTAGTTGGTGGAGTTGTGTTCAGTTTAACTCAGTTAGACACAATTGAGCTAGTTGTGTATCAGTTCAACTGATTGGGATGTTAATTAGTGAGATGGTGTGAATTCAGACTAATAATTAATTCACAATAATAATCATTAATCATCCATTTAATACATCGCTTAACTACGTGGCATGTGACGCTTAGTGGAGACCAAAGTGAGGTAGTGAAAAGAGTGGCATAATATCAGCTTGTAATTTGAGTACGTTGTGACTCGTTTGCACCACACATTAACGGGATGCCAATGAGGATTGGGGCAAGTGAAAGTTGTGATTTAGTCCATTCAGATTCATCAATAGGGATTGGCGCAGATAGGTGTGCTATTAGGTAAAGATCAGAAGTTGGATTTGCTAGATTGGGCCTGATTAGTGTGTAGTGATTGTATTGTATTGAGAGCTTGATATGATCAGTTTTTTATGAGGATTGTTACATGATCTCTATGACATATATTATCTATAGATATTTGGGGTTTTCAGCTTCAGGATTTCCAGTAAAACAATTGTGTTAATGTGTGTGAATTTTTATGGTTTCATGTGTGCATTGCAATTTATTTAATTTCCGCATGTGATGATCAATGGTGGAATAGATTCTGTATTGTGCATGAAGTTAAAATAGTGTGTGATCAGGAGAATCTTGGACATATAACATATTAGTTATATAATTTCTACATAGAGATCATTGCTGGAGGGCCATTTCCATTTGATGTTAATTGACTGGTCCATTGCCTCCCTATTGGCGCCAAAGGTCAGCACAGGGTTTGAAACTCGGATTTATTTGAGATCCCACCTTCTGAATGTAGATACACGGCCTGGGGAGGAAGCTTGAGACGAAATCAGTGAAGGAGACCAATTCCCAACAAATAGGCTGAAGTCGGGATTGCACGCATTCTTCATTTATTTGCTGTGAAAAATGAGGTATTGTTGGAGATTTTCTCCCTTTCTCAGTCTCCTTTTAATTATTTCATGTTTGGATTCTGGAATTTGTCCTGATACCCAACAAACACGGGTCTTGAAATCCCTGTTTAACTCATCTTCCCCCCGTCGAAGAATGCAAGTTATGGTGACCCATGCAATTGGAGCGGTGTGAATTTCACTGCAAATAATGTCACCGAGCTTCATATGTCCAGCTTTGGGATGAATGGCAACAATTGGCAGACTGTATGCTAGCTTCCAGCCCTTCAAGTCCTTGATGTCTCTAGCAATGTGCTTTCAACCCCATCTGATAATGATATCAAGGCTTGCACAAGCTTGGTTTCCTTTAACATTAGCTCCAATTTTATGCCAGGCTCCCTTCCTTCGCTTGCACGGATGCACAAGCTGTAGTACCTAGATGTCTCTTACAATAAATTAGGAAATGAATTTGGCCCACAAATTTAGATTTTGACAGACCTCAGAGTGCTCAATTTGACATGCAATCAATTCACTGGTTCAATCCCTTCCTTGCTGGGATTTCAGGTGAATTTAGAGAAATTAGATCTATCTCATAACGTTTTTGCATGGGAATTTACCCCAGAGCTTGTGAACTGCATCAATTTGGATTTTCTAGACCTCAGCTTCAATATACAGAAGGGAAACATCCCTGATAGTATTGGGAGCTTCTCCAATTTAAGAGTCTTGAATGTGTCAGCCAACGTTGTTTCCATATGATGTTAATTGACTGGTCCATTTCCTTCCTATTGGTGCCAAAGGTCTAGCACAATGTTTGAAACTTGGATTTCTTCGAGATCCTGCCTTATTAATGGATTCACTCTTGAAACTCACGGCCAGGGCTCTTTGCATGTCTCATATATCACAAGTACATATCTCAGGTGCGGTGGAATTGGATTCCTCCTCGCAATTAATTTAAGACCAATTTTTTCTTAAAAAAAATGTTGTGAAGTGGAGATTTTACTGAGAAAATCTGTGCAAGATGGGGGTTTTGCAGGAAAATTACATGCAACATTTGAGGATACAGTGTCAAATCGATATCCTATATCAGCGCAGAAGCTTTTGAGGGTAGCCAGTGGGAGAAATTTGGTAGACATGACTCCACAACCTTTAGGCAGTGGAAAGGCTATATGTGTCACAGATTTGTTCAGCAGACAACCTTTGACTATTGATTCTATGTATGTCAAGGATTATTCACATTCTCCTGGTCCTTCATGAGGAAAAATGATAGTCCAATTTTTGTGCAAAAAAAATTAAGGGAAAAAGATACCTCTGAAACATGTAACTACTTGGTTGGCATGGAATATTTATCTACAAGCAGTGGAAAAGTGGCTGATGTAACAGAGTTAAACTCTACACTGGATAAATCCTCTTGCAGTGTAGACAAGGAGGACATCACTTCAAAGATATGGCATTTAAATAAGGCCATTGGAGCAAGCGTAGCAGGTCTTGGAACATACATTTCTGTTAACACCGAAACAGGAAGAGAACCCCTTGTTTGTGAAAATGACAATGTGCATGAGATTTATTCATTTCACAGGTCTACTTTCAACCGTCAAGGTGTAAAAGAAGGTGTTGTTGGCAAAGTTTTTCTTCCTTATATCTTGGAGAGGCCAGAGAAGCCAACCAGCCAAGAACCAAATGGCGGACAAAGAGAGCATGTGTATCATAAGGTTTGTACTGGCACTGATCCAAGAGATCAAGGATTCAGTCTCAGAAATAATAAAGGAAGGTTGTCAGAGTAGGAGCTACAAAAAATTGGCTTATCTGCATGTGATGGAATACATTTGATAGATATCTTGGAAGGGCTTGTAAGTCTGCATGAGAATGACTTTTTCTCCAATCCATTGGAAAATTTATTTGGGCCAGATCATTTGAAGAGACCTAGAAAACCAATCTTCTTTCCTTATATGCGTCATAAGATCCATTCCAAGGACTACAGGACATGGAGATCATTTGTGGATGACTTTGAGGACATTTGTGGCTGTGGGATGAATTATAAAGATAGAGGCTCTAGCATTTGGAATGTTGAACATACTTTATTATATCGAGGTAGAAAATATCTTGAACAGTTTGCAGATAGAGTAGAAATGTGTTTGGCCTCCCAAATGAAACTAAGGATGGTAAAAGCACCTGTTATCTTCATGGTTTTAGCAATGGCCATCGTAAATGCTTTATCAAGATGCAGAGTGGAGTTTCTAAAAAAAAGAGAAATTACCAAAGCTGTATTACCTGTGAAATATATAATCTTCCTGATCAGAAGCTAATCAACCTATTGATAACCGCTGACACCAGTGGTCTCCTTGAAGATGAAAGCCTCCAATATTTTTGTGGTTCTACTTTGCCATGCACACAAAATATGGTCTATGTTGAAGAACTAGAGGAGAACAGATCAAACACTGAGACTATATTGGATAGTATTTTTGAGGCTAATCTACAAGTTCAAACAAATGAGTCAATAGTGGAAATTTTAAAATGTGCTAGAGATGAAATCAGATTCAATCCTATTGAGAAGGCCACGTTCAAGTTAATTTTGAGAAACAAAATTTGACAGTGAAAATGATGGTCCATGCTCTGGAATATGTGATACTGCTGAAGTAGAATTAGAGTTGTGTAATGGTAATGGAGCTGCAAATTCTATAACAGTTGATGCAAGTGGATTAATGAAGAGGAAGAGGCATTGACACTTGAGTGGAAAGATTAGACACCATATTGAATGACGGTGACAAGGGATTGAATTGTGGATTAGAGAGCTTTTATGCCGAGCTTCCAAATATGACCACTTACTTGAAAATTTTCAAGCAAGAAATCCATGGAAGGATGAGTAGCAAGCTATGAAGGCATTTATAGTGAGATCTTCCCCTTTAATAGATAAAACTCACAGGCACAGGATTTTGCAGTGCAAGCGAAGAAAGAAAGTTGAAAATGCAATGGAGTTGTCTTTTAATATCTCTCATCATCCCTTGTTTTATTTATATGAGAAGAAGAAAATATTGGAAGCAGATCGAGTTTCAATTGATGATGATTCTAACAGCATGAAAACAATTACAGGTAATGTGAGTAATAACAGATTAGAGGAAAATCATTTCAAGGATCATTTAAGAGGGATAGAATCCAAGGATAGAGAAAAATCCATAGAGCAGATGTTTTGCAAAATTGAAACTTTACAATCACATACACTGAAGATGAAAATCAACTAAACAGATATAAGTCTAGAAAAGCTATGAAATACTCTACTAGGAATATTTCAAACAATTTCTATATCAGCAATTTATATAATTTATTATGTTTGGAGTATATTTTATTTATTGTATAGTATATAATAGCTCGTCCCATCCCCGGTTCCTTACTGCCCACAGTTTTATGCACTGAAAATACTCAATTCGAACCCCGGTTCAAGGGTTTGCATAAGGAAAGACTAGTCAGAGAATGGAAAGATGGAAGGTTGAGTATCCTAGATCTACTTCACAAAATTGGCTGCATGGATTTCATCAAAGCTTCAGGTGGCCTAGAGTTTACTTGAGAAGGTAAATATATTCATATCTCGTGCCTCTTTCCATAGTTTTCTTAATGCTTTTTCTCATTTCTCAATCCAGATCGCATACATCCATCAAAATTACCACATATATCTACTTAATTATTCTTAGATTTTGAATGTTTATCTCGAACAAACACTATGTAGCGAATGCTATAATGTTAAATAAAATTCATGTTATTTAACAAAATGCAATGCAATTTGAAAGAAAACCTTTGGATGATTGGCAATTTGCTACCCTACAAAACCTCACTTCATTACCTGTGCTATCTTAAGATAATTATGAAATTCTACAGATTGACCATTGGAGCTCTCTTGGTAACATTAACCAATGAGATTTGAAACCAACCCCTTTGGATGTTCAGGGATTTGCTATCATGCTAACCCTTAGTGCATTAGTTTTGGTGAATGTTTTGGAAGTTATTTATAAGATTTCAATTCCATTTCAGCAAATTGTGTAAATCTACAGATTGACCAGCAAGGTTTGGCATCACTTGGAAAGAAAGAAAAGCCTCGATCCAATGAACTTGACATCGACTTTGGAAATCCAAATGGAATTACTCCTTTGCAATATCAATTCAATAAGAAGTCACAGGAGACCCCTGAACTTTTGAATAAATCGCATATAAAAAATATTCGTGGTGAAAACATTCACCGACCTGACATCTCCATGGCCTTAAGAAATCCACTTCAAATTGAATTGCCTCACAGCCTGAGGCAAAAATCTAAGAGGAACTTGGGAGATCATTGCCTAAGGTTTCTAAGTAATTTCCGGTCCTAGGAAATGATGACTGGGCAGAAATTTTGGCTTCCCGTGGGCTTGCTAGTCGTGGAAGCAGTTTGAGAAACTCTGGTAATGCTGGAAATGGAAATGTTATAGGTAATACTCCTTTATTTGCAGGTAAAGATGCATACAAAAACAGGGTTTCAAATACTGAATTATCAGCATCTGTTGCTTCTAAGCATGCTCCACCCAATTCATATCATTCAATTTTTTCATAGAGTGCTCGTCATTCATATGGCTTGGCATGGTCAGTATCTCTTGATTCAAACAAATTTGTGAGACACGATAATAACTTAGAGACTGATTCTAGATGCAAAGGAGATGGATACATAATCCAGAATGAGACACCTACTACAAGAGGTGAATCCTTCAGTATCATTAAGTGTACAATGAACCAGAAATAGTTTCTAGTAGTAACTCTTCCACTCAGGGGAGTGGATCTGATCCATCTATATCGGAATATTTAACAAAGGCTCAAGATGGGGTAGAAAAAAAAAATATAAATGGTTACAAAGGGCTTCCCGCAAATGAAAGTGTTGACCGGCATGATGAAAGTTTGATTATTTTTGTCAGTAGTATTTCTCCTTCACATGTAAAGGAAGAGAGCTCAATAAGAGCCCAACTGGAAACTTCTCACGAATTCACACTTGAGTCTCAAGTTAAAGCTAGAGATACAATATCAATGACTTTAAAAGAAGATGGCCGCCATGGTAAAAATTGAGGACAATGAAGCAGGAACTTCAAATGATTAATGTTAACTCAGAAAATTGTGACATTCAGCAGGAAAGGGGAAGACTCCTACAGTACATCTCTTGAAAAAAATAAGAAAGAAATCACTTACATACCATGGGACAACATACATGATAAAAAAATAAGTATATTTTCTGTAGATGTTTCAGAGTTGCGGGTTGTGGACATGAAAATATGCACCAAGGAAGGCCAAGAAAGAGCCAAGGTTGAATTAGATGATGTCCATGGCAGTTCATCAGTAAGTGATAAAGGTCAGACACAAATATAGATTCAGCTTCAAGATCTGATTCAGAGGATGCCTAAGTGGAGAGGGAGGAAAAAATGGCTGCAGAGGCAACAACTGTTGAAGTCGCTAAATCTACAATAAAATAACGAGAGGAATTTTTGAAGAAACTGGAAAGAGAGAAAGAGAGATTAGAGGAAAAATTGGCTAAGCATGAAGAAGAAGAAGGTAGAGAGGTTAGTTCTCTTTAATTATCTTTTATTTATCATTATTCAATTTTCCTTGCTTTCATGGTTAAAGCCAAGTCATCCAAAATTCCTCCAAATATGTGATTTGTGACTTACGAAATGTTAAAAGTACCCTCCATGGGAAAATACATAAATATTTGTGGCCAGGTGCCCTAACTATGAGATGTTTCCACTTATGCAATTGTACCTCCTTTTGATGCTCAAACTGTCACCCTAGTTATGCAAGACTCACAAGGTGTCACTTTGGGTCAACTCAGGATTGTTGGCACTATCACCTTATAAACGAATGCTTTCACATTGGATTACTTATTGAATCTTGGGGGTATCCCAAAGCAAAAATTTATGGGGTCTTTTGTGTCACTGGATCACTAGCACTGAAAACCATCTTTACATTAGATGGTTCAACATCTTGATGATCCTTGTCCTATTGATTGCAAATTTTTTATTCATTATTGCTTTAATTGCAACACCTCCAGTAGATATTGATGGTGTTCATGAAGCCTATTTCTAGTTCTCTTCTTTATGGAAACAATGTTATCTCCAACGCCATTATTCCTACCTTTGTAACTATCAGTTTTCACTTCTATCCAATTGGGGACCCTATGAGATTTCATCGATGAATGACTACACAATAGGGACCTTATGAGCCAATCAATCAAATTGTCGATGTATTTTCCACATGACACAAACATTCGATGGCTTATCATAGCCAAACACTCTGGGATGGGTTTCATAGATACCCAACCTATGACAATGAGCTTCATTCTATTGCTGAAGCCTGTAAGCAGTGGAAGAATGATATTCTACCAAATGAAATGGCCATCCACATCAGTTGTAGGCCTTTGCCTACTCTAGATAATCCCTGGGAGTTAGTGCCCCTGGATTTTATGTCATGTTTTCCATCAACCAACCATGGTAATGGATGTGTTTTTATTGTTGTTGATTTCTTTCTTAGGATGGGAATTTTGGCATGTTGTAAGAAGATTCTCACAACAATTTTGATCTTTAGTGAGCCCTGGACATGCATGCTTTTAAAGACTACTTGCACTTAGCAAGAGACACGTAAATCAATGAAACTGTTTTGGTAGACTTAGTATTCTCACTTGAATTTGTACATTAGAATTATGGAAGTGTAGGAAGATGCACAGGGAGAAGTACTGTAGCACTGCATTTTATGACTTTTCCATAGGTACATCTACAGGAGGCTGTGTGCAATTAGGTCAGGTTGTAAGTTGTAACACAGATTTTAATCTGAGAAATGAAAATTTTCCACTTGGCATGCAATTTTGACACCTTGGGGTGCATTCTAAGTATGCAATATGATGTTCCATGGCATATAGGATAGACCCTTTTCCTTATCATCCACCAGGTTTTCTATTTATGTACATGGCATGCAGTTTTTAATGCAAGTGGACATTTTGGCACTATGAAAATAATAGGTAGAAAGCACAATAGTAATAAGGAGACACATGACCTTGGAGATGTATTGGAGCTTAGGACCTTTGGAGGATTGTTGGACCTTGGGGAGCAGTGCTCATGTCGTGGAGGGCTTGCTTGTTAATCACTATCACCTTTGATGCTGACACATGTCACGTAGAGTAGAGTGCTTCACATGGGTGGACCTACTTGTGTCTTGCAGGTAACTAATCTAATGTACCTAATCACATTCTCAATGGTGGATAAAAACTCATGGTTAACCATGGTAGTGCTCTAAGTACTTTTAAAGTCAAAGTAAAGTACTCATAATAAATGTCATTTCACACTTTTTGAATAAAAATATATTATTCTCATTTCAAATTTCTTGAAAGAAACAATGCATATCCTTACACATTTATTATATTATATTATATTATATTATTTTTGTCTAGTATATTAATTAAATGTTATTATAAAATTTAAATAATATAAATTTAAATTAATAGCATATAATATAATTAAGAATTTATAAATTTATATTTATATTTTATTTTAAGTTATTTAAGTACAAAGTAAAAATGCATTAGTTGTTCAATGATAATGATATTTTTTTTTAAAACTCACTCTTATTTATAGTCAAATCAATACAATTTTTTTATTAATTTTATTTTGGTACAAGTTTTGAAGTGAATTTAACTATGGTTACATGGATTGTGGTGAGAAAAGTGAATTGAAAATTCATAAATATTATTTTATTGGTTTAGCTATTATTTTATTATTTCCTTAGGAGGCCCATTTTAGATCTCAAAATTCCCCTAATGACTAAAGCCCCTTTACCTCTCATATAAAAAGAGGAAGGAGTGAGTTTTTATTATAGTCGATCATGCACTTGTGCATATTCCTTTCACGCTTGGGTTAGGGATGTAAGAGTAGTGCTACTCTCTCTCTCTCTCTCTCTCGGTGAAAATATATCTGAGTTGATGTGTATGTTGGTGAAAATATATCTGAGTTGTGCTTTGTTCTATCTTCCTTACAAGGATTTCTTGAAAGATAAATAGATTGGTGAACATAAGTAACTAATCTGAACTGTAGCGAAAAATCTGACATGAATCTGCTATTAATTGAGGTTCTAATACCAATGATGTGAGCCAACCCATAATTCTGCTATTATAACTAAATTTTGAAATCCAAAAATTCCAGAACTAGATCTGAAATATAAAAAATAAAGTAGACCAAAAAACCAAACAGTTACAAGTCAAGCAGTAGTCATAAAACAACTTAAGTCCTCCAGTCGATTCTTGTATCTTTATCTGCATATGTTTTAGAGAGAAACCATCACCGTTTTTCACTAGGGAATTTATTGGCTCAAAAACCTGTCATTGTTTACAATAAAGGTCAATCATAGTGAAACAAGCCATTCTCCACGAACATTTTCTGTTTTTTGGGACTAGGTGCTCTTTTATGAAACAAATCTAATAGTGTTTTCAATAACATTGTCAAATTATAGCTACTAAAATTATGCGGCTATAGTCATGTTTCATGATCGTTTCCTACTTTCTTTAAGCAATAGGCACTTGTTTAGGAAACAATTGGATGGACAATAGTTAATGGAATTCTTTCTAGTTGCTCCAATTTTCTTGATGACATGACAGAGAAATGAAACTTGGAAAGAACTTTAGAAGAGTTCCTTGACTAAATGGAGTTCTTGACCAATGCACATAGTGGATCAACACGTTGAAGCAGAAAAATCTAGAAGATTCCCTACAAATAGTGCACATAGTGGGTCATCATGTTGGATAAAATATAAATATTCTTGAAATAATAATAGCATGAATTTTACATTGATGGACTTGGACATTGGAGGTGGTTTACCATTTGCTGCTAGACCTTGTTTGGATGTTTGAAAGACATTATTCCTCGAAGTGTGGATTAGTATGGAGCTTGGTGACTTCATGTTGTTGATGCATGAAGGGATTTTGTGTGCTTGGAGTAGAGTTGGGTATTTCACCATGAAAAAAGCATCCCAAAATCAACATGAGCAGACAAAATCCCTTGACATGTGAACTCTTGGGTTGAGGGAGTGGATATGTAGGTGTGGGAGTCCTTAAGGTGACACATTACCTTGGATATGCATTGTCCTTAAGGAGACACATGACCTAGGAGATGCATTGGAGCTTAGGACCCTTGGAGGATTGTTGGACCTTGGGGAGTAGTGCTCATGCCATGGAGGGCTTGCTTGTTAATCACTATCACCTTTGATGCTGACACATGTCACGTAGAGTAGAGTGCTTCACATGGGTGGACCTACTTGTGTCTTGCAAGTTTGCTTGTAGTGGACTAGTTCCAATAAAGCCCCTTTACCTCTCATATAAAAAGAGGAAGGAGTGAGTTGTTATTATAATTGATCATGCACTTGTGCATATTCCTTTCAAGCTTGGGTTAGGGATGTAAGAGCAGTTCTACTCTCTCTCTCTCTCGGTGACAATATATTTGAGTTGTGCTTTTCTCTATCTTCCTTACAAGGATTCCTTGAAAGGTAAACAGATTGGTAAACATAAATAACTAATCTGAATTGTAGCGAAAAATCTGATATGAATCTACTATTAATTGAGGTTCTAATACCAATGCTATGAGCCAACCCATAATTCTACTATTATAACTTAAATTTGAAATCCAAAAATTCCAAAACTAGATCTAAAATATAAAAAATAAAGCAGACCAAAAAACCAAATAGTTACAAGTTGAGTGGTAGTCATGAAACTACTTAAGTCCTCCACTCAAATCTTCTATCTTTGTCTGCATATGTTTTAGAGAGAAACCATCACTGTTTTTCTCCAGGGATTTTATTTTATTGGCTCAAAAACCTGTCAGTGTTTACAGTCAAGCTCAATGATAGTGAAACAAGCCATTGTCCATGAACATTTTCTGTTGTTTGGGACTAGGTGCTCTTTTATGAAACAAATCTAACAATGTTTTCAATAACATTTTTAGATTATAGCTACTGAAACTATGTGGTTATAGTCATGTTTCATGATGGTTTCCTACTTTCTTTAAGCAATAGGCACTTGTTTAGGAAACAATTGGATGGACGATAGTTAATGGAATTCTTTCTAGTTGCTCCAATTTGCTAGATGACAGGAAAGAGAAATGAAACTTAGAAAGAACTAAGGAAGAGTTTCTTGATTAAATGGAGTTGTTGACCAATGCACATAGTGGATCAACACATTGAAGCAGAAAAATCCAAAAGATTCCCTACAAATAGAACACATAGTGGGTCATCATGTTGGATAAAATATAAATATTCTTGAAATAATAATAGCATGAATTTTACATTGAAGGACTTGGACATTGGAGGTGGTTTACCGTTTTCTGCTAGACCTTGTTTGGATGTTTGAAATACATTCTTCCTCGAAGTGTTGGATTAGTATGGAGCTTGGTGACTTCATGTTGTTGATGCATGAAGGGAGTTTGTGTGCTTGGAGTAGAGTTGGGTATTTCACCATGACAAAAACATCCCAAAATCAACATGAGCACGCAAAATCCCTTGACATGTGAAATCTCGGGTTGAGGGAGTGGATATGTAGGTGTGGGAGTCCTTAAGGTGACACATTACCTTGGATATGCATTGTACTTAAGGAGACACATGACCTAGGAGATGCATTGGAGCTTAGGACCTTTGGAGGATTTTTGGACCTTGGGGAGTTGCGCTCATGCCATGGAGGGCTTGCTTGTTAATCACTATCACCTTTGATGCTGACACGTGTCACATAGAGTAGAGTGCTTGACATGGGTGGACCTACTTGTGTCTTGCAAGTTTTCTTGTAGTGGACTAGGTCCACTAAAGCCCCTTTACCTCTCATATAAAAAGAGGAAGGAGTGAGTTGTTATTATAGTCGATCATGCACTTGTGCATATTCCTTTCAAGCTTGGGTTAGGGATGTAAGAGCAATGCTACTCTCTCTCTCTCTCCCTCTTGGTGACAATATATTTGAGTTGATGTGTATGTTGGTGACAATATATCTGAGTTGTGCTTTGCTCTATCTTCCTTACAAGGATTCCTTGAAAGATAAAGAGATTGGTGAACATAAGTAAATAATCTGAACTATAGCGAAAAATCTGATATTAATCTGCTATTAATTGAGGTTGTAATGCCAATGATGTGAGCCAACCCAGAATTTTGCTATTATAACTGAAATTTGAAATCCAAAAATTCTGGAACTAGATCTGAAATATAAAAAATAAAGCAGACCAAAAAACCAAACAGTTACAAGTCGAGCGGTAGTCATGAAACTACTTAAGTCCTCCACTCGAATCTTGTATCTTTATCTGCATATGTTTTAGAGGGAAACCATCACCATTTTTCTCTAGGGACTTTATTTTATTGGCTCAAAATCCTGTTAGTGTTTACAATCAAGCTCAATGATAGTGAAACAAGCCATTCTCCATGAACATTTTCTATTGTTTGAGACTAGGTGCTCTTTTATGAAACAAATCTAGCAATGTTTCCAATAACATTGTCAGATTATAGCCACTGAAACTATGTGGCTATAGTCATGTTTCATGATGGTTTCCTACTTTCTCTAAGCAATAGGCACTTGTTTAGGAAACAATTGGATGAACGACAGTTAATGGAATTCTTTCTAGTTTCTCCAATTTTCTTGATGATAGGAAAGAGAAATGAAACTTGGAAAGAACTTTAGAAGAGTTCCTTGACTAAATGGAGTTGTTGACCAATGCACATAGTGGATCAACACGTTGAAATAGAAAAATCTAGAAGATTCCCTACAAATAGTGCACATAGTGGGTCATCATGTTGGATAAAATATTAATATTCTTGAAATAATAATAGCACGAATTTTACATTGATGGACTTGGACATTGGAGGTGGTTTACCGTTTGTTGCTAGACCTTGTTTGAATGTTTGAAAGACATTCTTCCTCGAAGTGTTGGGTTAGTATGGAGCTTGGTGACTTCATGTTGTTGATGCATGAAGGGAGTTTGTGTGCTTGGAGTAGAGTTGGGTATTTCACCATGACAAAAACATCCCAAAATCAACATGAGCACACAAAATCCCTTGACATGTGAACTCTCGGGTTGAGGTAGTGGATATGTAGGTGTGGGAGTCCTTAAGGTGACACATTACCTTGGATATGCATTTTCCTTAAGGAGACACATGACCTAGGAGATGCATTGGAGCTTAGGACCTTTGGAGGATTGTTGTACCTTGGGGAGTAGTGCTTATGCCATGGAGAGTTTGCTTGTTAATCAATATCACCTTTGATGATGACACATGTCATGTAGAGTAGAGTGCTTCACATGGGTGGACCTATTTGTTTATTGAAAGTTTTCTTGTAGTGGACTAGGTCCACTAAAACCCCTTTACCTCTCATATAAAAGGAGGAAGGTTTGAGTTGTTATTATAGTTGATCATGCACTTGTGCATATTCTTTTCAATCCTGGGTTAGGGATGTAAGAGCAATGCTACTCTCTCTCTCTCTCTTGATGACAATATATCTGAGTTGATGTGTATTTTGGCGACAATATATCTGAGTTTTTCTTTTCTCTATCTTCCTTACAAGGATTCCTTGAAAGATAAACAGATTGGTGAACATAAGTAACTAATCTGAACTGTAGAGAAAAATATGATATGAATATGCTATTAATTGAGGTTCTAATACCGATGATGTGAGCCAACCCAAAAATGCTGCTATTATAACTGAAATTTGAAATCCAAAAATTCTGGAACTAGATCTGAAATATAAAAAATAAAGTAGACCAAAAAACCAAACAGTTACAAGTCGAGCGGTAGTCATGAAACTACTTAAGTCCTCCACTCGAATCTAATATATTTATCTGCATATGTTTTAGAGAGAAACCATCACCATTTTTCTCCAAGGACTTTATTTTATTGGCTCAAAAACTTGTTAGTGTTTACAGTCAAGCTCAACGATAGTGAAACAAGCCATTCTCCACGAACATTTTTTGTTGTTTGGGACTAGGTGCTATTTTATGAAACAAATCTAACAGTGTTTTCAATAACATTGTCAGATTATAGCTACTAAAACTATGTGGCTATAGTCATGTTTCATGGTTGTTTCCTACTTTCTCTAAGAAATAGGCACTTGTTTAGGAAATAACTGGATGGATGACAGTTAATGGAATTCTTTCTAGTTTCTCCAATTTGCTTGATGACATGAAAGAGAAATGAAACTTGGAAAGAACTTTAGAAGAGTTCCTTGACTAAATGGAGTTTTTTACCAATGCACATATTGGATCAACACATTAAAGAAGAAAAATCCAAAAGATTCCCTGCAAATAGTGCACATAGTGGGTCATCATGTTGGATAAAATACAAATATTCTTGAAATAATAATAGCATGAATTTTACATTGATGGACTTGGACATTGAAGGTGGCTTACAGTTTGCTGCTAGACCTTGTTTGGATGTTTGAAAGACATTCTTCCTCGAATTTTTGGATTAGTATGGAGCTTGGTGACTCCATGTTGTTGATGCATGAAGGCAATTTGTGTGCTTTGAGTAGAGTTGGGTATTTCACCATGAAAAAAACATCCCAAAATCAACATGAGTACACAAAATCCCTTGACATGTGAACTCTTGGGTTGAGGGAGTGGATATGTAGGTGTGGGATTCCTTAAGGTGACACATTACATTGGATATGCATTGTCCTTAAGGAAACACATGACTTAGGAGATGAATTGGAGCTTAGGACCTTTGGAGGATTTTTGGACCTTGGGGAGTAGTGCTCATGCCATTAAGGGCTTTCTTGTTAATCACTATCACCTTTGATGCTGACACATGTCACGTAGAGTAGAGTGCTTCACATGGGTGGACCTACTTGTGTCTTGCAAGTCTGCTTGTAGTAGACTAGGTCCACTAAAGCCCCTTTACCTCTCATATAAAAGAGGAAGGAGTGAGTTTTTATTATAGTAGATCATGCACTTGTGCATATTACTTTTCATATTTGGGTTAGGGATGTAAGATCAGTGCTACTCTCTCTCTCTCTCATTAAATATTCTTTGTAATTTTTTTTTTTTTTCTTAAGGTGTTAGGATTTGCTGGAACATTCACCCAAAAACTTCATATATATAAAGAATAAATGAAACCCATGAACACAATCACAACCTGTCATATAATTCTCCATGCTTTCGAAAACCCTAGATATGGAGAATTAAGAGAAAGCCTAGCTCCACCAAATATTCTCCAACAATCTAAAATAACCATGAGAAATACATTCATGTCAGAGTATCTTTGGTGGAGCCACTGTAAACCCTAAGTTATTTTGGAATTGTGTTATTTCATATTTGACTTCCAGCTTACCACTGCCTTTCATACCTTGTCACTCCCATAAATTTTGTTATTTTAAAGATTTTAATTCCAGATTTTCACAAATACAATGTCCTCAATAAGATAGTTGAACACTTCCATATTCATAGTTAGATCACATTCCAAGAATATATACATTTTTTGTACTGATCAACAATTGTCTCACAAAGAGAAATCATATCACAAGCAGCAATATATGCACATGGTTCATCACCTCCTAATGCCATAAGTTAAATCCCTTCATATCCCCCATGGGTGAAGCCTGTGAGAATAGAATCTTGACCAAATGTGTGAAACTCCTTGCTAGAAACTGCTAGTCCCAAGCCTGTTGGGCATTGGTCTATTCTTTCCATATCTGGATTTTTTTTTTACATTTTGGAGCAAAATTATTTAGCTATTTGGCCTTTTCTACCAAGGGAGTCACTTTGTTGGGGGGTGCTCAAGGTGATATGACACAGTAGGATGGCAGGGTGGTTAATGAATTATATCCATTTAACTTTAAAACATGTTTCTCTTAAAATATTTTGATAAGAATGGCTCTCTGTTCATGAGGAGTCACATCTGGAATTTCATTGGAAGGGAGCATTTGTCCCAACTTTGTTCTTTCCAGTTACATCCTCCCCATTTTGGACTTGATGGATAATTGTGTTTGCAGGTTTTGTGGCTCCCATGATACATATCTGGTGCACTCATCACACACAAGAACTTATGGTCAGTTGTGGGCAAAAGATGTGAAATTCAGCACAATAGACTATTCAACTACATCTTCTGTGGATTAGGACATGTGGACAATTCAACCTAAAAAAGTGGTGTGATGGGTGCAGTTGCAGTGGATGCAACTTACAAAGCCTTAGGTGTGGACAACTCAACATAAAAATGTAGTGTGATGGGTACAACTGAAGTGGTTGTAAAGCCTCAGGAGTTGTCTGCGGGTTGCCATGACTCATGAGGGATGAATTCACATTTTGTACCCATTTATTTCCATAATTCCCTCGTTAAGTACTGGTTTAAGACTCAAGACTATGTTCTCTAGTGATAAACCTCAACTCAAAAAGTTGTATATGATATCTCCTTGTCCTTGACGCAAATATTTTAACTCCGAACCTTGTACTTGTTCCCTGACTCAAAATTTGTCTAATATGATATAAAATGTTAAGTCACATTGAAGATGGATTTTATTACTATAATTTTTAAAATTTAGAACAATATCTTCATAGTTGCAATCTGATTTTCTACAAGATTTTTGTAATAATATCTTCATAGTTTCAATCTGATTTTCTGCAATATTTTTGTAATATTATCTTCATAGTTGTAGTCTGATTTTCTGTAATATTTTTGTAATAATATCTTCATAGTCGCAATCTGATTTTCTGCAAGATTTATGTTGAAATATGACCTTGGTAATTTTAGTGTCTTTTCATATGTTTGAGAGAATAAGTAAAATGCTTTAAATTCTAAAACAACCAATCAACAATTATGCCATATCTGTAAATATAATAGTTGGTTAATGATAACCTTATCATTTTCTTTCTTGGATTCATGTTTTTCGTCTTTTCAAGGATTAAATTAGTAAGGCATTAATAATGTAATTATGGTTTTCATTGTTGGCTCATGTTATTTGGGATATGAAGGTCACATTGTACCATCATAATCACAATAAATCTCGAATTATGAAGTGGCTGAGCAAACCTTTTAAGGGTTCAGGTTGCAAAGTGTCAGATGGACACTACGTAGGGGTGCATTTGGAGATGATAATGTAATTTGGCATGTGCCCTCTAATGCCATGGTAATCCCTAATTCATCAGAGTGTATTGTCATTTAAACTTCAATCTTCTATTTGTTAGCTCTAACAAAGTTAGCGTCATGCTAGTGATTAATTTGAAACTGTATTTTAGTGGAAAAATTCACTGTTTTTTGGTGGAATAGTTCATAATTTATTTTGATCTTTGTTTGCAAGTGTACTAGTCACGATGATAAATGTGTGGTTTACTTCAGAGGGTTCTTAGTTATTTCTAGGTATGCTTTTCATTATTTTCTTTGAATACTTCTCTAGTTCTTTAACTTCATATTTTATCCCTTGCACAATTGCTCCTGAGGTCCATGTTGTAATGTTTATTGGTTGTTTCTGTGGAAATTTTTTCCTAAGGTCCTACAAGGTAAATCCAAATGCAAAAAATACTATTTTACATATTGATATTTGTTCAAGACAGTGTTGTGTGATACTTGAATTTCATAAATTTAGATTTCTATTTCGTTATCTATATCAATATATAAGAACAGGTTCATGGATTGTTCATATTTATCAAACTGTGGAGTTGTTCCTTTCCTGTTGCATGTTCTTTTATATTGTTATGTTGTGATTCAAATTTCTAGTTGTGCTTTCCATTTATTCTCCTACATAGTACATGCTTTGATAGATTATATCAAAAGTCTTACCAATACGATAACATTGATTGTTGTATGTGGACATTTTTTTTCAGGATGGTCCATTAAAAAATCAAGATGAGGACCTGGATCATGCAATTTCACTTTCTCTTTCTGAAGAACTAAACAAACCAGATGGTATATGATGGAAATTTCAGTATTTTACAGTTACTTTTAGTTTATTTATATCATTTAGCTCGATGCTTTTCATATATTCAACTAAACTTTTTTTGTTTAACAAGACTTTTTCATTTCCATGTTTTAGTGAAACTCTTTATGGTTTGATACTCTCATGGAACCTTTACCAAGTTGCATGCACCCTCATTAGAAAAAACAAGAGAATTTTGCTTGCCATGCCTATCTTTCTTTGTCATTGTTGACTTAAGAAAGTCTTTTAGCTAAGAAACTACTTTCACGGTTATGGCATAACTTGTCATATAAATTGAACAGAAGTTATATCCAAAATGTTAACTTTTAAACTACTTTGTTGGTTTTAGGCTTTCCATTTAAAATCTTCTTCAGTTTGAACTTTGAACGAGTTGTTCCATAGACTTGAATATTAAGATATTTTGGTGTAAGGATTAAAAATTTGTCTATAAGGTCTCTCAGTTATTCATTTATTTTATTTGAACATAACATTTACTATTAAATTAGAACCACTTGGCACAAATATGTCATAGATCAAGATCATACTTTGTAGAGTGTCGTAGAATAAAAATAGGAGCAAGGACATTGATTTCTTTCAGTTTTCTTGGTTTTTATTCTTTTGGTGCATCTTTGCACCTTTAGAGGCAATTGCTAGTTTAAAGTCTAATTCTTTAAAGGGTGCTAGCTCAATGGAAGAGCACCTGCTTTACAAGTAGGAGGTTGGTGGTTTGATTCCATCATGCCCTGATATTCATAGGGAATGAAAAAGATCCATTTTTGGTGACAGATTCTCTTTTGACCATCACCAATGAGCTTATGGTGACATTTTTCGACCGTCACCAAAATATGAAATGGTGATAGTCAATGAAAGCCACCATATATACGCATCAATAGTGACGACCATTAAAGGTTCGTCACCATAAATCGTTGTTGTTGATATGAAATGGTGAGGGTCACTGTTTGTCATTATAGTCATTATTTGTGACGGACCTTGATGTCACCAATGAGCTTATGGTGACGGTAAATGAACATCGCCATATATATGGACCAATGGTGACGGTCATGAAAATTCCATCACAAAAAAATGTTGTTGTTCATATGAAATGGTGATGGTCACTATCTGTCATTATAATCAATATTCGTGACGGACCTTGAATGTCACCACAACACATACTTTCAGTGATGCCACCTTTGGTGACATTCAATTTTTTGTTGACGGAGGACTTGAATGTCACCACAACACCTATACTTTCAGCGACGCCACTTTTGGTGACGTTCCATTTTTTGTGACGAAGGCTCTTTTGACCCTCACCAATGAGCTTATGGTGACCATTTTTGCCTCTCACCAATGTGTAGTGAAACTATGCGAGGGAAACGTGAATTAAAGACGTAGTGGAATGGTTGAACCGATCAAAGGAATTAGAAGCGGAACCATGAGTAGTGAATAGTGAAGGTAGATTTTAGAAAACCATAAATGGTTTTCACGCAGCGTTTAGATGGTAAGCGGTAAGTTGTGAGTTGAACTCGATGCACTCCAACAGCTGACACATAGCCTGGACGATATTTAAAAACCATTTGTTTCGCGTGAGTTTTGAGTGCTAAGTTTCGGAGGTTGATTGAATGTGATAGCCATTCGATTGTTGGCACTGGAGATCCAAAGACATTCGCATCAGAATTTGTGCAAGGGTTAACAAGGTGTCGACCCGACAGGGTTTAAATGGTACATTTAAATAGTATAAGTTTGAACCACAAACATCGTGTTTATTTGAATTCGAAACTCGTTGGATCATAAGCATGTCACTTTGGGCTTGTGACCACTGTTGGATAAGAGGAAGCATGTAAATCATCGACAGAGGTAAGTTAATAAAGCTGTGGGGCTGAGAACATTAATATATGTTGGTGCTTCGAGTTAATGCAAAGTCGAAGTTTTGAATAAAATGAAATGATAAGTGTGGCCCGAAAGTATATGTTAACGTTTATGGACATGCGGATTGGTTACCGCATATCAAAATTGGATTAAGGTGTGGCTCCAAATTTTAATTTAATATTTATCTTTGGTATCTATTTAGCCAAATTCGGATGCATGGATACAAGTTTCCATAAAGAGGGTTTCATTATAAGGTTTTAATCAGAGATTTAAAAGCAATCTTCTGTGTTAAATTTTTCCCAGAATGAAAATTAATTTGGTTTTGAAATGAACCATGCATGCTTATATGCATCTACAGGTGAGAATGTGGGTTTTTGCAGATTTAGGCTACATCAAGTGGTATCAGAGCTGGAAGAGCTCTTTTTAACATTAAAGTATTTTTTAATGCATGTGTGATGGAAAAATAAAGAGGAGATCAGATTCTAAATCTGATAAGAAGCAGATACACATAATTGAAGTGAACAGGTATTTGTAGAAATGAATGAAGAGAACAAGGTCATACAGGAATCTTGAAGGTGAGATATTTTAATCTGGTTTGAAAATTGTGATTGCAGAATTTTGGCTGCAAACAAGATGAAGACAAAGATTTTGATGATGATGGCAGTGAACGTGATATTATAGCCAAAGGTTGGATAGGGAGAACAACTGAAGTGTTCTCAAGAGAAGGTGAGTTGAATAATAAGCCTATAGACAGTAGAAGAGAGTGCTCAAAAGGTTCCAGAGATAGTGAACTAGTCCAGAGAAGGGATTGGTGAGGTAAGTGGTAGCAGGGAGGACTTGTTGTTGCAGAGGCTTAGTACAACTCATAGTGAGTGAGAAGCTCATGAAGGAGATTATCATGGAGGACCAGAGAAGAGTTTCTAAAGAATTCCATAGAGATAAGATGAAGGATAGAGAAAGAGATATTGCAATGATGAAAGTACAACTATAGGTACTACAATAATGGCTATAAGAAGAGAAAAACCATAGAGGAGGATGGATGTTTCCACTGAAGGGAAAGAAGGTAATTGGAAACCATTAAAAATGAAGTGGAGGAAAAAAGAGATTGCCTTATGGAAGGAAAAACTCAGATTTTTTGAGTCAAAGATGGAATTTGAGGATTCCATAGGCAAATCTATTCAAGGGGAAATTCTTGAAGAAGCAAAAGAGACTAAAAAGTCTTGTGTTTTTAATACTAATGAATTGTGTATGATTGTAGGTACATCACAGGATGATGAACAAACTTTGAAGGTTTTTCAAGGAGAAGAATTTGAATCTGAATTCTGTTCAGAATAGTGCTGAGATAGTAAGATCTTAGAAACAAAAGGAGAGAGAGGGGTCTTATGAGAATATTTAGCAGTATATTGAAACAGAGGAAGAAGGACCATCTGATGATTGGTCAACAACAAGTGAAGGTATGGAAAGTTGTGTGAAATTTCAAAGTTCTACTCCAACTGAAATTGTTGAATTATATAGAAAGTTAGATCTTCAAAGAAGAGAATTGGAAAAGCAGAGGATCTACACTCATAATAAATTGTTGAATGTGAAAGACAGATTAATTTTCATGAATGATAGTCAGAAAATAGAGGATAAGGATATAAGAGTTCAAAAAAGTGAAATTGCAAAGAAAGAATTTCATTGTTGTGAACGAGTGCAGGGAGACATTCATGAAATAGATGATAAGAAAGGGAGACTAGATGACAGTCTCATGGAGGATTTAAATCAGCATACTAATGTGTTGCCAAAGGATTTGGAAGAAAATTCAAAGAAGCATACTGAAATGTTGCCAGAGGAGGAAGAGGTATTGAAACCTTGTATTTTTAATACTGATAATTCATGTGTTAATTATGCAGGAAAATAAGGACAACAAATGAAAAATGTCATAGAATTTAATAAAAAGGAAACTATGTTAGCTGAAAACATAGTGGAAGATCATCATTCTATCATGGTGATTGGCACAATGGAGATAACCTTCGAAGCTGAAAATAAAGATAGTGAAGATTTTCTGAGTCCTAAAAGAGACTTGGAACTACAAGAAGAATATTTGGTTACTGGATCATCAAATGAGATCATTGGGTCTTGTAATTTTTAAATTGATAATTTGACTGTGTTTACAGGTATTGCAGAAGACAATCCATCTCTTGGAATTGTCTTGAATGAAGATGAACTGTTGCAGAAAAAGGAAATTTAAAATTCCAAGGAAGGTGAGACAGTTATGTCTCATATGAAGGAACTTGTTACTGTTGATGATAAGGAGTTGGCTTGTATGATGGACCAAAAGAAGATAGTAGGACAAAATTTTAGAATTGCCACAGTGATGGAGAATCATAATTATATCCTCATATAGGATAAAGATACAGTGTTTGAAGAAGTTGAATTGATTCCCAGAATCAATCAAGAAGGTGAAGGAAAATCATTGAAGGTTGTCAAGGAAGAAGAAGTTTATGTTGAAACTAAATTGCAGCATATTGCTGATGTGAAACAATTACAAAAAGAATGGTTGAAATGTTTGCTGGAAACATTTGAACAAGAGAAAGGAATTGCAGACACTAAAGTGAAAATGCTTAGAGTTGTGAAAGAGATAGGAGCAGATACTAGTTTTTCAGAATTAATTATGCTTACTAGTATACAAGGAAGATTGAATGAGTATGTTACTGAAGTTAAAGAATCAAATGATAATTCATTTTTTTTAAAGTAAATTTGCAGGTGGTGAATACAAGAAGAATGTTGCAGAGGGAGATATATTCAAAGATATTTAGGATGTTTGGGTGGTAGAAACAAGGGTGATATATGCAGCAACAACAACCACAAAAGAAAGAGTATTTGGAGAAATATTTATAGTAGAAATTGAAAGCAGCAACAAAAGGCAAAGTAATTTCCAGACAGAAAATAAACTGGACATAGAAATTGAAAGCATAAGGAGATTGATGATGAAGGTGTCTCAGAAGAAAAAGAAAGCAACAAGAAAGCAAAGAAATTACAGCAAGGAGAAAACAAGAATAGACTGTGAAAGCATAGCTAGTGGCAAGATGCAGAATAAGGTATGGAAGCCTAGAGAAGTACAACAGAAGAATGATACAATTTATGGACAATAGCAGAATAGAGTATGGGATCCAGGAGGCAAGGATTAAAAGCACATGATCAGGAGATCATGATTATTTTTTACCTTGGGAGTCTGATGCAGGGGAATTAGGTTCAAGAAAATTCCTTGTATTTTAATAGACCTAGGGGTTTTGTGTTTTCAAAGGAGTTGGTTTCTTATGTAATGATTTGAGTGATTTCAATGAGAACTAATTAAATATTGTGAGGAATTTTGTAAATGGTCTCGAGTGTTGGAGAACATGAGAGAATTAGGCTAGTTGAGAGTGCATAGGGATTTAGGAATTAATGATAAATCCTAAATTATAATTGGTTTCATGATTTTAGTATGAAAGAGGTTCCTTAGGGATTAAATAGTGATTTTAGGATTAAAGGGTTTCATAGGAAATTGTTGAGAAAATAGAGGATTTGGAAACAAAATTGGGTTCAGAAATATTTGTATAAAATGTAAGCCTCAAAGGCATAAAAGTAGAAAAATATATAGAGAGTGATTAAGGGTCTAAGAGAGATAGGGTTTGAAGCCTACGGGCAGAGTAGGAAAAAGGCCACTAGTACAGAAGATCAGGCCAAAGGAGGAATTTCCTATGTAAATAGTAGTTTTAATATAGAAATTCAATTTCTGAATTGTGTTTGAATGTATATTGTGTACAATTGGAAATTGACAGGAATAAGAGAATTCTGTCACTTTATGTTCAATCTACAATTTAAGGATTGTATGATTTTGTGTGTGTAATATTGAATTTCAATGGTAAAATTGTGTGTATCGATCAGAGAAGGGATCGATAAATCATAAGAGAAAGTAATTTCTCAACTCGATATGCTGAAGGTTTGATCCTAGAATGCGAAGAAGATTCGGATCAGTGACAGAAAGGAGATTCAATTATAGAGAAGGGTTGAATGCAATTGAAACTGATTTGTGTAAAACATATCATGGAAAATTATACATTCTGTTTTGTATGTACAGAGAAGTGAGATCCAAGGGTTGAGTATTTGATGGAACCTGGTTTGCTCGAAACCAAGCTAATAGAAGCAGATATGAATGCACAAAAGAAGTGTAGTGAAACTATGTGAGGGAACTGTGAATTAAAGACGCAGTGGAATGGTTGAACCGGTCAAAGGAATTAGAAGCAGAACCGTGAGTAGTGAAAAGTGAAGGTGGATTTTAGAAAAACATAAATGGTTTTCGCGGGCATTCGGATGGTAAGCGGTAAGTTGTGAGTTGAATGTGATACACTCCAGTAGCTGACACGTAGCCTGGATTGTATTTAAAAACCGTTTTTTTTTGCGTGATTTTTGAGTGATAAGTTTCGGGGGTCGATTGAACGAGATAGTCGATCGATAGTTGGTGCTGGAGATCCAACAACATTTGCATCAGAAGTTGCGCAAGGATTAACAAGGTGTGGACCCAATGGGGTTTAAACATTACATTTAAATAGTATAAGTTTGAACCATAAACATCGTGTTTGTTTGAATGTGAAACCCGTTGGATCAGAAGCATGTCACTTTGGGCTTGTGACCACCATTGGATAAGAGGAAGCATGTAAATCATCGACAGAGGTAAGTTAATAAATATGTGGGGACGAGAACATTAATATATGTTGGTGCTTCGAGTTAATGCAAAGTCGAAGTTTTGAATAAAATGAAATGATAAGTGTGGCCCGAAAGTGTATGTTAACATTTATGGACATGCGGATCGGTGACAAAATATGAACATTTGATTAAGGTGTGGCTCCAAAGTTTAATTTAATATTTATCTTTGGTATCTATTTAGCCAAAGTCAGATGCATGGATACAAGTTTCCATAAATATGGTTTCATTATAAGGTTTTAATCAGAGATTTAAAGCAAAGCTTCCACGTTAAAGTTTTCCCAGAATGAAAATTATTTTGGTTTTGAAATGAACCATGCATGCTTATATGCATCTACAGGTGAGAATGTGGGTTTTTGTAGCTTTAGGCTGCATCAAGTGGTATCAGAGCTAGAAGGGCTCTTTTGAAAATTAAAGTATTTTTTAATCCATGTGTGATGGAAAAAGAAAGAGGAGATCAAATTATAAATTTGATAAGCAGCGGATACACAGAATTGAAGTGAACAGGTATTTGTAGAAATTAATGAAGAGAACAAGGTCATACAGGGATATTTAAGGTGAGATATTTTAATCTGGTTTGAAAATTGTGATTGTAGAATTTTGGCTGCAAACAAGATGAAGACAAAGATTTTGATGATGATGGCAGTGAACCTGATATTCCAGCCAAAGGTTGGATAGGGAGAACAACTGAAGTGTTCTCAAGAGAAGGTGAGCCAAATATATAAGCCTAGAGAGAGCAGAAGAGAGTGCTCAAAAGGTTCGAGAGATAGTGAACCAGTGCTTGCCAAAAGACCAAGTCCAGAGAAGGGATTGGTGAGGTAAGTGGTAACAGGGAGGACTTGTTGTTGTAGAGGCTTAGTACAACTCATAGTGAGTGAGAAGCTCATGAAGGAGATGATTATGGAGGATCAAAGAAGAGGTTCTAAAGAATGCTACATAGATAAGATGAAGGATAGAGAAAGAGATATTGCAGTGATGAAAGTACAACTGGAGGTACTACAATAATGGCTACAAGAAGAGGAAAACCAGAGAGGAGGATGGATCTTTCCACTGAATGGAAAGAAGGTAATTGGAAGCCATTACAAATGAAGTGGAGGAAAAAAGAGATTTCCTTATGGAAGGAAAAACTTAGATTTTTTGAGTCAAAGATGGAATTTGAGGATTCCATAGGAAAATATGTTTAAGAAGAAATGCTTGAAGAAGCAAAAGAGACTGAAAAGTATTGTGTTTTTAAAACTAATGAATTTTGTATGATTGCAGGTAAATCGTAGGATGATGAACAAACTTTGAAGTTTGTTAAGGAGAACAAGTTGAATCTGAATTCTATTCAGAATAATGTTGAGATAGTAATATCTCAGAAACAAAAGGAGACAAAGGGGTCTCATGAGAATATTCAGCAGAATATTGAAACAAAGGGAGAAGGACCATCTGATGATTGGTCAAAAACAAGTGAAGCTATGGAAATTTGTGTGAAATTTCCAAGTTCTACTCCAATTGAAATTGTTGAATTATATAGAAATTTAGATCTTAAAAGAAGAGAATTGGAAAAGTATAGGATCTACACTCAGGATAAATTGTTGAATGCGAAAGACAGATAAATTTTCATGAATGATAGTCAGAAAATAGAGGATAAGGATATAAGAGTTCAACAAAGTGAAATTTCAGAGAAAGAAGTTCATTGTTGTGAACGAGTGAAGGGAGACATTCATGAAATAGATGATAAGAAAGGGAGACTAGCTGACAGTCTCATGGAGGATTTAAATCAACATACTAATGTGTTGACAAAGGGTTTGGAAGAAAACTCAAAGAAGCATATTGAAATGTTGCTGGAGGAGGAAGAGGTATTGAAACCTTGTATTTTTAATATTGATAATTCATGTGTTAATTATGCAGGAAAAGAAGGTCAACAAATGAAAAATGTCAGAGAATTTAATGAAAAGGAAACTATGTTAGCTGAAAACATAGTGGAAGATCATCATTCTATCATGGTGATTGGCACAATGGAGATAACCTTGGAAGCTGAAAAGAAATATAGTGAATATTTTCTGAGTCCTAAAAGAGACTTGGAAATGGAAGAAGAAGATTTGGTGACTGGATCATCAAATGATATCATTGGGTCTTGTAATTTTGAAATTGACAATTTGACTGTGTTTACAGGTATTGCAGAAGACAATCCATCTCTTGGAATTGTCTTGAACGAAGATGAACTGTTGCAGAAAAAGGAACTTTAAAATTCCAAGGAAGGTGAGACAGTTATGTCTCATATGAAGGAACTTGTTACTGTTGATGACAGTGAGGAGTTGGCTTGTCTGATGGACCAAAAGAAGACTGTAGGACAGACTTTTAGAATTGCCACAGTGACGGAGAATCAGAATTATATTCCGATAGACGATAAAGATACAGTGTTTGAAGAATTTTAATTTATTGCCAGAATCAATCAAGAAGGTGAAGGAAAATCACTGAAGGTTTTCGAGGAAGAAGAAGGTTATGCTGAAACTAAATTGCAGCATATTGATGATGTGAAACAATTACAAAAAGAATGGCTGAAATTTTTGTTGGAAACATTTGAACAAGAGAAAGGAATTGCAGACACAAAAGTGAAAATGCCTGGAGCTGTGAAACAGATAGGAGCAGATACTAGTTTGTCAGAATTAATTATGCTTACTAGTATACAAGAAAGAATGAATGAGTATGTTATTGCAGTTAAAGAATCAAATGATAATTCATTTTTTTAAAAGTGAATTTGCAGGTGATGAACATAAGAAGAATTTTGTAGAGGGAGATATCTTCAAATATATTCAGGATGTTTGGGAGGCCACAACAAGGGTGATATATGTAGCAAAAACAACAACAAAAGCAAGAGTATTTGGAGAAATATTTGTTGCAGAAATTGAAAGCAGCAACAAAAGGCAGAGTAATTTCTAGACAGAAGATAAACTGGACATAGAAATTGAAAGCATAAGGAGATTGATGATGAAGGTGTCTCAGAATAAAAAGACAACAACAATAAAGCAAAGAAATTATAGCAAGGAGAAACCAATAATAGACTATGAAAGCATAACTAGTGGCAAGATGCAGAATAAGGTATGGAAGGCTGGAGAGGTACAATAGAAGAATGATATAATTTATGGACAATAGCAGAATAGAGTATGGGATCCAGGAGGCAAGGATTAAAAGCACATGATCAGGATATCATGATTATTTTTGACCTTGGGAGTCGGATGCAGGGGCATTAGGTTCAAGAAAATTCCTTGTATTTTAATAGACCTAGGGGTTTTGTGTTTTCAAAGGAGTTGGTTTCTTATGTAATGATTTGAGTGATTTTAATGAGAATTAATCAAATATTGTGAGGAATTTTGTAAATGCTCTCAAATGTTGGAGAACATGAGAGAATTAGGGTAGTTGAGAGTGCATAGCGATTTAGTAATTAATGGTAAATCCTAAATTAGAATTGGTTTCATGATTTTAGGATGAAAGAGGATCCTTAGGGATTAAATAGTGATTTTAGGATTAAAGAGGATTCATAGGAAATTGTTGAGAAAATAAAGGATTTGGAACCAAAATTGGGTTCAATAATATTTTTATAAAATGTAAGCCTCAAAGGCATAAAAGTAGAAAAATAGATAGAGAGTGATTAAGGGTCTGAGAGAGATAGGGTGTGAAGCCTACGGGCTGAGTAGGAAAAAAGCCACTGGTACAGAAGATCAGGCCAGAGGAAGAATTTCCTATGTAAATACTGGTTTTAATATAGAAATTCAATTTCTGAATTGTGTTTGAATGTATATTGTGTACAAGTGGAAATTGACAGGAACAAGATAATTCTGTCACTTTATGTTCAATCTACAATTTAAGGATTGTATGAGTTAATGTGTGTAATATTGAATTGCAATGGTAAAATTGTATGTATCGATCACAGAAGGGATCGATATGACAGAATAGAAAGTAATTTCTCAAATCGATATGCTAAAGGTTTGTTCCTTGAATGCGAAGAAGATTTAGATCAGTTCCGGAAAGGAGAGTCAATTACAGAGAAGGGTTGAATGCAATTGAAACTGATTTTTGTAAAACATCTCATGGAGAATTATACATTCTGTTGTGTATGTACAGAGTAGTGAGATCCAAGGGTTGAAGATTTGATGGAACTTGGTCTGCTTGAAACCAACCTAATGGAAGCAAACATGAATTCACAGAAGAAGTGTAGTGAAACTATGTGAGGGAATCATGAATTAAAGATGCAGTGGAATGGTTGAACTGGTTAAAGGAATTAGAAGCGGAACCATGAGTAGTGAACAGTGAAGGTGGATTTTAGAAAACCATAAATGGTTTTTTTGCGGTGTTCGGATGGTAAGCTGTAAGTTGTGAGTTGAACGCGATACACTCCAGAAGGTGACACGTAGCCTGGACGGTATTTAAAATCCATTTGTTTCGCGTGATTTTTGAGTGATACGTTTCGGGGTTTGATTGAACACGATAGTCGTTTGATCATTGGCGCTGGAGATCCAACGACATTTGCATCAGAATTTGCGCAAGGATTAACAAAGTGTGGACCCGACGGGGTTTAAATGGTACATTTAAATAGTATAAGTTTGAACCGTAAACATAGTGTTTATTTGAACGCGAAACCCGTTGGATCAAAAACATGCCACTTTGGGCTTACGACCACCGTTGGATATGAGGAAGCATGTAAATCGTCGACAGAGGTAAGTTAATAAAGTTGTGGGTCTGAGAACATTAATATATGTTGGTGCTTCAGTTTAATGCAAAGTCGAAGTTTTGAATAAAATGAAACGATAAGTGTGGCCCGAAAGTAAATGTAACGTTTATTGACATGTATATGTTAACGTTTATGGACATGCGGATTGGTGACTGCATATGAACATAGGATTAAGGTGTGGCTCCAAATTTTAATTTAATATTTATCTTTGGTATCTATTTAGCCAAAGTCGAATGCATGGATACAATTTTCCATAAAGAGGGTTTCATTATAAGGTTTTAATCAGAGATTTAAAAGCAAAGCTTCCGCGTTAAATTTTGCCCAGAATGAAAATGATTTTGGTTTAGAAATGAACCATGCATGCTTATATGCATCTACAGATGAGAATGTGGGTTTTTGCAGCTTTAGGCTGCATCAATGTTCAATGATGTGATTGATTATCGTGTCAAATTGATGATGTTGATTCCTTTCTTGTTGTGATGTTCATAATGTCAAGTATGTGATGACTACAAGAATGATGAAATGAATGTAAGATTACATCACATAGTTACATCATATATGTTTATGTTAATGTACTACAATAGAGGTTCTTATTGGTTAAGCAATTTACTATTCTTATACTAAGGTTACACTATGAATTCGTGAACATTCTATCTAATGATGAGTAAGAAATATTTGATAGTGATTTGAATAGTTACCCATGGGTAACTTATATAAAAAATTTAACTCCTTGAATTTCCATGTGAAGTAATTGGTATATATAATAATAATAATAATAAATTAAAAAAATAAAATAATTATTGTTACAATTATAATCAATAATTAAACTAGTCTTGATTCATTTTTAACTCCAGATTTACTAAGCACCTAGAGAGATTAAATATCTCTAGGTATAAATATCTTTTAGAGTGAAAAGGTATTTGATCAGTGGCCACACTTGGTAGATCTAGAGTTAAGATAGATCTAAGTCGGTTTTACAAAATTCATTGAATCTAGAAAATTAAAATGTTGTTATATTATGTTATGTGATGTAAACACATTGACTCACTCAAATTATATAAAAAATATATATATATATAAATAAAATAATAAATTTAATAATTATACCTATTAATTAAAATATTTTTGATTGGTCAAATTACATAAAAATAAAAGAAAAATAAAAAAAAATAAAAGCATTAATAACTAGGCCAACCTAGATATATCTTAACTTAGAATTTATCATTCTCTGAGAGGGATCGAATCTATCTAGGTGTAAATAGTTTCTCAATTTTTGCACTAAAAAAAAGGTTTTCACTTTGAGAGATTTGATCCCTTTGGATGCTTAAGAGATTCCAAGTAGTGTATTCATCAAGTAAATTTTTATGACCAAATTTTATTTTCAAAGTTCCCTTCACATGAAGTTTTATATATATATATATAAGGCTGCCATTTTTTTTATGTAACTCAAAACACTTGTATTTCATAAGCAAAATAAGTTTACAGAGTTGTCCTTAAAGGTCCCACCCAACAATGCATACTAGAAAACTAATATATACCAGAAACCTAAGTACAACAAAGCGAGAGAGAAAATTGCTCAATATCGTTCATCAAGACATAATATATACATATAGGACAATATGAAACCAGACCTACAAATACATCTCGATACTGATCGCAAATATTTAACTCATAGAGATAAGAGGCATCTAAGCTTATCATTAAAAATAATAATTCCAAACCATGCCTAGTGCCATCAAGCCAAATAAAATCATGCCTCCAGAAGCATATAACATCATCATCTAGGACTCTCTAGGAACTGATTGCATAAAAAATCTTAATTCCAAACAAGACCCAACATCATTTAATGAAGAAAAACACGTCTCTAGAAGGATATAACATCGTAGTCCGGGTACAAAATCCAGATGATAACAGGAACATAAATATCATAATCGGTAAATCAAGTAGCGAGATCTGATTATACACCAATAAAAACTATTGAACATGTCCCCACCTTCCAAATTCAAAATCCATAGAAACCAATAGGAATAAAGATTCATCCATAAAAGCATGGAGTCACCCATGAGCGCATTGAGCCATATATAATAACAACTCATCCATTGCAATAAAAAAAGCATAATAAAGAATCATCTTTATAACTAGAGAAACACTAGCTATATAGTAAAACCATGAACAAGGAACCACCATGAATAGAGAGTCATCCATATAAATAATAGCTATCGATAAATGCACAATGCTATATTAATACCAACTAAACCATAGTCGAATCAAAATCATAACATAGGAGCAGATCTCCACTTTTCAATTCATCATGCCAACCAAAAGAAGTTTTTTATTAAATTATACCTAGTCCAAAACATAATGAGTATCCCAGCCAGAAAGCCATACCTTACTAGTCTAATTGGTAACCAACCAAAATTGATTGAAAAAAAACACTATAGCCCACCATCTCTAGTCATGGTATGAAGAGGAGAATGTAGTTGACACCTAATCACTAGAGCTCGAAGAATTCACGAGGTCACCAAAGGAGAAATCACCCACAAGAAATACCTCTACACGAGCCAAAAGAGAATCCATATTGTCCAAAGAAAACCTTTGATTTTAGAGCATGCGTTTAATGTCCTCCAATGAGGAGAAAAAATCATAATTTTCCACCTACTTTTATCTGAAGACCAACTGCAATATGGTTGACTTTTGCTGATGTAAAGTGAGAGAATTCAGAATAGTAGCTTCTGACTCTTGGATTTTCTAGGACCAGAAAACAGTGTCCACTTTGCATCTTCACCAATCAATTCAAAATCTAAATGATTTGGGTAATATCCTCCATCCTTAGTTTTAAATACTTGAATTTCTTTCCTCACCTTTGGAGGAACTACATTAAAGTGAGTAGCCACTAAATCATAAGAAAAAGGATGAAACCTCTTCCAAGCTAATGGTTTAAAATACACCAAGTTATCAAACTCCCTGTAGCATATAATGATGACCCAAAAGAATTTACATAGCCCTATAACAAAGAAAGGGCTACCTATGCACTAAATCAACACATAAATGCAGATACAGGGCACTTCCAATGTACTATCATTAGCGAGAGAAAGCCCAAAAAAAAATCTATAAAAAATCGATAGGAAATATTTTCTCCTACTCTGAACAACATAAAATTTATAATTTAGGACTTGGAAACAATTAGGACTTAGAGACACCCAACAACCAGTAAGCACCCATTAGGGCTAGATAATTAACCTAACAAAACAAGAAGATATAAATGATGAGCTGGCCAATTAAACCAAAGACTGAAGATCATAAACTAAAATACTATATAAGAAAGAAGACATGGATTTCTCACCAGCAAAATGATAAGATTAATTTTGCCAATATGATTCTTCAACAATGTAAATTTGAAATAAGAAAGACTACAAACCATTAAAGAAAACTTAACCCAAAAACTAGAGGTGGAGGACCTGCCCTCACCTCCAATCACACTTTCCTCTCCATATGCCAAAACCAACCGAGACAAAGCCATTTAAAGAAGACTAATCCACCTATAACCCTATATGTAACCACAAGTTAGTGCTTACGATGACCCGTGCTTCTAAAATAATGGATACACTTGGGAGGAGGATGGAATGAACTCCAACAAGTCCATCACATTAATAGTAACAACCCACTCAGGGGATGCCCTATCTTTCTCCAACTAGTAGTGAAGATATTCTATTACTTCCACCTGATAAGAGAGAGGCCAAGTGGCATCCAACTCAATATATTGACATTGAAAACCTATATTTTACAGGAAATCAACAATCATGCTTCCCAATATTATGGAGTGAAGGCCTATTACATAGTATAGATTGCTAAGTAATCCATGAATTGTTTGAACTAAACACTCCAACCTCCAAATTTTCACAATTTTCTAGGGTGTTAGACCATTCATAAGTTTTTGGATACACTGAATAGAAATATGAGAATCCTCGTCAACCTATAATAAGTTTTAACCCTAGAAAATGGCTATCTGAAGACCTTTTTGCAGTGCCATAAAATATACCATGTTATTACTAGTCAATCCACATCTCTATGTGCACACTCTCAAAGTCAAAGAATTAAAATCCCTGAATACACCTCCAAAGCCAACAATACCAGGGTTTCCCTTTGAAACCCTATCAAAATTAAGTTTGATGAAATCTCTTAGAGGAGAAGAGAATGAGAGTCATAATTTAGTATTTAGATACATGAATGATTTCTCTTTGGGTAAGCTCATCTTCTTTTCCAACTCCAACTTCTTCAGAATCTCGACTTCAACACTGTCTACCTTCCAAATTCCCACTGTTTAGGGGATTTCTTATAGTGTTTATCTAATGTTCTATGTGATCACCTCTTTAATTATTTATACAATCATTTTTTCCTTAAATATTTTGTTATTTATCTCCTTCCACAAATTCCATAGAATAAAACCTCCATATAGGATCCAAGCCCTATTGATTATGGGATTTATAAATAAAGAAGAGTTCCATTGAGCTATATATGACACTAAATCCACATTATTCCAACTTCCTTTAAAAAAAACAGATGAAGAAAAAGACCATGTTTCCTCAATAAAAAAGCAAGAGTTAAGTAAATTCTCTATAGTCTCTTTCACCATATTATAGAGAAAGCAAATGGAAGGGCCTTCAAAAAATTTCTTCATGATACAATCCCAAGTTAGTACTTTCTTCCTCCCCAAAAACCATAAAAAAGTGATGCCTTAGGCCAGTATATCCCATACCATATCATTCACCAAATTAATTCTTTCTTTAGGTATGAATGATTTTCAAGAAAGGAATATGCCTCTTTTAGAGTAAACATTCCAAGAGGCCTCAAGCCCCATCATAATTTATCCCAGTGCTGCGACATTATTATATTTACCTCCATAAATGGTTGCTTCACACTTTCCTTTGAAAACTCATGGGATGACAGGTGCCAATATTCTTAGAATTTCCACCACCACCGAAGCATTTAATCCTGCCTAAGCTTCCAATAATCCTTAAACCTCATAACTCCCAAACCAGTTATAAACGTCTTCAAAGTTATAAAGCATTCCCCTTCAAACAAACACAAGAGTTTCTATGAAGAAAAATACTTGAAAATTGTGTATTCTCCCTTTTTGACCTCCCAAAAGGAATATTTTTGACAACATCATGATTATCTTGAACCCATGTCCACAGAGCCAAACCTGCAATATTCAAATAATATATGACCCTCTCCTCTTGTGAAATGAGAGGGGAATACTTCCTCAACCATATCCACTTCCATAATTCATATCCCACTACAAGCCATATCTACCATAAATTAGCCCCTAGGGCATCACTTAAATTTTCTAGATCATGTAGGCGCAACCCACCAACAAATTTTGACAGAATTAAGGTCTCCCACACCACCAGTGACCACCTCTTCACTTTGTTCGACCCCTGCCACAAAATGTCTCTCCACTTGGAGACAAAATCCTTGCAAATAGCTTTTGGCACTGACATATCAAACATTTAATACATCAGAATGGCCTGAAGCACTGAATTAGTGAGCATTAATCTCCCTACCAAATTCAAAGATTGAAACATCCAATTATTGATTCTATTGGTGAGTTTCTTGAAAATGTATTTCCATTATTAATATAATTTTGATTAGTTTTAATTAATATAATGAAAATTTGTAAAGAATTTTATTTAAATATTTTTATAAAATAAAAATATTTAAAACTATATCTTAATATAATATAATTATTAAGAATATATTAATACAATATAATTATTGATATGATGTAATTGATATTATCTATTCATATAATTATGATATATTAGACCATGGGGTGTAGAATAGATGGTGATAGGAGTACTCTTAAGACACTTTGTGAATGTCCTTGTTTGAAACTTTGCGAGAAAAAATCAAGCCAGGTTAAGGAATATTGTGATCGAGGATGGGTGCGATCCCCAAGTGATTTTGTCGACTTAGAGGTCCCTGAGTCAAAATTTCTCAAACTAAAAAGTAAAGATACAGTCATCTCACATATCACACAACTTGACACCTTTTTTTTAATATATTAAATAAAGATATGAATACATCAAATACGACATTCATAAAATAAATTTGCGTGACTTCCTGTCATGACCTAATTACAATGACTATTGGAATATATGTTAGCATTTGAAAATTATCTCTCAAAGGGAGGGGGATCATAATACTAAATTTTCCCACAACTAAGATAATAAAAGGCGCAACTGGAACACCATTTGGAATATCCTACGTTTCGATGGCACTATGACCACCTCCAAAGTTGATAACCGTTGAGAGGTTGTCCATTATTTTTCAGAGATGTTTAATGCTTAGGTGGATGTTAGATAGGTGGATATGATGTGGGGGATTGATAACTATCCTGTTATGTTCGAAGAGACAGATAATGAGATGATATACTACCATGTTTCCATTGATTAGTTACAGGTAGTGCTACATTCTTTCACCAAGGACCGATGTCCTGGCCCGGATGGGTGGACCGTGGAACTTTTTATAGATTTCTTTGATACTATGAAGGAGTACCTATTGGCAATGGTGGAGGAAACACACACATTTCGTCAAATTTTGGTTTCTATAAAATCGACATTCATTGCACTTATTCCTAATGTTTATAATTTCTCTAATTTCCGTCGAATTTCACTTTGTAATGTAACAAAAAATCATTTAGAAGGTGATTTATAGGCAGATCGAAGGGGTCCTATCTAAAAATATCACTCCAGAACAATATGGTTTCCTACCAAACTGATCAATACATGACGTGATTGCGATTACACAAGAGTGCTTCCACACTATTCAAACTAAAATATTTGAGGCACTAGTCACAAATATTTATCTTCAACGTGCATATGACTGCGTGGACTGGAATTTCCTTTGTTTGGTTATTTAGAAGACCAATCTCTCTATTCAGATCATTGAATGGATTATGACCTGTGTGTCCCACTCTTGGCTGGCTATTCTTATTAATGGATTTCCCACCGAATTCTTTTGGGAAGGTAGGGGGTTATGGCAAGGTTTCTCCCTTTCTCTGTTGTTTTTCATACTTATTATGGATGGGATAAGTCATAATATTTCTCGGGCCAAATTTGCTGGCTCTTTCGTTGGCATTATGATGAGCCCAAATATTTTCATCACACATATTTTCTTTGTGGATGACATATTGACATTTGGCAAATTGTCTCTTACCCAATGGGAGACACCATTCCATCTCTTTCGGTGCTTTGTCTCAGCCGCAAGGTTGGTAGCTAATGGAAAAACGTCGATCCTCTTGTATTCTGCTAAGGTAACTGAAGATATTCATAGAATTGCTAATAATTTTGATGTTGGTATTCGTCCCCTGAGTTTTGGTATCACTTATTTTGGCTTTCATCTATGGACGAACAATTATAGATTTGCGAGCTGGGAATGGATTATACAAAAATTCCACTATAAATTGGCACATTGGATGCATTGAGCTTTATCCCAGGGGGGTCATCAAGTCTTGGTAAATTCGGTACTTCAAAAACGCATGACATATTGGTTGCATTTAATTTCATTTCCCATGCGGGTAATTCACTACATACATTCAATTAAGGCATGCTTTTTATAGTCTAGTTTGCGGGGTGACCATAAGTTTCGTCTGGTCCGATGGGATGACTTAGCCAGACCTCGTGAATTGAATGGTTGGGGGATACTCGACCTGAGTACTTTCGGCAAGTCACTCATTGTAATTCCATGTAGCGCTATCTTGTTGGATCTCAGTTAGTTAATCAATTATTCCTTCACAAATACATGAAGGATAGGCCAATCACGGTATGTGTTCGTATGCGAAATTTTGGGCTGGTGGGGGGTTCCATTATATAGTGCAATTTGCTGAAGGTACAAGACATATTTTTCCTCTGAATTCGATGGAGTTTTTCAGGATGAAATCAGATCATCCTTAGTAGAGATGCGATATTGGGGGTGGCTTAGGATGCTCTCCTGGGTACATTTCTTGTGGCAACATTACAACAAAGAGGGATTTTCTCTCTTGCTCAATTGATACAGGGATGCTAGGGATGTATCCCCGTCTTGAAGGATGCTTCTTAGATTAATATTTTGGATCAAATAGCTCACGAGTGGATGAATTACTCTCAATGCCTTTGGGATGATGGAATATGTCGTAATGCTACCGGGGATACTCTTATCTGGGGTGACAAACTATTTCAAAACTTAGTATAGGTATCCGAGACATATCACTTCATTTTCGATATGGGCAAGGAATATTCTGTCAAGCCTTGGTTCATTAACATTTGGAAATTTGAGGTGCTACTAAAGATTATTATTTTTTCATGGCTGGCTTGGAAGAATCATATTATCACTTGGGATAATCTATGTAAGTGGGGAATGATTGGTCTGGGTTACTGCTCTCTATGTTGGAATGCATCAGAATCGGTAACATGTCTTCTATTGTATTGCACATTTTCATTAACAATATTGTATCATATGCTCTCTCTTTGCAGGATTCCGCCTACCACTTTCCTATTTGTGAACACTACCTCCGATGGAAAATCTCTCGAGGGGGAACATCCTTACTCATTGAATTTTATACATTTTTAGAGATTTGGAAGGCTCACAATCAGTTCATATTTAAAGAGACTCCTATCTGTATCCATTCTATTATTACTAAGGCTATGTCATGGCTTGATTACTGCATTCCCCAATGTGTTGCCACAACCAATTCATCTCAACAGAGCAATCCTCCTCAGATCACTCTTCCTGCATGCAACGTCCCCAGTTGATTTTATTTTATTAGACATTTGAACAGTCCTAAAGGGTAAAGTGGACCCAAAGGAAAAAAAATATAGTGGATTTATTTTATTATTTTAATAAAATAAAAATGGAATTAATTGTGCAAAGGCTAGAATATGATTAGAGATCGAGAAACCAAATCAATGAGGATGGATAAGGTTCATAAGACTTTTCCAGTTCTCCAAAAATCCTTGGAGAAAATAAATTAAATATTGGAATTTCGATTGGAGATAAAAATCTAAAAATCTACCCCAATAAAGAGGAAAGTTACTGGGAAGAGGTGGAATAAAATTGGAAAGAGGAAAAAATAGTTTTAAAGTTATTTTGTGGAAGAAAAAAAATGAAATCCTAGGCAAAAAGGAAAACAACATCCTAATTAACTAGACGCAGTTAAGGAAACAAGATGATGGGAAAGAAAAATTAAATAAGCGGATTCAGGATAGACAAGGGGTTGTCTATTGTTGGAAGATTTGATCTCTGTTAGGGGAGGAGCTGTGGAGAAAGAGCTCAAAGGCTGGGTGGAAACTAGTCTACCTTAAGTGGTATGCACCAGTTAATTCATTTTAATTGAGAATTTTAATATTATTATTCTTATTATGGTGAAGTAAACTTGTAGAAACATATTTGATTAAATCTGTGCAAGAGTAGATGTTGTACATTAAAGAAAGGTTAAAAATACTAAGTGCTAGTCAATTGGTAGGTTTGTACATTTAACAGAGTAGTCTATAATAAATATAGTCTGTCTCTGTATGGTTGCATAGAAAATAATTTGAAGAAGTACCAACTCTCAGAATGTCTAAACCTTGATGAAGGTTTAAATCTGAGGTTAGTTGACTCTCATAATTTATTATTGAATAATATTACTGTTTTAGCATTACTCTACCAATCAAGGAATTATATAAGTAAATTAATATAGAATGAAGTTAAATATGCATGAAATTTCATATGAGATTATAAAATTGAAGTAAATCATAGACTGTATTAGAACTGAATAATGAAATACTAGTATTGAGACATTTCAGTAATAAATTGCAAGGAGGAACTCATCAATTATTACTAGAACTAAAATAACACTTACAAGAAAAGTATTACATCAGAAATATAAATATAACTTCATTAAATAGGAAAGGATTCTGTCAAATATATTATAGATCTATAGAAAATCTATGAATATAAATCCATATTGTTACACAGTCCAAATTTAACCTAGGCGTGACTAACTTATACAAGTGGGAAACTTTGTACCATATACAATAAACTTACAAGCACCCTGGAAATTATGTAGAGATAGCATATAGGAAATCCCCAAGTGGGCTACTGGACCAACCTGAAGAGGAAAAAGCCACAGTTGTGCTTGAATATGAAAGATTATCAGTAGTATGAAAAACCAGTAAGATGTAAAGAGTACCTACACAGAACAAAAGCTAGGAATTGGTTCTGGTTCATGCATACAAACAAAAAAAGGAAATAAAATAGATTTTAAAACAAAAAAGGGATAAGTACCTTATGTATAGCGAGGGAACATCCGACCTGCAACAACAAGAGACAATTAATTATTACAGGGAATGAGGACTGCTGTACAAATTACCAAAAATTAAAGGTACTAAGTAAGTTAAGGAAATAAATTCAAAAAATAAACAGGGGTAATAATTACCTAAGAGAGGATTTAAATAGTAGGAATTCAATATAAAAATTGTATAATCATAATGATTATACTATTATGAGGTAATGAAGGCAATACAACCCTAAGAGAATGATGAAAGAGAAAACGAAAATTCTCAAGTTAATATGAGAATAAATATAGTATTCTGTAAAAAAATGAGAATACATCCCAAACCATGTTTAACTAAAAATGTTAACACACAGAAATTATATCTCTATGAAAATGGTTGACAAGGAATGTGAAACTTCTTGGAATTGCATAATACCCAAATTTTCATTCACGAAAAATGAATTACATTTTCCCAAATAATAGTGAACAAATTCACTACGAAAATTGGAAAAGGACACTAAATATATATGCGAAACCTCTAAAGGTCTCGGAAAATCCGAATTAAGGAAGCACAACCAGAGCATAAATGAAAAAGGTACAATGGGTAGAGAATGGACAAATGATAGGCACTTTACCTATAGAAATTGGTAAAACCGAAATGCGAAACCCAACTGAGCCGAAACAGAAAAGGTGAAGCAATTTCATGACTCCAATTAGTTGTATGGAAAACATAATTGGTAATAGGAATCATTAATATTAAAACCATAAATGAAATTTTTTTGGACTGTAAGTAACTAAACAACCTTCCCAATTTAACTCGTTTATGACAGAGGAGAAAACAAATGTGTGAATAAATTCGATTTACACAGTGACAGTCCAACTGCGTAATGGACTTACTGGTCGAAGTTCTGTTTTGAGAAAAGACATCGAGCTAGAACTACACTGCAAATAATGTCGTGAGTTAATGGATGCATGCATCTCTGCAATTCGGAACCAAACAAGGAAAATATGGTTATAACCTAATGAAAAATGTAGGTGGATGTAAAGGAAGCATGTAGCAAAATTATAAGGCCGTAGACTGAATAAGTAAATACATTAAACCATCACGATGACCTCCAAACTTTAAATCTAAAACCACAATGTAGAAAAATTTAAAGAACGATGTAATGAATACTTGTTACCAGAGAGAGAGAGAGAGTTGATGAGACTTATGATTCATCTCTATGTCAAAAATGAAAGTTAAATCTTTGGCTTGTGAGAAGGAATTCTCCTCTCCGAAGGAAATGAGAGATGTGAAGAAGCCGAGATCAAAATTATTAATTAGAACTTGAAATACGTAGTAGAGAAAAAAGGGAAGTTGTTCAACAAAGATCTCGGAGAAAAATAATCCCCCAAAAAAATCAAAACTACTTACTGCAATTCAAACCCTAACCACGAATGGATCTCCATCGCCCAGGTGTAAGGAATCTAAAGATGGAGAAAATTCCCTTGGATTATGAGGTTAAAGAAAACCAAGGACGAGCCATGTGAAGAGGTACAACAATTTAAATGAATATTGATCCCTAGGTAAATGGCATACAGAATGTTGGTGTACATAGATACCAAGAAGACTTCATATTAAACCACAGTAAATACCAGATCGTTGTAGGATCAAATGACGTATTTAATACTGGTGATGTGGTTCACACCCACATGGATTACCATATGTTAACTTAATAATACGTTCAAAATAAAATGATATACATTCAAGGATGACGTATATGAAGTCGATACACATTAAAAACTTGAAGTGTAAGTGAATTAAATTGAATACGATAATCAATCTATTCATTTCTGGGACTATAAAGTTTATATGCATTTCATTATGGGTTAAAAATAAATGGGAATGCAAACCCCATATAAACATAACTTTAAACCTTAATAAGTGTTATGTATAAAATTACGAGGCCTATGTGAGAATTAATATCAATTAGAACGAAGAAATTGCAAAGATAAATTCTCTTATGACTATTACATATATGTCCGAATATAGGATAGTTGAAAACTTTTAATTGAGGTTAAGCCAAGTTCAATGTGATTGAGGGGAATAAGTAGACTTAGAAGATATAGAAGTGGTTAACATATAAAATAAAAGAGGACTATTTCAAAGTACACAGAGTCTCCTTGACATGGTTGAATTTGAATTTTAATACCAACTAGTATATATTCAAAGTATGAAAGTTTAAAAATACAGCTAAGTAAAATGTTGACAGAGGATATACGTCAAAGTGTGACACACTATAATTAGTTCATGGTATGTGATTAGTATTAGTGCTATAAATAGGAAAAATAATTTAATGAAATGGAGATGTTACAAATGTATCAGATTCCATGTTAAAACACTGGGCCTGAATGTGTGCTCACACCATAAATTCAAAATCCAAAAAAAAAATCTACTGTTGTAAATTATTTTGTTAACATAATTTTTCATTAATGTTTACTTTTATGTATAGTGACTTAGTGCATAACCATACAACTACAAACCATGAGTGAAGGGGATGAGCTGTATGTGGATTTGGGTGGTGCAGAAAGTCCATCAGTTCCTAATGCTCCATTGATGGTTATGATGCATCAGATGCAACGAGAAATGATGCAACTGTAAAACCACAATGAAATATTATTGCTATCCAACAAAGAGCAAGAAAGGTTAATTAGAGAATTGACCTCTAGGAACAATCATGAAGGTGAAGGTTCTGGGAAAAAGAGAAGAGGAACTAAAAATCACTCAGAAATGTCTGAGGAGGATGAAGCCTTTAGAAAAAATTCTAGAAGGAGAAAGGAATTGCAAGGTGAATTCCAAAAATCAAGCCTCCTTACTGTTAGGGTACTATAATAATAGGGTTCATAACTTTTGAATTGACTTTGATAAGTCTAGTAAATATGTACATACCTTGCTTTCTGCAAGTTGTTTCCCCATATTTGAAAACAATAATAAAATGAAAAGATGGTAAAAGTCCTAAAGGAAATATCAAAGGACTTGAAAATAAAAATATCAAAAAGAATAAAAATGGACCTCAAACACAAAAAAGACATAAGAATAAGACATGAAAGTGATGCAAGTCAAATTGCCACTACTTTTTACTTTTACTGCAAATAAATGATTAGTGCTGCTTGTTCAAAATGGCATCATCCATGATGAGTTAGATAGTTTAATCTTAACATTTTCATGCTTTAAATTTCATGTTTATAGATAGAGAATAAAGATCTGTCAAACAATTTAAACTTGACAAATCAGTAGATAGTTAGAGAATAAATGAGGAGCTCAACAGTCTAATCTGGGCCTTCAGATGAAATAAGGTTAGAGTTATATAGTTTATGCTTTAAAAGAAAAATGGATTTAGGGTTGAAAGCTCAAATGCACCCATTTAAATAAGGGAAGAAATGGTAAAATAAATGATGGGTAGGTAGAAAGCAGTTACACAAGGCATAGATAAAACATCATTTGGCAAATTACTAACTTCCCTTCCCTCAAAATATTCCAGTATTCAAATCCTTCAGTTATAAAGGCTCAGAGAATTTCTTTGACTTTTGTTGGGACCAGACCCAGGGCTTAATGACTGATTGGTACTAAGTATTGGATTCCCTTCATAAAAACCCTTTTCCTCAACATTTTCACCCTTTTCCTAAAATAAAATCCCTTTTCCTAAGGTAAAACACCTTTTTTCTTAGGGAAAGTAAAAACCCCCCTTAACTAATTTCATTTCATACAAAAACATTCAAAAAACCCACAAAAATGCATTGTTCTAAAGTATAAGTGTGAAAATGTGTAAAAGGGGCCACCATTATAAAAAATGTGCCAAAACACTTAAAACACACTTTACTTAGTGCATTTATATGTATTCCCTCTCATCATATTCATTTTTATATTAACATTTAAGCTATTTTATTAATTCCCTTATAATATCCCATCCCGTAATATGATTAATTCATTTATTAAAATACTCCAAAACCCACTTTATTAATGTTTAACCTATGGGTTTAATAATCAGGTGATATATTCCCCATCCAAAGGTTATAATACACATGTAAATCACTTATTTTTTGTGTAATTCACATATCTGCCTATCCCATTAAACATCCAAAATATATGTAAAACTTTATTTTAACATATAAAATTAAACCCCGACAAATAAAAAAATCTCGGGCCCCACGCCCATTGTACCCCGTAACTCCATGAACAAATCAAGACCATTGGCATCTCCTCTCTCTAATCCGACAAACCACAAGCCATATCACAATTTCAATAACACAATGATTAATTATTTTTTGATTTGCGATATGGGCGGTATTTCCCTCCCCTCTCTCCTCCACGCGTCCCTTTCTCATTGGATTGCATTCATTTACGAAATACTATTTACCACCCTCCAACGTTGCAATAACTGCTTGGCCAAACCACCTCTATTCGAAGTAATTCACATTAAACGCAAACATTTTTCCAATCTAATCTTTGTAAAACAACCAAATACACACATTTTAAACCTTTTTTCCTGCATTTTCTGCTCATTTGACTATTCCCGATTGAAAGAAAAGAGTGTTATCGCCCTGTTTACATGCTCAAATACTATAATTCCACCCAAATTTACTGCAACGACCATTCAGACTCTCCAATTTGCGTTAAAATACTTCAACTAGCTTCTGAAAGCTCCCAGACTTCCAGAAACCCTTTCTTCGAATGAAATACCTAAATATAACAGGTAATTTTCAGAAAACGGACCTATATCTCCATGAAAAGAGCTATATTCTTGAATTTTAGCCTTCTGTAAGCCTGTTTTCTTAAATAAATTCCCTTATTTCTCCTTTTCTGCAAAAACCCTGATAAATTCACAGTGAGAACTGTAAGTTAATTTTAAGCAAAGTCTGATTGTTTGAATCATTACAGACCTCCAGAAAAACCATTTGAATTATTCAAAACCTTTTATAAAAGCTCATAACCCCTTTTTGCATGAATTAGAATGCTTTAGGTTTGTTTTATCTAAGAAAGAGAATTAAACCCTTGTTAAACCTTTCCTGAGTTTGTAAAAAGGTTTAAAGATTAATTTTAGAACATAATTGAAGGTTTGAAGCATAAAAATCCAGAGTTTACCTATTTATGTTCAAAAATATCTCTTTCAAACCGAAAACACCTTCTGCAAATAGTCTAAGCTTACAGAAGTGTACAAAAGCCTAAAAAACTAAGTTTCTAAGATCTAGAGGTCAAAATTTTCAAGAAAAAACTCAGTAATGGGTTCTAAAAGCACCATCGTCATAATTACACTACAACCTCCTGTTGTAGATGTTGAGCTTACCCCTTTAGCTGATGTTGATTATAAGATAAATGATCCAGTAATTGAATTCAATCTACTTGATCTCCACTGCTGGAGTCTAGAAAAATCTTTGGATTAGGGAGATGAAGTTCAGGTTTGGGAGTCCAATTTGCCCAAATATGTAGTTCCACATACCCATCAGTGTCCAAAAGTCAATAGACTATGTCAATATCACTATTCCCCTGACCTAAGAGCTATTATTAATTCTGAGAAAGAAGTATTGTTAACTATCACTGCATAATCCTTAAACTTAATGCTTCAGTTGAAACCAGATCCTAATGAAATCCCATTATCCATAGAAGCTCTTACAAAGATTTATCTTCAGTTAGAATTTCCTAAAAGATTTCAGATCTTCCAAACATTCATTCCTACATATGTTGAAATCCCAAAGATTAACCCCCCATACTCATCCTCCAAATTCCCTGAAGGATCAAGAAATGTTATTCCAATGTTATCCTTTATCCTTGGTTACTTTACTGATGAGCACAGTGATGAGTCTATAATTGGTTTTCTATACATTTTTGTGCCTGTATAACCTCCTTCTATCATTTATAACTATGTTGAGTATATAGTTGATAGTATCCATGATCAACTTGTAAAGCTTCCCACTAAAGGTGTTTTCAGATATACCTCCTTCCTCTTTCATATGTTCCATTACTTCCAAGATGATAAATTTCCAATAACCCTTCAGAAGTTGGATGTAGAAGGAAATCCATTGTCAATCATTTTCTAGACTTCCCTAATCAGAAAAGAATCAATAGAGCAGTTATGAAGATTTCATAGACTGTTTTGTTCACCCATTGATAAATATGATTTCAAACGGTGTACAACCAAGGATAAGTGATGAGATAAAGAACGTGTTATCACTATCAGATTAGAGCAGAACAGGTGACTAGTACCTTTACCACAATCACACAGAGAATAGATTCTATGGGTCAAACCTCTTTCCCTATAAATTTCCAAAATACTTGCCAATGAGAGTGTTTTCCTTAGAGTATATAAGAAAAATGATAAACTCAGATTCTATGAACTTTTTTCCTGCTAAAAAGAAGACACAGTTCAAATTTAAAAACCAGGTGGGTCCTTTAATATGCAATCACAGGGAAGAAGGTGTAGAGGCAGCAAAATAGTTTCTAGAATACAAATTTGATGAAAGTTTCTTGTGGAACTATGATCCTTATGGAATAATTAGTAAGATGAGGGTAAAATGCAAATTAACCCCTTATATTCATGATAAAAATCCTGAAATTGAATAGTTTGCCAACCAAACATAATGGTTAGAAAATACATTGATAGAAAAATCAAACAAGGTGATACTAGTCACACTTTGAAGACTATAAATAAGGAGGACAGAACCACAAATAGAATCAGAGAAGAAGGCACATATACAGCTAAAACAACAACAAAAAATTAGATTAAAGATTAGATACAATAAGAAACCTAAGATTAATCTAGTAGATAATGAAAAGGAAACAATTGAGGTTTTAGATGAAGAAAATCTAGAGAACATAGATACTACTATAGTTATTGAAAATGAACAGGAACCTGATACTTCAAACACTTAGATGATTGAAAAAAATCAAAGCATGGAAGCATCTTCATCACAGCAAGTAGAGGATACAAACCTTGATTTCAAAGAAAAGTAGAAACAGATCAAAGCCAAAAATGAAGAGATCAAGAATGGGATCTATTCACAGTATTTGAATAAGACTCCAGGAAATTAAAATATGTTGCGTTCAGCCTTTGATTAAAAAAATAAAAAGTTTCTAATGACAGTGCTAGAACTAATAGTGCCTAAACCTACAACAACATTAGATTACAAGAGAGTTGATATTTAAATTCTAGTAGAAAGGATTCATCCCTTGGATCAGATTGAGTTTGACAAGCAAAGCTCAGAATTGATTTATTATACTATGACCAAAAAGACAATGAGTGCCCAAAAACTCCAAAGCACTATAAAAAATTTGAGAGATCAGATTAGGATTGAAAAAGATTCTTCCTATGCTAAATACACTAGAATCAAATCTTTAGAAGAAATGGTGATTGAAGTAGGGTATGACCCTTCAAATGTAAAAGCTGCAGAGGAATTGGTGAAAAAGAAAAATGCTGATATTGTAGCACTTAGAAAGCAATTGAAACTACCTGCAATAGAACACCCACAAGCTAGGGAGATTGCGGATGAGGAAAATAAGAAATATGATATGATGAGTCTCATACTGCAAATGACAACACAGATCAAGGAGATGGAGATTGAAATGGAAACTATTTTCCAAGAAAAAGAAGCTGCAAAAAGTCAAAGTGTTCCTTCTACAGTCATTCCCGTGGTAACAATAGCGGTTCCTTCAACTTTAGCAGAGGATTTGGCAACAAAAGTCTCATTGGCCATAGTTGTGCCAATTACTTTTTCAACTACTTATGCTACTGAATCTTCCACTTCAGCAGTGTGTTCGCCATCAGTAAAATTTGTTATATAAGATGGCTAAATATTTCCTTAGATTTCCAAAAACAAATATTTTATGAAAAGCTTGTGAGTTTTGGAAATCTCATTGTGTTCATTATCTCAAAGCTTATCCATTCATTGAATCTTCATTCAAGACTTCCCAAGTCACCCTACTATTTCAAAGGTGGCTTGCTTCAGGCTCACTCCCCCATTTTCACCTCCATATTTACCCCTCAAGCACTTATTTTCCCCTCCCAAAACACTCATTTTCCCTTCTAAGAAGTCCATTCTCCCTTCATCAAAAGACCCTTTTATTTCTCATTTCTCCGTAAGAAGACTTGTAACCATGAAAAACTCCTTTTTCTTGGTTTAAATCCTCTTCTTTACCCTATCGAAACCTTCAAAAGCACTAAAATCTCTGCTTTTAGGCCTAATCCTCTCTTTTTTGTGAGATCCTTAAGCCCTTTTTTTGGCTTAATCCCCCAACCCCTTTCCTTCATATAACCTGAGGTCTGACCACCCGCTATCCCCAAAGCTCCCATCATCCTAAGCTCTTGGTCCTTTTCCCCCCCACGGGACCATTTCCCCTGCCTTCCCTTAGCCTCCTTTCCCTATAATTCATCCCACGCCATTTTAATTTTCCCCAAAATTCATCTGGACCATCGATCCTTTAGATTCGACGGTTGTCACGTCTCCTGCCTCTCCCCTATCCACCTGATCATCCTCCCATCTATATACTCCTTGGAGAAATCTCCACCATTGATCACCTCCGATCTGATGATCATCATACCTCCCCACATTTTTAACCCCGCTCCCAACATTCCCGCTACTCGACAAGATAGCCGACGTCACTCACGTTGGCCCACCTTCCACTACCACACCCAAATGATCAGTTTATCCCATCAGGAGTAACCCACACCATTGATCTGATTCCTTCATATCCAACAACCCTTATGCCATATAGCATACGATTCGCTATCGAGGTTTAACACCCCATTTCTACGTGAAATGGCGGTTTTTACCTAGACATGCATCAAGCAATGTGTGGTATCGTGTGCTTCCACCCCAAAACTACTTACCATGCATTATCCATGTGATAAATCACCCGGTTTCCCAAAATCGCCTTCCTCTTTCGCGCCAAAATTCAAAATGTTTCCTTCTTTCTCCCTGTTCCACTTATGGAACTCTCCCCTTGGCGTGTTTCCCTTCCTTTGAACATTGCTTCGAAGCCTCAAAATCCCTGAAAGAAGTTTTAACCAAAAAAATGCAGGTTTTAAAATTAACTATTGTTTTTTGTTGCAGGTTGAATGGTGGCCCATCGCCTAAAAGTCATCCCACAGTCAATTAAGTGGCGGAAGACTCTAGATGACAATCTAAGAGACGAGAAACATGAAGAAAAAATGACCCATGGTTTAAATCTGAAGACTAAAATGATGATTCATGACCATCGAATCAATCAATAAACCCTCTGATGCACAGAAGAGCCTCTACACACAGACAGTCAAAGAAGATCAGTGAAAGAATGAAGAAACAGAGGATAAAGCCTAATCAAGGGATTAAAGATAAAGTAGAAGATTAGCATCAGTGAATAAAGATAAAAGCGGAAGCTTAAAGAAAAAAAGATTAAAGTTAGATACAGTCATAAAGAAAAAGACAGAAAGGATGATCATGAAGGCTAAAAGAAAAATCAATGCCTTAAACAAAGTTTAAAGCAATAAGCAAGACAGATCAGCCCAGAAATAGCTTTGGATGTAAAAATAAAATAAGCAATTACTTCACCAAAGGGTTAAAGGCCACCTATAAGCATCATTTTCCCTCAAAACATACTAAATTTATTACAGTCAAAGATATTTTCAAAGAAGCAGCTCAATAGTTATTACAAAAGTTATCAAAAATCCCAAAAGTCAAATATTACAACTAAAGTAGCTCATAAATTAAAAACAACATTCATTATGCAGAGTAACTCTTTTAGATATTTTCGCCTTGGGCCTTGCATGGTCTCAAAGGTCAAAAATCATTAACTCAGTCATAAATCAAGCACATTAGCCCTATTTCTATTTTCACCTCCTCATTTGCCTATAAATATGGCATGAGGACTCCATTATTAAGGGTTCTTGGTTGGTTGTAGAGGTTGTTGTGGTTGATTGGTTAGAGTATTGCTGAGCTAGTTGAGGAATACTAGGCGGGATAGAGAAAGCTTTGAGCTGTAAAGACCCACTGTGCTAGAGTATGTAACTATTTCGAACTTCAATAAAACAAGCTGATTCACAGGATCCTGGTCTATGTTAATGGTGATATTTTTCCTCGCTATTTTTTTTTTCTCCTTATATTTTCATTCTATCCATTTTCTCTGATAAAGAAAAGAAAATTTAGATTAGGATTTACTTTCAAAAGTACCCTATTTCTGCCTACAAGCTTTATCTTTATGTTTTCTTCTGTAAGTTTTGATTGAAGGATTCTTAATTACCCTCAGGTTTTATCTAGCTTGTTTCTTTAAGAATGATTCAATAGAGTTTAACCAGGGAATTGTTGGTAAGCCCATATCCTTCTGAGTAGAACTTGAGATATTGTTCTTAAAAGATATTTTCAAAGGTATGCTAAGTAGATTTAAACCAGGGAAGTCTATGGTATGCCCTGTCCTCTGGATAGTATTTAAAGGTTGCTTTTAAAGATCCCTAAAAGTGTTTTTTAAAAGCAGAATACATTATTTCTATTTGATCTTAGGCTTCTCTTATTTTTGTCTTTATTATTTTCATTATCTGAAAGTAGTCTTCGGATTACTGGATTGTTTTCTTAAAAGTTTTATTTAATAAAAGTTTGTCCAAAGAAGTCTATGGTTTGCCCTGTCCTTTGGTTTACTTCAAAACAATTAATTTGAAAGGCTTTTCTTGTTTAAGTAGAGTTAGAAGATTCTTAACTGAATATAGCTTTACTACCTTCACAACACCTTAATGTTTCATATCACAACTTAATCTAAAGAGATCCATTAAATCTAGATAACTTACCCTGTGAAAACCATTGAATAGTTGTTGAACAATTAAACCATTTTTATGACTCCATAGCCCAATGGATTAATTTTGTCTTATAGTCTATCCTTCTAGCTGAAGCATTCCCTCAATCTTCTCCAACCTTGAATCTTTCAAATAACCTTTCCATCAACCAAAAACAAACAAAATTCTGATAGCTTCATAGCTAGCCTAATATCTTAAATAAAGCATAAAGATATATCTTTTGAAAAAACTTATATAGAGAGATCCCTCTCTGAATCTGGGAAGGCTAGATCCTAGGATTCCAAAGTGGTTCTGATGTGGCCCCTATATTATTTATTCTTTCCATTCTTGTAAATCATAGGGAGCCAACATAGTGGCGACCATACTGGGGAACTACTGAGTAATAAATAACTTCACAACTTAGGAAACCTCTTTCTAAAAATGAATCAAGTGTCTACCAAGATTGGTTCCTGATTGTTGATGGTGGAAAACAACCAGTCCTATAAAACAAGTAAAAACCCTCCACCTAGTGACTCCACAAAATACCATTGACTCCACTGGGAACTTACCCTATCATCAAAACTTTCAACAAAAACCCAGTTAAGAAAACTCTGTGGATTAAATTTTTCTTACACAGATTAGCTTGCATTTAAAAAATTGTCATAGTTGGCTAACTTTTCTTATCTCTAGGTCTAAATCTTGGCTTCCAAATGAATCCAAACCAGAGCATATCCTGACCCAAATCCTTCTGAAATAGTTGATAATCCTAAAAGCGTCCTTATGAAGTCTCCTACATCCAATGATCCAACTATTTTCAGACCAATCCACAGAGAAGACTCTGTCCTTGAAAACCTTACAACTTGTAAGATACCCAAGTTGACTTACCCCTTATAAGAAACTTATCTAGAACCAAGTCACTAAGTGGTATAGATCAGATAGACTTTGAGCCTATAAACTCATCACAAATTAGCAGTAGAGAAGCCTCTCCTTCCACACCTCCCGATCTTCATTTCATTCATAACTTTGGCTTCTCTCATCCCAAATCTACTCAATAGTACCTAGCTGGTCCAAGTACTTCTATTACACCCATCCATCCATCCACTGTTCAAAGCACTTCAGTTCATCATCCACTTCCTATCACTAATCCTCCACTTGTAAACCCCCAAGTGTTTCCACAACTCCATATCATGGCAACATGGTATGCTCCCTTAGTCCTTCCTTTGACTTTAGCCATTCTACCACAATATTATCAGTTCAAGATTCCTTTATATGATGCTAGTACTTCAACTACCGCTCAACAACATGTGGAGAAAATCAATGACTACTTTGAAAGACAAGAAATAGATGATGAAACCATTAAAATTAGGATTTTCTCAAAGCTTAGGGGGGAGAAGCGAGAAAATGGTTTAAAGGCTTAACCCCTAATAGTATAAATGATCTCCTTTCTTTTCATCAATTATTTTTAAACAAATGGGAAGTCAAGAAGAACCCTCTCCAAATTTTATCAGAATATGAGAACATTAAGAGGAATGTTGGAGAAGGAGTTCAAGAGTACTGCACATGTACAATGCCCTACCTATCCATATGAAACCATCACAAGGCCTAGCTATAATGAAATTCCATTATGGATTTGACCTTGAAATTGCCTACCAGTTAAGAGAGAGAGAACCCCTTACCTTACAAGATATGCAAAGGGGAGCAGTAAGTGTAGAGGAAAATCTGATTGCTAAGAGAGCTAGGATGAAGAGTGAAAAAAGGGTGACATATAGAGATGAAGCTGCACCCTCCACATCTGACACAAAACTTGATAACTTAGTCAAAACTATGGAGAAAATGATGGAGAGAATGAATGTAAATGAGAGAGCTTATCCTAGAGAAAGCAAACAACTCCTCAAAACAAAAACCAAGCTCAAAATCAAAATCAGAATTTTAGGAGAAACCCTCCTCAAAACAGACAAAGGGGTCCTAATCAACAGATCAGACCTCCCTTTCAAGAAAATTATGGTGATGAGTAGGAGGGAATAGTATAGGAAGAAGAGGAAAATCACATGAATATGTTGGGAACAAATGACGAGGATATTGTTTTCCTCACTAGTAAAGAACAAGTCATATATACACCATATGAAGAAGAGATCCTAGAGTCCGCAGACTACAAGCATGGCTTTGGAAATGCGATAATGGAAGTACATAAACAATATGACATGAGGAGTATAAAGAACCAAGAAACTCCAAAGAAAAGGACCTCTGAAATTTCTACTAAAAACAACCCTGTTAACATTTCCAAAAATACAACAGAAAACCATAACACAGTGGCTGAAAGTTCTGATAAGAACAAAGAAAAGAGCACCCAAATTTCTAGCAAACATAGTGGTGACCCTAGCAGCACTAGCACCTTAGCTAATACTCCTGATAAAACCATCCTAACTGTTGTCCATAGTAAAATCCAGCAAGCTGATTTTACTAATAAAACAATGACTAAAAAGGTTGAATTAAAAACTTCCAAAAATCAGACTCCTTTTAACATAGACAGTGAAATTGCCAAAATTAAAATCTCCATTCCTATCATTGAATTAGTTGAACAAGATGTATATAAATCCCAACTATTAATATCTTTTAACATAGGAGACAAAAATGATTCTGTTAATCTAAATGATGATAAACCCAAGCTTCTGTTTGGACCAAAAATTGAAGGAAAATTTCAATAAGGAGGAGTTCCTCCATTTTATGTTAGTATAAACATCCATGATAACATTTTGCACAATGCCATGCTTGACTCAAGTGCGTTTTTTGGTCTAAAATGTGGATGCGAATTAGATTTTCATTTACTATCAATCCGAGTAAGTAAAATTCGAGGATCATCCAATATATGTGGACTTAGAGACAAACTAAACTAAGCTAGGTGAATAAATGCCAAAGTTCCCTTACAGAGGTCTTTCATTAGGATCTCCAACACCTATTTAGTCATTTAATCAAAATCAAATCTAAAGACATTGTGATAAGTGTAAGAAATATTAAGGCTCCCTTACAGGAGACTATTCATTAATATTTCTAATCATCTTAATCAACAAAATATTTAAAATAATGAAATTAAAGCACTTAAACCTAATTCTGATTGATTGCATGAAATTTTAAAGCTCTCTTACAAGAGACTATTCATTTATATCTCAAGCATATAAATGAGAAACTTAAACTAAAGAAATCAAACATTAAATAACAAATCAGATTCATTGAAGGAAACATTATTAATTTCTTACGAAATGTCATTCATTAATATTCCAAACATATGAACCTAATAATTTAATCTAATGAAATTCACAAAAAAACATAAAATAAAAGCCTACTAAAATAAAAGTGTACTTGCTAGGAAATGGGGATCCTTCCAAGGATTCACAAGAACACAAAAAGAAAAGTCAAATGTAGAGGATCAAAGAAGCTCCGTCTTATTTATCATCAATTGCAAATTGCAATTGCACCATTACATTGATTCTCCAATCTAACTTCTCACTACCAACCTATAAGATACTAAGATTACAAATCAATATTAAGACTCAAGATTACAAATGAAGGAGATAACACTCCTATTTATACAAAAGCTATGATAACAAACTCATAAATGTAAATCCACTATTCCTTCCTTTGACCCACATATTTCTCAACCAATGGTGACACATAACCCTATCTTCCATTATCTTCTCCATGAGGTCCATGATCTCCTCCATGAGGTCCATGATCTCCTCAAATTCGAATTTGAACATAGAGTGCCACATAAAGATGCCTAGAAAGCTTCCTTTGTATCTACACATGTCAACAAACTCAGTCTAATTGTTAGGTATAAATATAAGCATATTATTTTCTAAAGTTTAAACACAAATCCACTTAAAAATGTTAAGAATTAATCAACTTTGGAAAAGCATAGCTATAACCCAATGATGAGGTAAATGTAATGATGTGGAGGTGGAATGAAGGTGACATGAAGGTAATATGGAAGTAATGTGAAGGTATTGGTGAATAATGGAGTGAGAATAGGGACTATTTTGAGGCCCAACATACCCCCAAACTGAAGGTATTGGATGTCCTCATGCAATATATTACATTACTTTTTGATACTTGAGCTTTGGCTTAAACTCTGCATGATATCATTTACTTAACTTTTGCAAATTGTTTTTGATGAACTGCAACTTGGTTGGTTCTTGTGTTTCAACATAGTTTATTTGTTGCATTCAATTTTAATGTATGATATTTTCACATTGATAATGTGATTTTTATTGTAGAGTATTTTTGCTGGAATGCATCATGGTTGGTTCTTGTGTGACAACCATGATTGTGTTGGCATCCAATTATCTTTTAATTACTTTTTGAAAAGCCATTTATATGCTCATGATGATGTAATAGTAAATATATTTTGAAAGTATGTGGGCTTTGAATGTGATATGAATGTTTTGAATGTTATATGAATGTGGCAACATATAAATGTGAATGTATTTCCACCCTCAACTGATGGTTTTGGCAATTTGACAAAATGACGAAAGTGAATTTTTTCCAAAAATTATCATTCTAACTTTTCAAGGAATTAAATGGTTAAAAGTTAGAAAATATCATACCTTAACTTACCCTTTCAAAAATGGATGAGAGTTGTGAACATGTGGTTGAAAAATTTTGTTCATAGTCTTCTTTACTTGGTTGTGAAAATGGTGGATGAAATTGAAAAAGTGAATCTTTTATTATTGCTGCATCTGTTGCTAAATCTGCTGTTGGATCTTCTACTGAATGTTTGGAAACTGCCGCTAAATGCAGCTGAAAATGTATAAGGCTTGGAAGATATACAAAGTTCAGAATTTACATTCCCCCCCCCCCCAACCTTATTTATTGACTTGTCCTCAAGTCATTTACCTCAAAAACTGAAACGTAATGAAAGTAATTGTATGTCCTCTGCTACAAAATGATTTTTCTTCAAGTCTTCAATGCTCATTGGCACAATTCTTGTCACGTGAATAAATGTTTCGGTATTGAACATAAGAAGAAATTGTTAACTTAGTGGCCATTGATGGATGCCACTAGTCAACATGAGAGCTCCCATCTTTAATGTGGATGAGAGTCAAGATGCCTCGAACACATCTTTCTAATTATGAATGAAGTTTTTGTTGTCGAATACTTAAAAGATATGATGAAAAAGGGACATTGATGTATTCCCTTTGTTTATTGGCCTGATAGCTTGCCCTTAAGGCATGCAAGCTTCATGGTGCTTTTAGAAAAAATATTTAGACTCAAGGACTATGGACTCAATGGTGTATGGAAGAAAGGTTTTATTTTCAAGTGTAGGAAAAATGAAACTGACAATGAATATGTAAAGTGGACCAAAAAGCTTGTAGATGAGCTTTGTTGGTTTTATTGGTGGGTTAGGATTGAAGAAAATGTAATGAATTGTATGTGGTAATGGAAAATGGATAATGAATCTTGCTGGAAAAGAAAAAAATGAATTATGGCTTCAATTTCTCAAATATAGAAAATCTGCTCTTTAATTCTGGATTTTTGGCTAAAATAGCTGAGTTTGACCAGCATTGACTAGCCACCTGTAGACGTCAAATTCAAGTGTGGATAGGTATTTCACTATTCTTGTACATTTTTCTAATCCCCAGCTCTTTGAATTTTGCTAATCTGTCATGAAACATGTCAAAAAATTAAGCTATTACAGGAAGTTGCAAGAACTTGTAATTTTATGGAAATTTCGGTTATGATCATGGACTAGTTCTTTAGAATTTCTAATGAAATTAGCCTTGGGAAGACCAATTGTTGTCAAAATTTCATCTCCTTAATGATCATTTGATTATCCTGTAGCCTGCGAAAAAAACATGGCAGAAAGAAAACATAAGTGTGCTCAAGAAGAATTGGCCATTTCCTTCATGATTCTTATGCAAAAATTTTGTACCAAATAAAAAAGATTAAGAAAAATAAAAATGTTGAAATTAACTCAATTCATGATATTAGTATCAATCCATTCTTGAATAAATAACCATGAAAAATAATTTTACTCTCTGTTTTTGTCAGCTAACTTTTGTGCATGGTGAAAAGCTTGGCATTATAGATTTGACCACCAAAAATGTGAATAATCTGCACTATAAAAGTACTGTGTAGAAGTTCTTGGTATGAGAAATAAAAGGGTGAAATGTACATAAGAAAAAGGTAAAAAAGACAACACTAAAAACAATATCACTAATATATGCCTTATCTTTCCCAAGTTCTAGAAGAACCACAAATCCAACATCTTGAAGAGTTAGCCGAGGGCGATGTAAATAATGAACTCCTCAAGCAGCTAACCCATGAAAATACTGAAACACAAGGCCCAATAATAGGAACTTCCATTTTTCCATCAGGAGGGGAAGTTCTACCATAATTTCGATAGTTATCCTCCTCCATAGGTTTGAAGCTTCGCGTGCAATATAGGGCGGCATCCCCAAATTTGTCAATCACTGCCATATTACTTCATAGCTCACCTATAGAAATAAGAAAGCTATCTCAAATTCTGTGTAGATACTCATTGAAATCAAATCAGTATTACTCTTATAATATTTTGCAAAACACCGATTGGGGTTCTCTCACTGAAGTCTCAAAAAAACAACATACGTAATATGGGTCATCAAAGCCTTCCACACAAATTGAACGTCAATCAGACAGGTAATAATCGATGTCAACATTAAAGGTCTATTATAATAATAAAGGCAAGGTGGGTTGATGACCAAAAGTAAAGCTGCCCCAGTAAGTTACAGCTCTGTTTCCTTCGCGTTAAAAATATCTGTGGGGCACAACGATAAATCCAACTAATTCTCACTGAATGCTTCGCAGTGAAGCTCCGCAAAAGGCCTGGTAATGGTGAAAGGGCTTGATATTGAGGCGGTATTCCCCATAGTGATACCTGCATATGACTCTGCCAACGATAGGAATTACACCCTTCCAAAATATTTTATGAATTTTGATTCTACGAAACAGTTGTCCGACCTTCTACCTAGTGCAAGTCGCAAGGCCACTGATCTCATAAATTATTTGTTATTGTGGGATCCTCAGAAAATACTGACATCAAAAGCGGCTCTACAACATCCATTCTTCCGCATCAAATGAGTGAGATCCCTAATCTAACTGTCATGCATTAAGTGGGCTACGCAAAAATTTCTTGACCCAATATCTTTAACAAACTCATAGTGATCACTATTGTGCATGTTTTGAATAATATCCATGGTTGATGGAAATTCTGATGAACCTTTAGCAAACGACACTCCATCCATTATTATTTCACCCCACGTGGCATTTCAACCTTGGAATATGGTTAACAACCATACTATGAACCAATGGCAATATGACTCCCCGTGGTGTTTGGCTAACCGGTCGGTGCCACCCGAATCATGGATTAACTTGAGAAGATGCATGTTCTGTCGGATCTGGAAATAAACAAAGACTTTAGCAATCAATGATTTATAATAAAATGATACCACGAATTCCTCGTCCTGAAAATTCACCAGGCTGTAGTAACTCTTGGAATGCTAGTAACAGATTGAACTGGTAATGAAAGACTGGTACCTCTGCAGCCTGTTCAGCCTATTTTTGTGTAGATGAATTTCTCGGCACAGTATTTCATTAGTCGAAAGCTTCACACCATCATTTTAGAGTGTAGAGTGGGGTGAGTCTCTGAGAATCAGATCTATTTTCAGGGCTATTTGTTCTATTTTTTTCTGGATGGTTGATGATTTCTCATCTCAGTGTTTGCCCTGCTAATTCCCACATATAAAATTACGAACACCACAGTCAACACAGTACGGAAATTATCACTCGGTTCTGTGCCCATGGTGACTAATAAGGGAAGAAAAAATACTACGACAGTATCATTCACTTTTAATTGTAGTTCCTCTTTCATAAACCACATTATATTTATCGTATTTTTGGCTTTATCATCTCCATCTAACACAAAGTTGTAGTGCAGCTGGATTTGATCCACCATCCACTGCAGAGGTTTGGGAGTGGAATTTACATTAATGGAGGACATATTCATGCATGAGACGTTCCTCTCTTCATCAAAACCAGGCGGTTTCATCTTTTTTTCTTTGAACAGATGCCGGAGAAAACTGTGGTGGCTTTATTTTATTTTCTTTGATGGCTCCATGCCCGGGTGTCTCTATTCGTAAAAAATTGAATACGCCTGCATATTATTATCTCCTTACCTTTCTTATTGTCCAGTAATCCAAAGACTTGTAGCAAAATCCATCTTAAATAGTTACCAGTCCCAAAACTGTAACAACATGTGCATGACCTTCAAGATGTAATTACTTGGCAGAATTTCCTCTTTCTTCATTTATCTTGTCACTGATGCAACAAAATAAATGGGGAAACTTGACCTTGCCACAACTCTTGCATCTCATAATCAACGGACTTAACTTCAGAGCTTTTGGACCATTTCGTATCCCTTTTCTTATGCGGCGTCACCTTTCTATGAGTTTCTTTTTACTGCTCTTTGGCCTTCTAATTTCATGAAAATTTGTTGTGCAAGTTGTTGACAAGTTGCATACAGTGGTTGATTCGAATTGTTTTTGTGAATTTTGTTGCAAGACCACTCTATTATGCATCTTTAATCATAATTGTACATGACACTTTGAATGTTGAATGTTACTGGCCATGGTTTCTTTAATCCATACATTGAAAACTGTTAGCTATAAGTATGATATATCATATGACAGATAGAGGAAATTTTCAATATTATTTTCTCATATGATCTGCAGAAGGTGGAGAGATTTTTACTTGTGGAGATGGAACATTTGGATAGCTTGGGCATGGCCATTTTGAGTCTCGGAATATTCTTAGTAAAGTTGAGGCATTTTCCTCAAAACATGTTTCTATGGCTTCTTGTGGCATGCGCCATACTTTGGTTTTGCTGGAGAGTATGTATGAATATTTATACAAGCTTAATGCTTATTTATGGGCCTATGGCATACTTCTTTAATGCTAAATTTAGACACTGCAAGGTTGGTATTTAGGCAGGTACCAGTGTGCCATTTTGATAATGCAATGAGAGATCCGGTGACAACCACTAAGAAAGAAGAACATATTTCTACAAGAGAAGAATTTTTTATTATTAGGACTCAAACGATCGATAGCAGATCTGAAATTAAATTTCCGACAACATATATATATATTTTTTTAAATAATTCAATAGATTTTCTGATCTTCTTGATCGCTTGAAGCACAAGAAGAGAGCATAATAATTTCTTGAATTAATTTTATTTTTGCAGGTTATCATGTATAAACACAATAAAGATTTGCGACAAAACCTTGCGTTTTCTATACTCTTTCTGCAATGTTGCGGGGGCGTTTAGACTCTCATAAGACAATGCTTTCTAATAATCAAGCTTCTAGCTCACCCATGATACAGAAACAAGATATAGAATTGTGATGATGAAGCAGCTCTTACTGTGCCACCGAATTTATTCATTTTTAAATGATGATTTCTTGTTTTTTATTTTTGAAAATAAGACTAAAAACTTCTAATGAGCATGTTTTATTTTCGTAATTTATTCTATCTAACTTGCTTGAAATATTTTTTATTTCCTAGGTAAAAGAATGCTTCCAATGAAGCCACATATGGATTAAGAATTTGAAAATGCTCATATCAAGATTTAAAATTTTTATTTTATGATTTACAAGTATGTGAGTAACCTGTCTTATTTTTGGAGTTTGCGCAAGGTTCTTTTGGATACAGTCTTCAATATTATTCTTTTTCTCCAAAAAGTACATGTTTAACATAGTCAAATTTCTCATCCGTCGATGAATTAGTAAGAAATGGGGGGTTTAAAAACTGAATTTGAAACTAAGTATGGAAAGAAAAATAAAAAAGCTCAATTTAAACTCCTTTATGAAGATCCTACTATCACCAGGTTTCACAAGTTAGTCCATAAAAAGAAATTCCAATAAAAATGACTTCCTAAGTCTATCTCTAAATCATCCTCCCCAACAATGGCGCCAAAATGTTTGGTCTAAAATGCGGATGCAGAGTACAGTTTCATTTACTATCAATCTAGGTAAGTAAACATCGAGGATCATCCAATATATATGGACTTAGAGACAAACTAAACTAAGCTAGGTGAAGAAATGCCAAAGTTCCCTTAAAGGAGGTCTTTCATTAGGATCTCCAACACCTATTTAGTCATTTAATCAAAATCAAATCTAAAGACATTGTTTTAAGTGTAAGAAATATTAAGGCTTCCTTACAGGAGACTGTTCATTAATATTTATAATCATCTTAATCAACAAAATATTTAAACTAATGAAATTAAAGCACTTAAACCTAATTCTGATTGATTTCATGAAATTTTAAAGATCTCTTACAAGAGACTATTCATTTATATCTCAAGCATATAAATCAGAAACTTAAACTAATGAAATCAAACATTAAATAACAAATCATATTGATTGAAGGAAACATTATTACTTTCTTACGAAAGATCATTCATTAATATTCCAAAAGTATGAACCTAATAATTTAATCTAATTAAATTAAAAAACAAACATAAACTAAAAGCCTTCTAAAATAAAAGTGTACTTTCTAGGCAATGGGTATCCTTCCAAGGATTCACAAGCACACAAAAATAAAAGTCAAATGCAGAGGATCAAAGAAGCTCCATCTTATTTATCATCAATTGCAAATTGCAATTGCAACCATTATATTGATTCTCCAATCTAACTTCTCACTACCAACCTATAAGATACTAAGATTACAAATCAATATTAAGACTCAATATTACAAATGAAGGAGATAACACTCCTATTTATACAAAAGCTATAATAACAAACTCATAAATGTAAATCGACTATTCCCTCCTTTGACCCACATATTTCTCAACCAATGGTGACACATAACCTTATCCTCCATGATCTTCTCCATGAGGTCCATGATCTCCTCCATGAGGTCCATGATCTCCTCAAATTCGAATTTGAACATAGAGTGCCACATAAAGATGCCTAGGAAGCTTCTTTTGTACCTACACATGTCAACAAACTCATTCTAATTGTTAGGTATAAGTATAAGCATATTATTTTCTAAATTTTAACCACAGATCCACTTAAAAATGTTAAGAATTAATAAACTTTGGAAAAACATAGTTATAACCCAATGATGAGGTAAATGTAATGATGTGGAGGTGGAATGAAGGTGACATGAAGGTAATATGGATGTAATGTGAAGGTATTGGTGAATAATGGAGTAAGAATAGGGACTATTTTGAGGCCCAACAAGCATCACATAACCTCATGCTCAAAGTAATAATGGAAATATTAGGCCTTGAGGTAACTAGGCCCTATAAAGATTTATACTCATTTGACTCCAACAGAGTCAAATACCTAGGCCTAATAAAATATCTTTGTGTCAACTTAGCACAAATCCTAGCCAAAAGCTTAGTGATGGACATAGTAGTGGCTGATATACCTCCCAAATATGGCATGCTCCTTTCAAGATCTTGGGGTGCTAAGCTTCAAGGCACTATGCAAATGGATATGACTTATGCCACCATCCCTGTCTTCAGTCAACCTAGAAGACTATATAGGGAAAAAAACATGAAATACATGGTGAGTAGTCAAGGAAGACTAGATAACTCCCCTCTTTATTCTATTCATACAGACCTTGAATTATTCATTCTTTACAATGAAAAAAATCTTAAAGAACAAGAGGTATAAGATGAGAAACCAGCCATAGAAGAAGAGGAGAAAAAGGAGGAATCACCCAAACAATTTGCTAATTATGAAAATCGTAGCAAATAGAGTAAAGTTCATGAGCTACAAAACAACCATCAACTTATTACCAATCATGAGAAATGAAGAGAAATTCCTACACACATTGAAAATATTGAGGAACTAGGCAAAAATAAACATAGTGCAGGCCCTAAAGAAAAACATAGTGACATTCAAGACAAACAAAACAAAGAGGACAAAGATGAAATTAATTATAAATCTGAAACTAGTCCTCTTTGATGTATGAGTTTTGATGGGCTTTGTAGTAAAACTGGTGCAAGGGCAAGCATATGGGTGCATAACACATATAAAAATCATGTCAAAGGCCATTCATACAAATTAAAATTTCAATGCACTAATAACATAGCAGAGTATGAAGCACTCGTCTTAGGAATACATTTATTAAAAAAATTAGGAGCTAAGAGGATAACTGTCCATGGATATTTAGAACTGATAATTAGGCAAATAAATGGAGAATACACTGCCAAGAATCTAAGACTAAGAGTCTATAGAGATGATGCTATGGATCTCTTGAAAACCTTCACAGAATATGAGCTCACCTTTGTTTCCAAAAACCAAAACATTCTTGCCAATGGTTTAGCCTTTGCTACTAGTACATGTCTGAAACCTTATGAAAGAAAAAAATATAAAATCCAAGTCAAATATAGACCAGTGGTCCTAGATAATGAGAGATATTGGTAAGTTTTTGAAGGAGATAAACAAATAGAAGACTTCCTACAGTCCAGAAATGAGTTTGAAGTGCCAAATTTAGACTCTAGAGTATGAATAAGACTTTCCTACTAAGGAACAATCTTGCCAAGAAGAAACTCCTAATACTGCTGATATAAATCTGCTAACCAAAGGATTTAAACATGAAACAGAAATATGCACTGATTTAGAAAAATAAGATCTAGAAGTGCTGCAGTCTAACAATGAAAACTTGCCAAAAGGACTAGTGCCTCTATAACAATTGTTTGACTTTAATGATGTTTCAAAAAATCCAAAAATAAAGCCCACTGAAATTGATGTTGAAGAATGTAATATAGGCGGTGAAGAAAGGCCTAGAATGATCAAATTATCCAAAACACTGCTAGCTCACATAAAACTGAAATATCTTGAGTTGTTTAGAGAATTTTCTGATGTGTTTTCTTGGAGTTATGAAGATTTAAAATCATATGATATAGAAATAGTTCAGCATAAGATACCCCTCAAAGAAAACCAAAAATATTTTAGACAAAAGCTATGCAGAATAAACCATGTTCAATCACCTCTTGTTAAGAAAGAAATCAAGAAAATGTATGATGCTATAATTATAGTCTCTGTGAGATACTCAGACTGGGTATCCAATATTGTATCTACAAGGAAGAAAACAGGAGAATTAAGGCTTTGTATAGACTTCAAAAACTTAAACAAGGCCTCATTCAAGGAAAACTATCCCTTGCTCAAAATGGATCATATCTTACAAAGGTTAGTAGGTTCAAAAAGAATTTCTTTCCTAGATGGCTTCTCAGGATACAACCAAGTATTGATACACCCTGATGATCAACTTAAGACAACTTTTACTACACCTTGGGGCACTTTCATGTATGTGAAAATGCCTTTTGGTTTAATGAATGTTGGTGCCACATTCCAAAGAGCCATGGATATTTCTTTCTTATAAGAAATAGGTTACTTCATTGTGATTTACTTAGATGACATCACAGTCTATTCCAAAATATATGAGGAACACCTAATACACCTAAGAAAAGTCTTTGAGAAATGCAAAAATTTTGGTTTATCCTTAAACCCCAAGAAAACATTGTTTGGTCTCCAAGAAGGTAAACTCCTAGGCCATATCATATCTGAAGAAGGGATAAAAATAGATCCAAAGAGGATTGAAGGTATATTGAAAATCAATCATCCTAGAAATATCAAAGAACTTCAATCTTTCATTGGGAATATTAATTTCTTGAGAAGGTTCATACCCAACTTAGCTGAACTCCTTAGAAATATTACAAACATGCTTAAAGAGAGACATGAGTTAAATGGACCTTAGAAGAAAATAAATCCTTCGAACTGGTAAAACAAGCACTTACCCAAACACCAGTTCTTATTAGTCCTAATTTTACTAAAAAATTCTTCATTTTCTCCTTTTCATCATAACACACAGCGGCTACTGTCCTATTACAGAAAAACATAAAGGGACAAGAGCAACCTATTGCATTTTTTAGCAAGGCTTTAAGAGATGCTCCTCTGAAATACAATATAATGGAAAAATAGTCATTTTCCTTGATCAAAGCCTTAAAATATTTCAAATTTTACATTTTACACTCACACATCATCGCATTTGTTCCCCATTCAGTGGTGAAAGATATCTTGAAACAAGATCCTCATGGAAAAAAAGGAAAGTGGATTGTTGTTATACTAGAATATGACTTAGAAATTAACCCCACTAAGCTCATCAAAGGCCAAGGACTAGCAAAACTAATGGTTGAATCCAACTTACAAGAACTTGATATAAACACGTTTAATGCATTACATGAACAGGAAGAGTTGGAAACTCCACTTACTGAAGATCATTTCCTAAATTCACCTTGGTATGCTGATATTTTTTATGTACTTATTAATCTTAATGTTCCTCCTAGTTTTTGTAAAACAAACGCAAGGTTTCTAAAGTTAAAGGATATAAATTACTGCATTTTAGATAAATGTCTATATTGGAAAAATGCTAGTGGACTATTGCTTAAATGTTTGCCTGAGAATGATGCAGATAAGATCAAGCATGAGTTACATGAAGGAGAATGTGGAGGCCACCTCTATTGGAAAGCTATTGTTAAAAAAATCCTTAGAGCTAGATATTATTGGCCCACACTCTTTCAAGATGTCCATAAAATGATAACTGCCATAAGTGTCAACTATTTGAAGGCAAAAGAAAACTTCTACCCTTACCTCTACATCCTATTATTGTTGAAGCTCCTTTTCAACAATGGGGTCTAGACTTCATTGGGGAAATCCATCCTGATTCATTTACCTAAAACAAATGGATCCTTATAGCAACTGATTAATTCACCAAATGGATAGAGTCCATCCCTTCTAGGGATTCCACAAACTCAGTCAACATTAAATTCCTTGAAGATCATATTCTGTCTAGATTTGGTTGTCCTAGGAAGATTATCACTAACAATGTTGCTACCTTTGGGTCCGAAAATATGGTGGATTTTTTGCCACAAATATCAGATTACATTGGGTCATTCCACAACTTATTACCCTCAAGGTAATGGGTTGGAAAAATCCTCAAACAAGAGTTTGGTAAGCATAATCAAGAAGTTGATGGAAGAAAATAAAAAATCATGGTACAACCAGCTAGTACATTCACTTTGGGCAGACAGCTTGACCACTAAAAATTCAATTGGGATATCCCCTTATCAACTAGTTTATGGAGCAGATGAAATATTTCCAACCATTTTAGGAGTGCTTGTCATGAATTTGATCCAAGAATTACAGTCTGAAGAAGATGAAATGATAAGAATAATAAATCAGACTGATCAGTTCCAGCAAACCAGAGAGGAAGTGTACAATAGAGCACACCAAGTACAATAAAACATTAAGAAGTTGTTTGATAAAAGAACAAAGGCAAGTGATTTTAACATTGGTGACAAAGTGCTAAATTGGGACTCTAGGAGAGAAGATAAGGGCAAACATGGAAAGTTTGAAAATTTATGGAAGGGCCATTATCTCATTCATTCTGCTATAGGTAACAATGAATTTTTCCTTCAAGAGATGGATGGAATGAAACTTTTTGGAAGTCTTGTCAATGGCAGGATGCTCAAACATTATTTTTATTGAAATTCAGTTCAATGCTTTTTCCATTGTAAATAACATTGCTTAAAGAAAAAGGTAGAAAAATGAAACACCAAAACAAAAGAAAAAGAGAAAAGAGGGTAGATAAAAGAAAAGGTACAACCCCATACCAAAAAGAGAAAAATCTGAAAGTGTGCAAGTCCAAATTCCACTACTTTGGAAAAGAAGATATTATTCAGTCATACAACCTAATCTTGATTGAATAAATTTAAAATTATACTGATAGGTTAGTGAATGAAGATCTGCCAAACAATGTAAACTTGGCTTATCAGTAGAATATATTAGGAAATAGAGAAATGGTTCTAAAAAGATCAAAACCTGAACCAATGAAATAAATAAGGATGTCTAACAATTTCAGATCTTAAGCCTTCACAGTTTTTGTTTTAAATTTCTGAAAATAAATTCTATATGCAACTTGTATAAAATGCCATAGCCCCATAGCAAATCAGACTGTCTAATCCTGATTTTGTTTATGTTTTAAATTTCCTGTTTTAGAACTAGAGAATGAAAATTTTTCAAACAGTTTAATCTTGACAGATAGTTAGAATAGGTAGAGAAATAATGAGTTCATCAGTTTAATCTGAAGTCTTGGATGATATAAGAGCAGAAATAGATAGTTTCCTGTTTGAAATAGAAATAAAAATTGATGTTACAAGGATTTGCAAGTCTAAATGCACCCACTAAAGAAAAAAATGTTAAGAAAAGTATGTGTGTAGGTAGAAGTTTTGGGTAAAAAATCATTCTTGTTATAATACTGCAGATTATATCTAACAAAGCAGAAAAATCATCAAGTCAAAGAGGAATGTCAAGGTGAAAAACAAGGCACTAGTCTACTTTCCATAGATTTATTCTCTGAGGTTCTTGACACCTCCAAGGAGCTACCTTCAACAAGTGGAGCCACTGTTAGCCATCGGTAAAATTTGTTATATAAGATGGCTAAATATTTCCTTAGATTTCCAAAAACAAATATTTTATGGAAATCTTGTGAGTTTTGGAAATCTCACTGTGTTCATTATCTCAAAGCTTATTCATTCACTGAATCTTCATTCAAGACTTCCCAATTCACCCTGCAGTTTCAAAGGAGGCTTGCTTCAGGCTCATTCCCCCATTTTCACCTCCATATTCTCCCCCTCATGCACCTATTTTCCCCTCCCAAAACACTCATTTTCCCTTCTAAAAAGTCCATTCTCCCTTCTTCAAAAGACCCTTTTATTTCTCATTTCTCCCTAAGAAGACTTTTAACCATGAAAAACACCTTTTATTGGTTTAAATCCTCTTCTTTACCCCATCAGAACCTTCAAAATCACTAGAATCTTTGCTTTTAGGCAAATTCCACCCCTTTACAAAAGGCCTTTCAAGCCCTTTTTGGCTTAAGCCTCAGCCCCTTCTGCTCATACGACCCGGGATCCGACCACCCGCTATCTCCAAAGCTCCCCTCATCCTAAGTTCCTGGTCCTTCCCCCCCCACGGGACCATTTCCCCCACCGTCCCTTAGCCTCCTTTCCCTATCCTTAATCCCATGCCATTTTAATTTTCCCCAAAAGTCGTCCCGACCGTCGATCCTTCAGATCCGACGGTTTTCATGTCTCCCACCTCTCCCCTATCCACCCGATCATCCTCCCATCCATCTACTCCTTGGAGAAATCTCCACCGTTGATCACCTCTGATCCGACAATCATCATACCTCCCCACCATTTTAACCATGCTCCCAATATTCCCGCTACCCGATAAGATAGCCGACGTCACTCCTGCTAGCCCACCTTCCACTACTGCACCCGACCGATCAGTTTCTCCCATCGGGAGTAACCCGCACCATTGATATGACTCCTTCAGATCCAACGGCCCTTATGCTATATCACGTGCGATTCACTATTGGGGTTTAACACCCTGTTTCTGCGTGAAATTGGTAGTTTTTCCCTAGACACGCGTCAAGTGACATGTGGTATTGCGTGCTCCCGCCCCAAAACCACTTACCATCTAGTATCCACGCTATAAAACCATCCAGTTTCCCAAAACCGCCTTCCTTTTTTGCGCCAAAATTTAAATTGTTTCATTCTTTCTCCCTGTTCCACTTATGGAACTCTCCCAAAAGAAGTTTTAACCCAAAAAATTCAGGTTTTAAAATTAACTATTGTTTTTTTTTGTAGGTTTAGTGGCGGCCCATAGCCTAAAAGCCATCCCACAGTCAATTAAGTGGTGGAAGACTCTAGATGATGACCCAAGAGACCAGAAATATGAAGAAAAAAGGACCCAAGGTTTAAATCTGAAGATTGAAAGAATGATTCATGACCATCAAATCAATAAATAAACCCTCTGATGCACAGAAGAACCCCTGCACATAGATAGTTAAAGAAGATCAGTGAAAGAATGAAGAAACAGAGGATAAAGCCTAATCAAAGGATTAAAGAGAAAGTAGAAGATTAGCATCAGTGAATAAAGATAAAAGTGGAGGCTTAAAGGAAAATTATTAAAGTCAGATACAATCATAAAGAAAAATATAGAAAGGATGATCATGAAGGCTAAAAGAAAAATCAAGGCCTTAAACATAGTTTAAAGCAATAAGTAAGACAAATCAGCCCAGAAATAGCTTCGGATGCCAAAATAAAAGAAGAAATTACTTCACCAAAGAGTTAAAGGCCACCTATAAGCATCATTTTCCATCAAAACATACTGAAGTTATTACAGTCAGAGATATTTTCAAAGAAGCAACTCAACATTTATTACAAAAGTTATCAAAAAGTCTAAAAGTCAAATATTACAACTAAAGTAGCTTACAAATTAAAAACAACATTCATTATGCAGAGTAACTCTTTTAGATATTTTTTCCTTGGGCCTTGCATGGTCTCAAAGGCCAAAAATCATTAACTCAGTCATAAATAAAGCACATTAGCCCTAGTTCTATTTTCACCTCCTCATTTTCATATAAATATGGCATGACTCCATTATTAAGGGTTCTTGGTTGGTTGTAGAGGTTGTTGTGGTTGATTGGTTAGAGTATTGCTGAGCTAGCTGAGGAATACTAGGCTGGATAGAGAAAGCTTTGAGCTGTAAAGACCCACTATGCTGGAGTATGTAATTGGTTTGAACTTCAATAAAACAAGATGATTCACAGGATCCTGGTCTATGTTAATGGTGATGTTTTTCCTCACTGTTTTTGTTTTCTCCTTATGTTTTCATTATTTCCATTTTATCTAATAAAGAACAAAAAATTTAGATTAGGATTTACTATCAAAAGTACCCTATTTCTATCTGCAAGCTTTATCTTTATGTTTTCTTCTGCAAGGTTTGATTGAAGGATTCTTAATTCCCCTCTAGTTTTATCTAGCTCGTTGCTTTAAGAATTATCCAATAGAGTATAACCAGGGAATTTTTGGTAATCCCATATCCTTCTTAGTAGAACTTGAGATATTTTTCTTAAAAGATATTTTCAAAATTATGCTAAGTAGAGTTTAAACCAGGGAAGTCTATGGTATGCCCTGTCCTTTGGCTAGTATTTAAAGGTTTCTTTGAATGATCCATAAAAGAGTTTGTCAAAAGCAGAATAGATTATTTCTATTTGATCTTAGGCTGCTCTTATTTTTTTCTTACTTGTTTTCTTTATCTGAAAGTAGTCTTAAGATTACTGGATTGTTGTCTTAAAAGTTTGCTTTAATACAAGTCTTTCCAAAGAAGTCTATGGTTTTCCCTGTCCTTTGGTTTACTTCAAAACAGTTACTTTGAAAGGCTTTTCTTGTTTAAGTAGAGCTATAATATTCTTAACTGACTATAGATTTGCTGCCTTCACAACACCTTAATGTTTCATATCACAACTTAATCTGAAGAGATCCATTAAATCTAGATAACTTGCCCTATGAAAACCCTTGAATAGTTGTTGAATAATTAAACCCTTTTTATGATTCCATAGCCCAATGGATTAATGTTATCTTATAGTCTATCCTTCCAGCTAAAACATTCCCTCAATCTTCTCCAACCTTTAATCTTTCAAACAACCTTTCCATCAACCAAAACCAAACAAAGTTCTGAGAGCTTCATAACTAGCCTAATATCTTAAATAAAGCATAAAGATATATCTTTTGAAAACACTTATTAGAGAGATACCTCTCTGAATCTGGGAAGGCTAGATCCTAGGATTCCAAAGTGGTTCTGATGTGGCCCCTATAGTATTTATTTTTTCCATTCTTGTAAATCACAGGGAACCAACATAGTGCAACAAACAGATGAGGCTAGCAAACTCATTAAATCCATGAAGAGATGTCTATATAGAATAATGCGATAAAGATATTGAAAGAAAAAATCAAGAAATTGGAGGATGCCAAGAAATTCGCACAAATAAATGCTAAAACAGAGGAGAAAAAGGCCAAAAGGTTAAGTGAATAGTTAAAGAAGGTTGAAGTAGAGTTAACCTTAAAAGAGCCCATGGCCTACATAAAAAATCAGCTATGGTCCAAAATCATTGAGTCAATAAATGATACTTGGCCTTCCATTTAGGTAATCTATGAACAAAAGGACTTAATCAAAGTAGCCAAAGAAGAAATTTTGAAGACAAAGGAAAAGCTAGGTGCTAAGCCTAATGAAGGCCTAGAAATAATCAAGTTTCTCAATACTAAAAACAAAAAAGAATTGGATGAGATAGGTATTACTAATAGAATTGAAACAATTCTTGAGGTGAGAAGGGTACTTTCAAAGAAAAACTTAATGACCCAACTAGAAGAGAATTATCAAAACATGGATTTGGCCATAACTAAATTCATGGTTAGGTTTGACACATTAAGACAAAAAGGCTTACCAAACATTCTTGTTATCAATGATAAACTGATGAAGTAAGAATATTACAACAAGAAGATAAGATACTTTGCTAGAGATCAAGTGAACAAGGCAGATTGGCAAGGAGTTCCCACAGGTAAAGTGTTGCAAAAGAGTGTTGAAAACTTGTTTTATTTACAGCATGAGATAAAACATCTCTTTGTAGTCAAGCCAACCTTTGTTAGATACACAGAGGTTGATGAAAATTTCAGAAAACTTACAAAGATCAAGTTACCAAATGAATATTTTTGGAAAAAAATCACAAATTTACCGTAAAGGTATAGTTTACAGTGAAAAAGGATGAAAAAACGAAGTGATGTTTTTACACAGTAAAAACAGATTTTTAAAGACAATAAAATAGTCAACCAACAGGTTAAAGTGTATCAGTTAAAGAGTATCAGATCAAAGATACAGTTTCAAAATTGATTGAAGATCAAGTGCCAGTGTTGAAGACACCTACAACAAGAAATATATTTTATTTAATAAATATGACAGCTTGCAAGTTTGTTATGTAGCTTCCACTATGTTTTTGTAATAAGATATTTTATTTCCAAAAAAAATTCCTAGGAGTATTCTAGGATATTTTGTATTACCTTTTGTATAAATACTTGATCTTTTGATGTATTAGTGTGGAATAAACTACTGAAGATTTCTATAGTAAAATTTTCTGTACCTGAAGGGTTTTTGTACCAAGTTTCAAGTCAGCAGGCTGGATCAAATCAATAAAACATCATATTTCAGGATTCATGTGTTGGGCCACTTAAGTGAAGTAATTTCTTCTGTTATTTGTTAAATATTATTATTTTTTCCATCCATACATAAATGTGTTCTAAATTTTAATGTGAAATAAGGAAGTGATGTATCATAATTTGTTAAAAGCACTTTGTTATTTATTGGTTTTCATTTTAATGTTTTTTGCTATTATCTAGAATAGGAAACCCTTAATTTCTCCCTAATTTAGATTAAAACCTACATCTTCATTCCATATCCAGATCAAAGAATCCTTTATCGCTCTTTATCCTGATTAAACCACTTCACCAATCAGCCTCAAAGATCTTGAGTGACTCTGCTATCTTGCCTTGAAAATATTTGACTTTAGACCTGGATCCTAATCTGTCTACTTGACACATTGACTCCATTTTCCCAGTGGAAAAATAGATCTATCACTATCCATCTCAGCAAATTATTTTTTCCCAACAAACCAAATCAAATATCAAAACCAAATTTCCCCATATAACTAGCCTAAAATAAAACATAAAAACAAAGTTAAATCTTATAGAGAGAGCCCTCTCTGAGCCTTAGGAAGGTTAGGTCGTAAACCTTGAAAGTAGGTCTGTGGTTACCTCTAATATTATTTAAACTATAAAATCAAAATCTCACAACTTTGGGAATTATTAGAGTGATAACATATTGGCAACTCCACTGGGGAACTAACCAATCCTCAGTTTTTAAATAGGTCTTAAAGGAAACTTTTTTATTATCTTTTCATCTTAAAGACTGTTTTAAAAATTTGGGAGTATATTTTCATTAAAAATTTTAATTCTGGCTTCCAAAAGAGTCTACTATACTTGGTTAAATCCAGATCCCCAACCTGATGCCATAGTAGATAATCCTGACAGAATTGGAAAAAAGAATAAAACAGTAGGAGATTTAGGTAATAAAGTTTCATTAGTTAGAGAAAATTCCCTTCCAAAACAGTTAGAAACTATATAAGACATTGATTTTGACTTAAATTTTGAACATTCTTTATTCAGAAACAAATCAGAAAGTGATTTAAATAGTACTGTTATAGATCCTAATTTTATTTCATCTCTTGAAATTAAACATGAAATTGTTTCAATAGATTCTGAATCAAATATATTTGAGGCTTATGATAAACTTGATGAAAATGAAATAAATGCTACTATACTTAAGGAAATATATGAAGAAAATTTTCAGCATTCAGTTGAATTAGCTGCTTTATCAGCTTATACCCCTAAGCCTTCTACCACTCATTTAGATACTAGCCTTTTAGAGTCTCAAGGTTCACCTCTATTTACCACCACATAATCCATTATCTCCATCACACTTCATTCCACGGATCCATTTATTCCTAAAAAACCATTCCAACCTAGAGTATTATTCCCATCCTCCACCACCTCATCTCCATCCACTAGTTTTCCTTCTGCATTTTCCAATACATCATTCTCATCTCCTAGTACCTCTTCATATTTCCCAACTTCATATTTTGGTTTCTCAACCACATTTTCCAGTACATATTCCTATATCCCAATCTCATCTTCAAGTTCTGAAACTACATCAGCAAGTTCTTCTATCTCTGCCCAAAGTACTTCCAACTCACCCCCAAGCCAAGCTAGAATTCAAGCCATGGCTACTAGATATGATCCCTTGATCCTTCCAACCCAGCTACATGACATGCCCCAAGACTACTAAAGTAAAATACCTCAATTTGTTGCAACCACTCAATACACTGCCCAACAACATGTAAATAAGATGATACACTATTTTGAACTTCATGAAATAGATGAGTCTGATGTACAAATGAGACTATTTGCTCAAACATTAACTGGGGAGGTTAAAAAATGGTTTAAAGGTTTTAATACTGGTAGTATTGCTAATTTAGATTTTTTTCATATATTATTCATTAATAAATGGGAAAAGAAGAAAACTCCATTGCAAATATTATCGGAATTTGAAAGCATTAAAAGAGCACCTAATGAAACAGTCCATGATTATTTCACTATATACAATAACATTCATAATTCAATTCCTGCTAATATTAAACCTCCTCCTGATTCTGTTCTTCTAAAATTCGTTGATGGGTTTGATAAATACATAGCATATCAATTGAGAGAGAGGAATTTTGAAAATTTAGAGCAGATGCAAAGTAATGTTGTTAGTGTAGAGGCAAATTTGTTGGCTAGAAAAGCTAGATTAAGAAATTATAGGAGAGTAACAATAAATGAAGAAGCATCTAGTTCAGATTTAAAAATAGATCAATTAGCAAAAACATTAGAGAGAATTATGGATAGATTAAATAATATAGAAAGGATGCCACAATGGGATAACCAACAGCAAATTAGGAATCCCAACTTCAGGAAAAACACTAACAAAAGAAAATCTAGAGAATCAACACCTGACCAAACAATAAGACAACCTTTCCAAGAGAACTATGTTGAAAATTCTCATCAGAATGAAGATGATGAAGACACCATAAATCTAATGGGTATTAATGATGATAACATTATCTTTCTTATAGAAGAAGATCATGGATTATATGATTTACAACAAATTCAATTAGATTCTGGTGAATCATTTGATTACAAACAAGGTTATGATTTTGCTATCAATGAAATACATAAGCAATATAACCTTAGCAGCAAGAAAAACATAGAGCCTTCTACTAAGAAATATGCATAAACACAAACTAAGAAAATAGTAGAAGCTCCCACTACTAAAGTTCTGCAAATTCTCCCTGGGGAAAACAAGAAAAAATCTAATTCATCCCAGAAAATTTCAAGTCCTAAAATTTCACCTAGTCCCAAGATTGTTGACATAACAGATGAGGCTATCCAAACATCAACATATTCAGAAAAATCTGTTGTTGTAAAGAAAATTAATTCTACCAAAACAACAATTTTAGACTCTAAAACACCTACTGCTGATCTAAAATCAGCTGATCCAAAAGCTGCCACTGCTAAAAAAACTTCTGAAAATACAAAATATGAAAAAACATCTATTGCTTCTCAAAATTTTCCTAAAAATAAAACTAAAAATGTTAATACAGTAGAAACACAAAATAAAAATGAGAAAACAACTATAGAAAAAGAAGATAAACCTACTCAAACTATAGTTACTAAAGAAGAGAAAATTCAACTAAGTAAATCACAAGCTCCATTTAATATCCAAGATGAAATTGCAAAATTAAAAATACCAATTCCTTTGACAGAATTGGTAAAACATGATTTTTTCAAAACAACTATCACTGAAACCTTAAACATGAATGATGGAGAAGATTCAGTAAATCTAAGTGATGATCAACCAGAGTTAATTTTTGGTCCTAATGTTAATGGAAAACACCAATATGGAGCAGTTCCACCATTTTACATTAGCTTAAATATGCATGATCAAATATTACACAATCCAATGCTAGATTCACGGGCTTCATACAATTTAATGCCAAAAGAAATAGTGGAAACCTTGAATTTAGATATCACTAGGCCTTACAAAGATCTCTTTTCATTTGATTCCAGCAAAGTCAAATGTTTAGGTTTGATTAAATATTTGTGTGTCACATTAGTTCAATATCTTGGTAAAATCATACTCATCGACATTGTAGTAGCTGACATCCCTCCCAGGTATGGAATTCTCTTATCTTGCTCAAGGGGAGCTAAATTACAGGGATCTCTACAACTTGATATGTCATATGCAACAATATCATTTTTTTGCCAACCAAAGAAACTTTATAGAGAAATATTGATGAAATATATGGTAAGTAGTGTAGAAAGACCAAGAAAATACCCAATTTACACTACACCTACTGACATGGATTCATTCATTTTATGCAACTCTGAAACTGATATTGAAATCAAAACTGAACTAAATGATAAAAATAAAACACCAGACAGTGAAAACATCTTTCATGAATCATTATGGCACCTAGATTTTGATGGTTCAGTCAATAAATTAGGAGCAGGAGCAGGAGTTTGGATAACTAATATGGAAAAAAATCATGCAGAAGGCCATGCTTTCAGACTGAATTATAAATGTACCAACAAAATGGCTGAATATGAAGCTCTTATTTTAGGACTACAGATTGTTAAGAATTTAAGAGGAAAAAGAATATAAATTATGGGAGACTCGGAGTTAATTTTAAAATAGATAACTGGAGAATAGTCTATTTATAATCCAAGATTAAGCTGATATAGAGAAACTATTTTAGATTTGATTAAAGGATTGTTAGAATGTGATTTTTCTGCAACACCATGAAAGCAGAACATATAGGCTCACTGCTTAGCAACCTTTTCTAGTACCTGTAATCTTCCATTTCAACCAAATCATAGATATAATGCAAACGTAAAACACAGACCTATAATTCCTGATAATCTTAAATATTGGAAAATTTTCTCACAAGATGAACATATTTATCATTTTATGAACAATGAAGGGAAATTTCATAATTTTAAAATAGATATATATTGTACCATAGATTATAACTTAGATAGTGAAGTTGATTTGAATAATGTAGATGCAAATAATTTAAGTTTTTCTAAACCTACTAAATTTAGTCAATTAGACAGATAATTTAGAAAAAGTAGAGATTGAAAAGTTATTAGATGATGAATCTGATATTTTGAACCTCAAATATAATTTTTTGCCAAAAGTCTTAACTCCTTTAGAAGATCTATTTGAATCTAATGATGTTGCAACAAAACCTAAAATGGAGACACTAAGATCTGATATTGAGGAGTGTAATATTGGTACAGAGTTAAAACCTAAGATGATTAAACTTTCCAAAGCTTTACCTCAAGAGGAAAAAGAAAAATACATAGCCCTTTTTAAGGAATTTCAGGATGTATTTGCTTGGAGTTATGAGGACCTAAATTCCTATGACACTAGCATAATACAACATAAAATACCTATAAAATAGGACCAAAAACCTTTTAAACAAAATTTAAGAAGGATCAATCCTGTTTTGATGCCTTTAATTGAGAAAGAGGTAAAAATAATGTATGATGCCCAAATAATTACACCAATCAGATATTCTGATTGGGTGTCTAATCTAGTTCCCACTAGAAAAAAGACAGGAGAAATTAGATTACGTGTTGATTTCAGAAATTTAAATAAGGTGTTCTTAAAAGACAATTACCCTTTACCAAATATGGATCACATTTCACAAAGGGTAGTTGGTTCTTCCAGAATTTCATCGTTAGATGGATTTTCTGGATATAACCATATTCTAGTCCAACCAAAAGACCAAGCCAAAATTGCTTTTACTACTCCATGGGGCACTTTTATGTATGTAAAAATGAATTTTTGGTTAATGAATGCAAGAGCCACTTTTCAAAGAGCTATGGATATAGCCTTTGCAAAGGAGATTCATGAATTTCTAGTGATTTATTTAGATGAAATTACTGTATTTTCATAGACTGATTATGAACATTTAGATCATCTCAGGCAAGTCTTTCTTAAATGCAGGAAATTTGACACCTCTCTAAACCCTAAGAAAACTTTATTTGGATTGGAAGAAGGAAAATTTCTAGGAAATATTATATCTAAAGAGGGAATTAGAATAGACCCAGCCAGAATAGAGGCAATTCTAAACATTAGTCCTCCTAGGAACATTAAAGAGTTGCAAGCTTTTCTAGGTAAAATTAACTTTTTTAGAAGATTCATCTCAAATCTAGCTGAAATAATCAGAGATCTTAACAATATTATTAAAAAAGACTCAGTACTTAAATGGACCATTGAAGCCAAGAAATCTTTTGAATCAATTAAACAAGCTTTAACAAAAACACCAGTCCTTATAAGTCTTGACTTTAAAAAGGATTTCATTATTTTATCCTTTGCTTCAAAACACACTATTGCTACAGTTTTACTGCAGAAAAATGAACAGGGCTATGAACAACCCATTTCCTTCTTTAGAAAATCACTTAGAGATGCCACTTTAAAATACAATATAATGGAAAAACAAGCCCTAGCTTTAGAAAGGCCATTAAAGACTTTATAGTATACATTCTTTATTCACACATCATTGCCTATGTTCCAAATATAGTTGTAAAGGAAATTCTAACACGGAATGGTCCTGAAGCTAAAAGAGGAAAGTGGATTGCCACAATTTTGGAATATGACATAGAAATCAAACCCACCAAACTCATAAATGGTCAAGATTTAGCCAAACCTATGGCTGAATCAAATTGTCATGCTTTAGACATTAATTTTATTGCCCAAATAGATGACTAGGAAGAGATGGCGACTCCAGATATCAGTGAAGCCTTTTTAGACTCACCATGGTATGCAGATATTGTATTTGTGCTACTAAATTTACAAGCTCCTCCTAGATTGTCAAGAACATAAGCTAGATTCTTAAAATTGAAGGTAGTAAGATTTTGTATCATAGACAATGTACTCTTTTAGAAAGATCATGGTGGAAATTTATTGAATTACCTGCTTAAAGAAGAAGCTGACAAATTTTTAGAATAATTTCACACAGGTGACTGTGGAGGACATCTGTACTGGAAGATTACTGCAGACAAAATCCTAAGAGATAGTTTTTACTGGCCTACTTTATTTGTAGATGTAAAAACGTATGTGACCTCCTGTCACAAGTGTCAAATATTTGAAGGAAAGAAAAAGCTGTCACCCTTGCCCTTAAAACCCATCTCAACATAAATTCCTTTTCAACAATGGAGTCTTGAATTCATTGGTGAAATTCACTCTCCATCCTCAGCTCAACATAAGTGGATTTTGACAACCACTGACTATTTTTCTAAGTGGATAGAATCCATACCCTCCAGGAAAGCCACTGACGCTTTTCATAATCTCCTTTTTAGAAAACAACATACTCTCAAGATTTGGATGCCCCCAAAATATTATCATTGACAATGTAGTCGCATTCAAATATAAAAATATTATTGATTTCTGCCATAAATACCAAATTACCCTTGGCCATTGTACTGCATATTACCCTCAAGGTAATTGAATTGATGAATCTTCCAACAAAAGCCTTGTTAACATCATCAAGAAATTACTAGAAGATAACAAGAAAACTTAGAATAAGAGGTTAGTTAATGCCTTATGGGCAGATAGACTTACCACCAAAAAATCTATTGGTACATCCCCTTATCAGCTTGTTTATGGAATGGATGTTGTTTTTCCATCTTCCTTAGGAGTACCAGTAATGAATATAATCCAATAATTACAATTTGGTACCAATGACATTCAAATAAGGATTAACCAAACCATTCACTTCTAGAAAACAAGAGAAGAGGTTTATCTTAAATCTCAAGTTATCTAAGATAAGATTAAGAATTTTTTTGACAGAAAGAGTAAAGAAGATGATTTCTACATTGGTGACAAAGTTCTAAAATGGGATTCAAGGAGAGAAGAGAAAGGTAAACATGGGAAATTTGATTTCCTTTGGAAATGACCTTATGTTATTTATGGTTACAGAGGTAACAATGCTTTCTTTTTGAAAGAGATGGATGGATCAGATCTGCTAGGTGGACCTGCAAATGGTAGAATCCTGAAGCATTACTACTCTTCAGAAATAACCAATAGTTAACTTTGTTTACTTTATCCATTGTACATAGCATTGCATATTTTAGATTGGATTCGATGTTTTCCTAACAAATTTGAAGCCCAGAGAGAAGGCCCTAATATTTTAAAGGTAAAATATCATAAATATGAATAAATTTCAGAGCTTAGACAACATTTACAAGGTCAGGAGAGTCAAAATTCAAAGGCTACTAGTCTCAAATTTCTTGACATTTCACCAGGAAATGCCATCCACACATGGAGCGATTGTTAGGGTCCTATAATAATATGGTTCATAATTTTTGAATTGACTTTGATAAGTCTTGTAAATATGTACATACCTTGTTTTATGCAAGTTTTTTTCCCATATTTCAAAATAATAAAAAAATGAAAAGAGGGTAAAAGTCCTAAAAGAAATATCAAAGGACTTGAAAATAAAAAGATCAAAAAGAATCAAAATGGACCCCAAACACAAAAAATACATAAGAATAAGACATGAAAGTGATGCAAGTAAAAATGCCACTACTTTTTACTTTTACTGCAAATAAATGATTATGTGCATGTTGTTCAAAATGTCATAATCCATGATGAGTTAGATAGTTTAATATTAACTTTTTCATGCTTTAAATTTCATGATTATAAATATTTCAAACAATTTAAACTTGATAAATTGGTATATAGTTAGAGAATAAATGAGGAGCTCAACAGTTTAATCTGAGCCATCGGATGAAATAAGGTTAGAGTTAGATAGTTTATGCTTTAAAAGAAAAATGGATTTAGGGTTGCAAGATCAAATACACCCATTCAAATAAAGGAAAAAATGGTAGAATAAATGATGGGTAGGTAGAAAGCAGTTCACAAGGTATAAATGAAACATCATTTGGAAAATTAATAACTTCTCTTCCCTCAAAATATTCCAGTATTCAAATCCTTCAGTTATAAAGGCTCAGAGCATTTCTCTGACTTTTTTTGGGACCGAACCCAATGCTTAATGACTGATTGGTACTAAGTATTTGATTCCCTTCATAAAAACCTTTTTCCTCAAAATTATCACCCTTTTCCTAAAATAAAATCCCTTTTCCTAAGGTAAAACACCTTTTTGATTAGGGAAAGTAAAAATCGCCCTTAACTAATTTCATTTCATACAAAAACATTCAAAAAACCCAAAAAAATGCATTGTTCTAAAGTATACGTGTGAAAATGTGTAAAAAGGGGCCACCATTATGAAAAATGTGCCAAAACACTTAAAACACACTTTAATTAGTGCATTTATATGTATTTAGGCTCATCATATTCATTTTCATATTAATATTTAAGCTATTTTATTAATTACCTTATAATACACCATCCCATAATATGATTAATTCATTTATTAAAATACCCCAAAACCCACTTTATTAATGTTCAACCTATGGTTTTAATACTCACGTGATATATTCCCCGCCCAAAGGTTATAATAAACATGTCAATCACTTATTTGTTGTGTAACTCACATATCTACCTATCCCATTAAACATCTAAAATATATGTTAAAACTTTATTTTAACATATAAACTTAAACCCTGCCACTAAAAAAAATCTCGAGCCCCACGCCCATTGTACCCTGTAACTCCGTCAACAAATCAGGATCGTTCGCATCTCCTCTATCTAATCTGATGAACCATAAGCTGTATCCCAATTTCAATAACGCGATGATTAATTATTTTTCGATTTTCTATATGGGAAGTGTTTCCCTCCCCTCTCTCCTCCACGCGTCCCTTTCTCATTGGATCGCACTTGTTTGAGAAATTCCATTTACCACCCTCCAACGTTACGATAACCGCTTGGCGGTATTCAACCTCCCCTCGCCAAACTGCCTCCTTTCGAAGTAATTCACATTAAATGCAAACACTATTCCAATCCAATCTCTATAAAAAATCCAAATACACACATTTTAAACCTTTTTTACTACATTTTCTGATCATTTGACTATTCCCGACTCAAAGTAAAGAGTGCTATCTCCCTATTTACATGCTCAAATACTAGAATTCAGCCCAAATTTGCTACTGTGACTGGTCAAACTCTCTAATTTGCATTAAAATACTTCAACTAGCTTCTGAAAGCTCCCAGACTTCTAGAAACCCTTTCTCTGAGTCAAATACCTAAAAATAACAAGTATTTTTCAGAAAACATACCTATCTCTCCATGAAAAGAGCTATATTCCTGAATTTTAGCCTTCTATAAGCCTATTTTCCTAAAGAAATTCGCTTATTTATCCTTTGTTGCAAAAACCCTGTTAAATTCACAGTTTCTGAGAACTTTAAGTTAATTTTAAGCAAAGTCTGATTATTTTAATCATTACAGACCTCCAGAAAAACCCTTTGAATGATTTAAAACCTTTCATAAAAACTCATAACCCCTTTTTACATGAATTAGAATGCTTTAGGTCTGTTTTATCCAAGAAAGAGAATTAAACCCTTGTTAAACCTTCCCTGAGTCTGTAAAAAGGTTTAAAGATTAATTTTAGAACATAATTGAAGGTTTGAAGCATAAAAATCTAGATTTTACCTACTGCTATTAAAAAATGTCTCTGTCAAACCAAAAATACCTTCTGTAAACAGTCTAAGCTTACAAAAGTCAACAAAAGCCTAAAAAATAGAGTTTCTAAGATCTAGAGGTCAAAATTGTCAAGAACAAATCCAGTACAACCTCCTGCTGGCTTCTAAAAGCGCCATTGTCATAAATCCACTACAACCTCCTGTTGTAGATGTTAAGCATACACATTTAGCTGATGTTGATTGTAATATAACTGATCCAGTAATTGAATTCAATCTTCTTGATCTCTAATGTTGGAGTCTAGAAAAACTTTGTATCAGGGAGATGAAGTTCAAATTTGGGAGTCCAGTTTTCCCAAATATGTAGTTCCACATACCCATCAGTGTCCAGAAGTCATTATACTATTTCAAGCTCACTATTCCCATGACCTAAGACCTATTATTAATGCTAAGAAAGAAGTGTTGTTCACTATCACTGCAGAATCCATAAACCTAATGCTTTAGTTGAAACCAGATCCTAATGCAATCCCATTATCCATAGAAGCTCTTACAAAGATTTATCTTGAGTTATAATTTCCTAAAATATTTCAAATCTTCCAAAAATTCATGCCAATATATGTTGAAATCCCAAAGATTAACCCCCCATACCCATTCTCCAAATTCCCTAAAGGATCAAGATATGTTATTGCAATGTTATCCTTTATCCTTGGTTACTTTACTGATGAGCACACTGACGAGTCTATACTTGGTTTTCTATCCACTTTTGTGCCTGGTCAACCTCCTTCGAACATTTATAACTATGTTGAGTATATAGCTGATAGTATCCATGATCAGCTTGTAAAGCTTCCCACAGAAGGTGTTTTCAAATGTACCTCCTTACTCTTTCATATGTTCCTTTACTTCCAAGAAAATAAATTTCCAATAACCCTTCAGATGTTGGATGTAGAAGGAAATCCATTGTTAGTCATTTTCTGGACTTCCCTAATCAGAAAAGAATCAACATAATTCACTTATGCAGATTTCATAGACTGTTTTGTTCACCCATTGATAAATATGCTTACAAACAGTGTACAACCAAGGATAAGTGATGATATAAAGAAAGTGTTATAGGTATCAGAGCAGAGAACAACATGTGACTCGTACCTTTAACCAAAATCACACAGAGATTAGAGTCTATGGGTCAAACCTCTTGCCCTATAAATTGCCAAAATACTTTCCAATGAGAGTGTTTTCCTTATAGTATATAAGACAAATTCTAAACTAAGATTCTATAAATTTTTTTGCTATTAAGAGGAAGACACAATTCAAATTGAAAAACTAGGTGGGTCCTTTCATATGCAATCACAGTGAAGTAGGTGTAGAGGCAGCAAAACAGTTGCTAGAATATAAATTTGATGAAATTTTCTTGCGGAACTATGATCCTTATGGAATACTCAGTAAGATGAGGGTAAAATGAAAATTAACCCCTTATATTCATGGTAAAAAGACTAAAATTGAACATTTTTCCAACCAAACAGAATGATTAGAAAATGCAATGCTAGAAATAGTCAAACAAGGTGATACTAGTCACACTTTGAAGACTGTAAATCAGGAGGATAGAACCACAAAGAGAACTAGAGAAGAAGGCACATAAACTGCTGAAACAACAACAAAAACTAGATTCAAGATTAGATACAATAAGAAACCTAAGATTAATCCAGTAGACAAGGAAAAGGTAACAATTGAGGTTTTCGATGAAGAAAATCCAAAGAAGAACATAGATACTACTACAGTTATTGAAAATGAACAGGAACCTGATACTTCAAACACTTAGATGATTGAAAAAAAACAAATCATGGAAGCATCTTCATCACAACAAGAAGAGGATACAAACCTTGATATCAAATAAAAGTACAAACATATCAAAGCCAAAAATGAAGAGATCAATAATGAGATCTATTCACAGTATTTCAAGCAGACTCCAGGAAATCAAAATAGACCGCTTTCAACCTTTGATTACATAAATAAAAAGTTTCTAATGAAAGTTATATAGCCAACAGTGCCTAAACCTACAACAACATCAAATTACAAGAGAGATGATATTGAAATTCCATTAGAAAGCATTCATCCCTTGGATCAGATTGAGTTTCACAAGCAAATCTCAAAAATGCTTTATTCTACTATGACCACAAAGGAAATGAGTGCCCAGAAACTCCAGAACACTATAAAAAATTAGAGAGATCATATTAGGATTGAAAAATATTCTTCCTATGCTAAAGAAACTAGAATCAAATCTTTAGAAGAATTGGTGATTGAACTAGGGTATGACCCTTCAAATGTAAAAGCTACAGAGGAATTGGTCAAAAAGAAATATGTTGATATTTCAACACTTAGAAAGAAATTAAAACTACCTCCAATAGAACATCCATAGGCTAAGGAGATTGTGCAGGAGGAAAATCAGAAAGATGAGATGATAAGTCTCATACTACAAATGACAACACAGATCAAGGAGATGGAGATTGAAATGGAAAATCTTGTCCAAGAAAAAGAAGCTGCAAAAACTCAAAGTGTTCCTCCTACAGTCATTTTCATGGTAACAACAACAGTTCCTTCAACTTTAGCAGAGCAGTTGGCACCAAAAGTCCCATTGGCCACAACTGTGCCAATTACTTCTTCAACTACTTCTGCTACTGAATCTTCCACTTCAGCAGTGCAACAAACAGATGAGGCTAGCAAACTCATTAAAGCCATGAAGAGATGTCTATATAGAATAATGAGATAAACATATTGAAATAACAAATCAAGAAATTGGAAGATGCCAAGAAATTAGCACAAATAAATGCTAAAACATAGGAGAAAAAGGTGAAAAGGTAAGTGAATAGTTAAATAAGGTTGAAGCAAAGTTAACCTTAAAAGAGCCCATGGCCTACATAAAAAATCAGTTATGGTCCAAAATCATTGAGTCAATCAATGATACTTGGCCTTCCATTCAGGTAATCTATGAACAAAAGGACTTAATCAAAGCAACCAAAGAAGAAATTTTGAAGACAAAGGAAGAGCTAGGTGCTAAACCTAAAGAAGCCCTAGAAATAATCAAGTTTCTCGATACTAAAAACAAACAAGAATTGGATGAGATAGGGATTACTGATAGAACTGAAACAATTCTTGAGGTGAGAAAGGTACTTTCAAAGAAAAACTTAATGAAGCAACTAGAAGAGAAGTGTCAAAACATGGATTTGGCCATAACTAAATTCATGGTTAAGTTTGACACATTAAGACAAAAAGGCTTGCCAAACATTCTTGTTATCAATGATAAACTGATGAAGCAAGAAGATTACAACAAGAAGATAAGAGACTTTGCTAGAGATTAAGTGAACAAGGCAGATTGGCAAGGAGTTACCATAGGTAAAGTGTTGCATAAGAGTTTTGAAAACTTGTTTTATTTACAACATGAGATAAAACATCTCTTTGTAGTCAAGTCAACCTTTGTTAGATAAATAGAGGCTAATGAGAATTTCATACAACTTACAAAGATAAAGTTACAAGATGAAGAGTTTTGGAAAAAGCTCACAGATTTACTGTAAAAAGAAATTTTACAATGAAAAAGGATGAAAAAACAGAGTGATGTTTTTACACAGTAGAAAAAATATTTTTAAAGACAGTAAAATAGTAAAAAAAGAGGTTAAATTGTATCAGTTAAAGAGTATCAAATGAAAGATAAAGTTTCAAAATTGATTGAAGATCAAGTTCCAGCGTTGAAGAGACCTCAAACAACTAGCTGCAACCTAAGTCCAACAAGAAAGATATTTTATTTAATAAATAGGACAAATTGCAAGTTTGTTATGTAGCTGTCACTATCTTTTTGTAATAAGATAATTTATTTTCAAAAAGAATTCCTAGGAGTATTCTAGGATATTTTGTATTAATTTTTGTATAAATATTTCATCCTTCGAAGTATTAGTGTGGAATAAATTGTTGAATATTTCTATAGTCAAATTTTCTATACCTAAAGGGTTTTTGTACCAAGTTTCAAGTCAGCAGGTTGGATCAAATCAATAAAGCATCATATTTCAGGATTCATGTGTTGGGCCACTTAAGTGAAGTAATTTCTTCTATTATTTGTTAAATATTCTTATGTTTTCCATCCATACATAAATGTGTTCTAATTTTTAATGTGAAATCAGGAAGCGATATATCAGAATTTGTTAAAAGCACTCTGTTATTTACTGGATTTCATTTTAATGTTTTCTACTAATATCCAAACTAGGAAACCCTAATTTCGATTCACCCCTACATATTCATTCCATATCCAGATCAAAGAATCTTTTATTTCTCTTTATCCCGATTAAATTTCTTCACCTATCAGCCTCAAATATCTTGAGTGAATCTCCTATCTTTCCTTGAAAATATTTGACTTTAGACCTTGATCTTGATCTGTCTGCTTGAAACATTGACTCCATTTTCCCAATGGAAAAAGATATCTATCACTATCCATCTCAGTAAGTGATTTTTTCCCACCAAACAAAATCAAATATCAAAACCAAATTGCCCCATATAACTTGCCAAAAATCAAAGATAAAAACAAAGTTAAATCTTATAGAGAGAGCCCTATATGAGCCTTGGGAAGGCTAAGTCGTAAAGCTTCAAATTAGTTATTAGGTTACCTCTAATATTCTTTAAACTATAAAATCAAAATCTCACAACTTTGGGAATTATTAGAGTTATAAGATATCCTATGATGGAGAGGAGGAAGATGCAGAAGCTTGGCTTCTAAACATGGTAAATTACTTCCAAGTTTATGAGTATGGAAGTAACTTGAAAGCCAGGTTGGCTATTTACCAACTACAAGGAAAGGCTACCTTGTGGTGGGAGGAAACTAAAATGGTACATGTGATAGATGAAAAATAATGTCACTTGGGAAGATTTCCAAATTAGATTTAAAAATAGATATATGAATGGACGATACTATGATGATAAAGCCAAAGATTTTCATGAGCTTAAGTTGGGACAACTTACCATTGATAAGTTTGTTACCAAATTTACTAATCTTCTCTGCTATGTACCTTATATAAAGGAAGAGAAGGCAAAGGTACAATGATTTTTAAACTGCCTACCTACTATCTACAAGGAGAGGACAGAATTTGATAATCCCAAGACAATGGATGAAGCTGTGCGTAAGGAAAGAATGTGTTATCGGTAGTTCAAAGGTAGAAATGAACAACCGAAAAACTGGCAGAACAAAGGAAAGGGTGACTCTAGTGGGAAAATAACAAAACCAACATACTTAAATAACTTTGGGAGAAATCACCAAAGGAAGAAGTTTACAAAAACTAGAGAAAATCACCCAGCTCAATCGCAAACAAGATCTAAATATATAGATGGAAATAGTAAGAGAGAAGGAACTGTTAAAATGAGGGAACCTTTAAAGTGATGGGGTTTTGGAGAACCTCATCTGCTGAGAGATTGTCCACACAGAACCATTCATAAAATACAAGTTCTAAGAGAGGCAACTACTGTAAATAAGGTGGCAAGAAACATCCGCAAATTCAATGCTGCCTTGGAAGATCGTCAAGCTGAACACCAATCCACCATGGTTGAAATGGAAGGTATGATTGCTGAACAACATGTTTATGTTTTGATAGATCCAGGTGCAACCTTAAGTTATATAAGTCCTCAAATTGTGGAAAAGTGTAAATTGAAGTTAGAAAAAATTCAGCAAGCATGGTTTGTTCAGTTAGCTACAGGAAAAAAGAGAAAAGTGACCCATAAATTACCAAATATTTCTATAAATTTAAATGGGTATGAAGCTGAACTGAATTTCAATATTTTACCTCATGTTCCTATGATGTGATAGCAGGAATGGACCGGTTAGAAAAGTATAAAGCCATACTAAATTGTTTAGATAAAACCATACACTGTGTAGATGGTGAAGGAAAACAGGTGATAGTGAAAGGGAAACCCAAACCTATATCAGTGAGACAAATTTTAACACTTCAGTTAAAAAGGATAGCAATAAAAGGCTGCCAAGTGTATGATGTACATGTGGAAGAAATGGGACAAAAAATTGAAAAAGAACTGATAGAAAACTTACTAGTCATCTAAGAGTTTAAGGATGTTTTTCCAGATGAAATTCCTCATTTACCCCCTGAAAGAGAAATTTATTTCTCAATTGAATTAGTACCAGGAGCTACCCTAGTCTCTAGAGCCCCATATAGAATGAGTACCACAAAATTAATGGAGTTAAAACTGCAGCTACAAGAGTTGCTGGATAGAGGCTATATAAGACCAATTTTATCCCCATGGGGAGCATCGGTACTGTTTATTAAAAAGAAATATGGTACATTCAGAATGTGCATAAAATACCGACAATTGAATAAACTGACAATCAAGAATAGATATCCTCTACCCATGATAAATGATCTATTTGATCAAGTTAGAGGAGCCACAATCTTTTCAAAAATTGATTTAAGGACAAGCTATCATCAATTGAGAATTAAAGATGAAGACATAAGTAAAAATACATTCAGAACAAGATACAAATACTATGAGTTTGTAGTCCTACCTTTTGGGTTGACTAATGCACCTACTACCTTTATGTGCTTAATGTACAGTGTCTTAAGTAAATATTTGGACAAATTTATTCTATTATTTATTGATGACATTCTGATATATTCTAAGAATGAAGCTAAACATAAATAACATCTTATAATTGTCTTACAAACACTCAGAAAACATAATTTGTATGCTAAACTTAGCAAATGTGAATTTTACAAGGATAAAATTCAATATTTGGGCCACATAATTTCAGGGAAAGGATTAGTAGTGGACCCATAAAAGATACAAGATATAATGGGTTGGCCTGTACCTACTGATGTTTCCTCTATAAGATCTTTCATGGGAATTGCAGGATATTATAGGAGATTTGTAGAAATATTTTCAGCCTTAGCATACACTATCACATCTCTATAGAAGAAAGGAGTGAAGTTTGAGTGGACAGAAAAATGTCAACATAGTTTTGAACAGTTAAAACTTAAAATCACAAGTGCTCCAATTCTAAAGATTACATATCCAAATCAAGAATTCGTAGTGTGTAAAAATGCATGTGAAGAGGGGTTAGGAGGAGTGTTATTACAAGAAAACTCAGTCATAGCATATGATTCAAGAAAAATAAAGAAACATGAACATAATTATAGTTTGTATGACTTAGAGTTAGCAATGGTAATACACTCTTTGAATATGTGGAGACATTATCTGTTAGGGAAAAATTTATATTAATGACATATCACATCAATTTGAATTATTTTTTCACACAACCTGATTTAAATACTAGACAATCTAGATGGTTGTCCTTCCTTAGTGAATTTGACATGGAGATCAAACATATCAAGGGGAAGTAAAATAAGATTGCAGATTCTTTAAGTAGAAATTATTGTCAAAGTGTTAATAGTGTTGGGAGTAGTGTAAAATTTGATATTGAAGGATTGATCCAAGAAGTAATGAGACAAGACCCAAACTATGAAAAAATGCAAGAAAATTTGTAGAAACAAGAGATGGTGGGGTATACTCAAAAACATAGTGGATTGATTTTTTATAGAGACAGATTATAAATCCCCAATGTGAACTCATTAAAAAGTGAAATTTTAAATGAGTATCATAAGAGAGCTTATGTAGGACATCTAGGGTATCAGAAATTAATTTTAGACTTAAAAAAGAACATTTTATGGCCAGGTATGAAAAAGGATGTGGCTAATTATTTAGCTAGATGTTTGGAATGTCAACAAGTAAAGGTAGAGAATCAACATCCATCAGGATTTTTGAATCCTTTACTCATCCCAAAATGGAAGTGGGAAACAATTTCCATAGAATTTATCACTGGATTACCAAGAACTAAATACCAACATGAATCTATCATGGTAGTAGTTGACACATTGACTAAAACTGCACACTTATTACCAATAAAATCTACTTTAGGTACATATCAAGTAGATCATGTATTTATGAAATATATTGTAAAGTTGCATGGTATTCCTAAAATGATCATATCAGACAAAGATGCAAATTTTAGTGCAGCTTTGTGGAGGAGTCTGTTCGGGGGAATGGGTACCAAATTGAACTTTAGTACTGCATGCCATCCCCAAACTAATGGCCAAACTGAAAGAAAAAACCAGATTTTAGAAGACATGTTGAGAATGTATGTGATGAAAATACCATCAAAGTGGGAGGACTTTCTATATTTAGCAGAGTTTGTATACAATAATAGCTACCAAGCCTCAATCAAGAAGAGTCCTTTTGAAGAATTATATGGTGAAAAGTGCCATACGCCTCTAAGTTGGAGTCAAATAGAGGATGAGTTAATACTTAGACCTGATGCATTACAGGAAAAGGAATGTAAAGAAAATTCAGCAAAATATCAAGACGACAGAAGACAGATAGAAAATATATGCAGATAAAAAGAGAATTCATAGAGAATTCAGTGTGGGTGATCATTTCTACCTAAGGATTAAGCCCAAAAAGAGTACTTTGTACACTGGTATCTGTGAAAAACTAGTAGCACGCTACTATGCACCTTTTGATGTCCTGGAAAGAGTGGGACCAGTAGCATAAAAGTTGGCCTTACCTAGACACATTAAGGTTCACGATGTTTTTCATGTTTCATTATTAAAACATTACGTGCATGATCCTACTCATGTTATTGATTGGAATGTGATATAGGTTGAACTAGAAGGGGAATTCTTTCCAGAGCCACTCCGCATCTTAGCACGGGAAGAAACTGAGCTCCAAAACAGAATAGTGGCCTGGGTGAAAGTGTAGTGGAGGCACTTTGCACCTAAAGAATCTACTTGGGAGCAAGAGGAAGATATGAACGAAAAATATCCATCACTGTTTGAAAAGTGAATTTTATACTTTGTCTTTGCAACACCAAGGATGGTGTTTTGTTTTAGAGGGGGAATATGTAATGTCCCTAGTTGCTCTACTTTTATTAGACATTTGAACAGTCCTAAAGAGTAAAGTGGACCCAAAGGAAAATAATTATTGTGGATTTATTTTATAATTTTAATAAAATAAAAATGGAATTAATTGTGCAAAGGCTAGATTATGATTAGAGATCAAGAAACCAAAATCCATGAGGATGGATAAGGCTCATAAGACTTTCCCAGTTCTCCAAAAATCCTTGGAGAAAATAAATTAAATATTGAAATTTAGATTGGAGATAAAAATTTAAAAAGCTACCCGAGTAAAGAGGAAAGTTACTGGGAAGAGGTGGAGTAAAAATAGAAAGAGGAAAAGCTAGTTTTAAAGTATTTTTGTGGAAGAAACAAAAGAAAGCTTAGGCAAAAAGGAAAACAATATCCTGATTAATGAGACATAGTTGATGAAAAAAGCTGATGGGAAAACAAGCTTAAATAAGTAGATTCAGGATAGACAAGAGATTTTCTATTGTTGGAATAATTGATCTCTGCTTGGGGGAAGCTGTGGAGAAAGAGCTCAAAGGTTGGGTGGAAACTAGTCTACCTTAAGTGGTATGCACCAGTTAATTCATTTAAACTTAGAATTTTAATATTATTATTCTTATTATGGTGAAGTAAACTTGTAGAAATGCATTTGATTAAATCTGTGCTAGAGTAGATGGTGTACATTCAAGAAAGGATAAAAATACTACGTGTTAGTCAATTGGCAGGTTTGTACATTTAACAAAGTAGTCTATAATAAATATAGCCTATCTTTGCATGGTTGAATAGGCAATAATCTGAAGAAGTACCAACTCTCAGAATATCTAAACCTTGATGAAGGTTTAAATCTGAGGTTACGTGACACTCAGAATTTATTATTGAATAATATTTCTGCCTTAGCATTACTCTACCAATCAGGGAATTCTATAAATAAATTAATATAGAATGAAATTAAATATGCATGACAGTTCATATGAAATTAGAACATTCAAGTAAATTAAGACTGTAGTAGAACTGAATAATGTAATACTAGTATTGAGACATTTCAGTAATAAATTGCAAGGAGGAACTCATCAATTATTACCAGAACTGAAATACAACTTTCAAGAAAAGTATTACATAAAAAATACAAATATAACTTCATTAAAGAGGAAAGGAGTCTGTCAAATATATTACAGAGTTATGGAAAATATAGGAATATAACTCCATATTGTTACACAGTCCAAATTCAACCTAGGCGTGACTAACTTATACAAGTGGGAAACTCTGTCCCATCTACAATAAACTGGACAAGATCTCTAGAAATTATGCAGAGATAGCATATCAGAAATCCCAAAGTGGGTTGCTAGACCAACCTGAAGAGGGAAAAGCCACAGTTATGGTTGAATATGAAAGATTATCAACATTATTCAAAACCAGTAAGATGTAAAGAGTACCTGCACAAAACAGAAGCTAGGAATTAGTTCTAGTTCATGCATACAAACATAAAAAGGAAATAAAATAGATTTTAAAACCAAAATGGGATAAGGAAGTACCTTACGTATAATGAGGGAACATCTGACTTGCCACAACAAGAGACAATTAATTATTTTAGGGAATGAGGATTGTTGTACAAATTACCAAAAAATTAAGGTGTTAAGTTAAGGAAATAAAATAAAAAAATAAATAGTGGTAATACTTACCTAAGAGAGGATTTAAATAGTAGGAATTCAACATAAAAATTGTATAATCATAATTTTTATCGTATTATGAGATAAAGAAGGCAATAAAACCTTAAGAGAATGACGAAAGAGAAATAAAAAATTCTCAGGTTAATATGAGAATAAATATAGTATTCTAAAAAAAAATGAGAATACGTCCCAAACCATGTTTAACAGAAAACGTTAACAAAGAGAAATTATATCTCTACGAAAATGGTTGACAAGGAATGCAAAACTTATACGGATGGCATAATCCCCAAATTTGCATTCAGGAAAACCGAATTACATTTTCCCAAATAATAGTGAGCAAAGTCACCACAGAAATTGGAAAAGGACTTTAAATATATATATGAAACCTATAAAGGTCTCGGAAAAGGAGAATTAAGGAAGCACAACCAGAGCATAAATGAAAAATGTACAATGGTTAGAGAATGGAGAAATGATAGGTACTTTACCTATAGAAATTGGTAAAACTGAAATGTGAAACCCAGCTTAGCCGAAACAGAAAACGTGAGGCAATTTCATGACCCCAATTAGTTGTATTGCAGACATAATTGGTAATAGGAATCGTTAAAATTAAAACCATAAATGAAATTGTTTTTGACTTTAAGTAACTAAAAAACCTTCTCAATTTAACTCGTAAATGACAAAGGAGAAAACAAACGTGTGAAGAAATGTGATTTACACAACGAGAATCTAACTGCATAACATACTTACTGGTCAAAGTTCCATTTTGAGAAAAGACATCGAGCCAGAAATACAATATGAATAATGCCATGAGTTAAGGGATGCAAGCATCTCTGCAATCTGGCACCAAATAAGGAAAATATTGTTAGAACCTAATGAAAAATGCAGGTGGAAGTAAAGGAAGAAAGTAGAAAAATTATAAGGTTGCAGACTGAATAAGTAAATACATTAAACCATGATGACGACCTCCAAACCTGAAATCTAAAACGAGAGTGTAGAAAAATTAAAGAACGGTGTAATGAATACTAGTTACCTGAGAGAGAGAGTTCATGAGACTTCTGATTCATCTATACGTCGAAAATGAAAGTTAAATCTTTGGCTCGCTAGAAGGAATCCTCCCCTTCGAAGGAAACAAGATATGTGGAGAAGCTGAGAAAAAAATTCCTAACTAGAACTTGAAATACATAGTAGAGGAAAAAGGGAGGTTGTTCAACAAAGATCTCAGAGAAAAATAGTCCCAAACAAAAATCAAAACTACTTATTGCAATTCAAACCCTAACCGCGAATGGATCTCCATCATCTAGGTGTAAGGAATCTAACAATGGAGAAAATTCCCGTGGATTATGAGGTTAAAGCAAACCAAGGATGAGCCATGTGAATAGGTACAAAAAATTAAATGAATAACGATCCCGAGGTAAATGGCATATAGAAGGTTGGTGTACATAGATACCGAGAAGAATTCGCATTAAACCACAGTAAATACTAGATCGTTGTAGGATAAAATTACGTATTCAATACTGGTGACATGGATCATACCCACATGGATTACCATATGTTAACTTAATAATACGCTCAAAATAAAATGATAGAAATTCAAGGATGACGTGTATGAAGTTGATACACATTAAAAACTTGAAGTGTAAGTGAATGAAATTGAATATGCTAATCAATCTAATCATTTCCTGGACTATAAAGTTTATATGCATTTCATTATGGGTTAAAACTAAATGGGAATGCCAAAACCATATAAACATAACTTGAAACCTTAATAAGTGATATGTATAAAAGTACGAGGCCTATGTGAGAATTAATAACAATTAGAACGAAGAAATTACAAAGGTAAATTCTCTTATGACTACTACATATATGTCTGAACATAGGATAGTCCACAAATTGTAATTGAGGTTAAGCCAAGGTCAATGTGATTGATGGGAATAATTAGACTTAGAAGATATAAAAGTGGTTAACATATAAAATGAAAGAGGATTGTTTCAAAGTACATAGAGTCTCCTTGACATGGTTGAATTGGAATTTTAATACCAACTAGTGTATGTTCAAAGTATGAAAGATTAAAAATATAGCTAAGTAAAATGTAGATGGAGAATATACGTCAAAGTGTGACGAACAATAATTAGGTCATGGTATGTGATTAGTATTAGTGCTATAAATAGAAAAAAAAATTAACGAAATGGAGATGTTACAGTGCCTGCTTCTTTGATGGGTCATCAAAACGGGGCTTATGCGGCTATGGGTCATGGATATAGATTGAAAAGCATTCGTTATACAAAACTCATTGGCATGGTGGGTGGGGCACTAACTCTCGTGAAAATTTGATTGCATTATGGGGACTAATTTGGCATGCCCTCTCCCTACAGATCAATTGTTTACACATATATGTGGATTCAAATACTATTGTTGAGGGCATCTAGGATACTACAAACTTCAAGCCCCCAGATCTTTGTGGATGGAGCTTATAGACGAGGCTTTTATTACAACAACTCCAACACTTCTCCATCAACCACATATACCATGAGTTCAATAGGGTAGTTGACTCACTCTCCAAGCACGACATCAACGACCCAGGAGGATTCATGCACATCACAGTTACAAAGGATGGTGTTTAGATGGCTGAGGACCAATTGGCCTTACCATAAGTACATTTTGATTATTATTTTTTGGTTTTGAACATCTTTTTGATAATACTGTTTTATTTATACCCTTCTACTGTAAAGCATCACAGCTAAAATATACTACACCTTTTTCCATTTAATATGTTGCTTTTCTTGAATTTAGACATTTTTGGATAAATGCATGGAATGAAAAAAAAAAACATGTAAAATGTACAAGCTACTAATCCTAGAATGATGTAACTAGGTTTCATTGTTAATGGCAGATTTTTTTTCTTATGACAAAAAAGCTATCATAGTCCCTTTAACCATTTAATTTGTAGCTAGTCTTTTGAAAATATATTTAAATTTTTACTTGTATGTGTTGGGTTAAATTTTAAACCCAATGACCATTGAGAGTATAGTTGGTGATCAATTGCTACGAATAAAGTAATGTGTCAACACGTTTGGTGAGAACATTATTTAGTTACAAAAGCGTGGCGTCGATAGGTACTACACATATAACATGCTTGGAAGTGGGGTGTATATCCTTGTTCAGTCAAAGATGCTCATTATTCAATATTTAAATGATTGTGAATATATATTTGGCTAATGATTGCGTATGTTTATTTGAAAAAAGGATTTCTAAATGATTTAAAGACTAAGAGCTGTAGTTTAATCACAGAAATTTTGGTAAGATTTTAATAAAATTGGGGAGAGATTTTTGTAAATCTAGGTTATAGCTATAAAACTTCAAGATTTTGAGTGCCCTCAAGGTTTTTGATAGTACTGAATCCATTTCCATTATAAAAAACATGATTCAAACATGACTACTGCAAGATTTTTCAATTTTTTTACCTAGATTCGAGACACTTCCTCCACCTCCATAAGCAACTCCTAAATTATCTAAGATACTAAACTGTCTAAAATACTAAACATCAATTTTACTATGAGAACAAATATTAGGTCAAAAAAGTATCCACTTACAAGTATAATTTTGAACAACCTACCAGGGTGTGGTTACGAATTTTTTCCAAACATCAACAACCTACCAAGGTGTGTGGTTACCAACTTTACCCAAACATCAACAACTTACAAATTTTACCTAAACATCAACAGCTTACGAGGACGTTGGGTTTCGAATTACTAGAAAAAAGCAACTAAATTGCAGCTTAAAAAATGTATTGCTATGTAAGGGTAATTCAGATTTTTAAATTTTGTTATTTAAAAAGTGTTTTGAAGGTATAAATAAATTTAATGTTTGTAAAATTCTGAAAACCTATTGAGATATATTCACATTGCACACGCATTATAAAGTTTAAATTTATCATTAATCCAAAAAAAATTAATCATTCATTATAAGGGAAAACATGATTGGTTAAACTAAATTCGAAGGAATTGATTGGTTAAACTAAAGTAATCATATAATATAAAGAATAATAGGTATAGTGGAATAAGAAATGGAACAAACATGTGTTTTCTTCTGTAAAATCATATATTCAAATTTAATGGATAAGACATATCCACTTGCATTGCACCCATAAATAGACTTGCAGTATCAACATTCTTGGAAGTGGAATAGAAGTTGGCCTTAGGGATTGAGTATAATCATGAAATTCCAACACTGTGAGGAATGGATGGGATTTTGAAAGGCATCAGGGAAACCAGAGAGAAGATGAGTCCTTTTGAAGAATAGCTACCAAGCCTCAATCAAGATGAGTCCTTTTGAAGAATTATATGGCAGAAAGTGCCATACACCTCTAAGTTGGATTCAACCAGAGGATAACTTAATACTTGGACCTGATGCATTGTACGAAATGGAAAGTTCTATAAAGAAAATTCAGCAAAATATGAAGACAGGACAAGACATGCAGAAAAGATATGCATATAAAAAGAGAATTCAAAGATAATTCAGTGTGGGTGATCATGTCTACTTGAGGATTAAGCCCAAAATGTGTACTTTGTACACTGGTAGTTGTGCAAAACTAATTCCATGCTACTATTGACCTTTTGAAGTGCTGGAAAAATTGGGACCAGTAGCATACAAGTTGGCCTTACCTAGTCACATTAAGGTTCACGATGTTTTTCATGTTTCATTATCAAAAAATTATGTGCATGATCCTACTCATGTTATTGATTGGAATATGATACAAGTGGAAACAGAAGTGGAATTCCTTTCACAGCCAGTTCGCATCTTGGCACAGGAAGAAATTGAGCTCTAAAACACAACAATGGCCAGGGTGAAAGTGTAGTGGAGGCACTTTGCACCCGAAGAAGCTACTTGGGAGTGAGAGGAAGATATGAAGGAAATATATCCATCACTTTTTGAAAATTGAATTTTATATTTTGTATTTTCAATACCGAGGACGATGTTATGTTTTAGAGGGGGAATATGTAATGTCCCAAGTTTCTATGCTTTTATTAGAATTTGAACAGTCCTAAAGGGTAAACTGGACCCAAAAGAAAATTATTTGTGGATTTATATTATTATTTTAATAAAATAAAAATGGAATTAATTGTGTAATGGCTAGATTATGATTAAAGATTAGGAAACGAAATCCATGAGGATGGATAAGGTTCATAAGACTTTCCTAGTTCTCCAAAAATCCTTGGAGAAAATAAAATAAATATTGAAATTTAGATTGGAGATAAAAAACTAAAAAGCTACCCCAGTAAAGAGGAAATTTATTGGGAAGAGGTGTAATAAAACTCGAAAGAGGAAAAACTAGTTTTAAAGTACTTTTGTGGAAGAAACAAAAGGAAAGCATAGGAAAAAATGAAAAAAACATCCTGATTAACTGGACGCAGTTAAGGAAACAAGATGATGAGAAAGGAGGCTTAAATAAGTAGATTCAAGGTAGACAAGGGGTTGTCTATTGCTAGAATATTTGATCTCTGCTCGGGGGGGAGCCGTGGAGAAAGAGCTCAAAAGTTGGGTGGAAACTAGTCTACCTTAAGTCGTATGCACCAGTTAATTAATTTTAACTGAGAATTTTAATATTATTATTCTTATTATGGTGAAGTAAACTTGTAGAAATGCATTTGATTAAATCTATGAAAAATTAGATGTTGTACATTGAAGAAAGGTTGAAAAGACTAAGTGTTAGTCAATTGGTAGGCCTGTACATTTAACGTAGTAGTCTATAATAAATATAGCCTATCTTGGTATGGTTGCATAGACAATAATCTGAAGAAGTACCAACTCTCAAAATGTCTAAACCTTTATTAAGGTTTAAATATGAGGTTAGGTGACTCATAGAATTTATTATTGAATAATATTACTGTCTTAGCGTTACTCTACCAATTAGGGAATTCTATAAATAAATTAATATAGAATGAAATTAAAAATACATGACAGTTCATATGAAATTAGAACATTCAAGTAACTTACAAACTGTAGTAGAACTGAATAATGTAATACTATTATTGAGACATTTCAGTAATAAATTGCAAGGAGGAACTCATCAATTATTACTAGAATTCAAATACAACTTTCAAGAAAAGTATTACATTAGAAATACAAATATAAATTAATTAAAGAGGAAAGGAGTCTATCAAATATATTACAGAGTTATGGAAAATCTAAGAATATAAATCCATATTTTTACATTTTCCAAATTCAATCTAGGCATGACTAACTTATATAAGTGGGAAACTCTGTCCCATCTACAATGAACTGTACAAGCTCTCTAGAAATTATGCAGAGATAGCATATCAGAAATCCCCAACTGGGATACTAGACCAACCTAAAGAGGAAAAAGCCACATTTATGCTTGAATATGAAAGACTATTAGTAGTATGCAAATCCAGTAATATGTAAAGAGTACCTGCACAAAACAAAAGCTAGGAATTAGTTTTGGTTCATGCATACAAACATGAAAATGAAATAAAATAGATTTTAAAACAAAAAATGGATAAGAAAGTACCTTACGTATAGTGAGGGAAAATCCAACCTACAACAACAAGAGACTATTAATTATTATAGGGAATGAGGACTGCTATACAAATTACCAAAAATTAAAGGTACTAAGTTAAGGAAATAAATTCAAAAATAAACAGGGGTAATACTTACCTAAGAGAGGATTTAAATAGTGGGAATTCAATATAAAAATTGTATAATCATAATGATTATACTATTATGAGATAATGAAGGCAATTCGGCCCTAAGAGAATGACGAAAGAGAAATAAAAAATTCTCAAGTTAATATGAGAATAAATATAGTATCTTGGAAAAAAATGAGAATATGTCCCAAACCATGTTTAACAAAAAACATTAACAAAAAGAAATTATATCTCTACGAAAATGGTTGATAAGGATTGCAAAACTTCTACGTATGGCATAATATCCAAATTTGCATTCAGAAAAAATTGAATTACATTTTCCCAAATAATAGTGAACAAAGTAACTACACAAACTGGAAAAGGAAATTAAATATATATATATATATATGAAATCTATAAAGGTATCAGAAAAGATGAATTAAGGAAGCAAAATCGGAGCATAAAAAAAAAAATTACAATGGGTAGAGAATGGAGAAACAATATTTACTTTACCTGTAGAAATTGGTAAAACTGAAATGCGAAACCCAACTGAGCCGAAACACAAAACGTGAAGCAATTTCGTGACTCCAGTTAGTTGTACGATAGACAAAATTGGTAATAGGAATCATTAAGATTAAAACCATAAATGAAATTGTTTTGGACTGTAAGTAACTAAACAGTGTTCCCAATTTAACTCGTAAATGACAGAGGATAAAAAAAACAAGTGAAGAAATGTGATTTACATAGTGAGAGTCAAACTACGTAATGGAATTACTAGTCGAAGTTCCATTTTGAGAAAATACATTGAGCCAGAACTACGCTCTGAATAATGTTATGAGTTAATGGATGCAGGCATCTCTGCAATCCGAAACCAAACAAGGAAATATGGTTAGAACCTAACAAAAAATGCAGGTGGAATTAAAGAAAGCAATTAGAAAAATTATAAGGTCACAGACCGAATAAATAAATACATTAAACCATCACGACGACCTCCGCACTTGAAATATAAGACCAAAGTGCAGGAAAATTTAAAGAATGGTGTAATGAATAATTGTTACTTGGGAGAGAGAGAATTCACGAGACTTTTGATTCATCTATGCATTGAAAACGAAAGTTAAATCTTTGGCTTGCAAGAAGGAATCCTTGTCTCCGAAGGAAACGAGAGATGTGGGGAAGACAAGATAATTTTTTTTAACTAGAACTTGAAATACATAGCAGAGGAAAAAGGGAGGTTGTTCAATAGAGAGCTCAGAGAAAAATAATCCCAAAAAAAATCGAAACTACATATTGCAATTCAAACCCTAACCACGAATGGATCTCCATCATCCAGGTGTAAGGATTCTAACGTTGGAGAAAATTTTGTGGATTATGATGTTAAAGCAAACCAAGGATGAGCCATGTGAATAAGTACAAAAAATTAAATTAATGATCCTGAGGTAAATGGCATACGGAAGGTTGGTGTATATAGATACCGAGAAGACTTCACATTAAACCACTGTAAATACCAGATCGTTGTAGGATCAAATGACATATTCAATACTGGTGACGTGGATCGAACCCTCATGGATTACCATATGTGAACTTAAGAATACGTTCAAAATAAAATGATAGAATTCAATGATGACGTGTATGAATTCGATACACATTAAAAACTTGAAGTGTAATGAATGAAATTGAATATGATAATCAATCTAATCATTTCTTGGACTATAAAGTTTATATGAATTTCATTATGGGTTAAAACTAAATGGGAATGCCAATCCCATATAAACATAGCTTGAAACCTTAATAAGTGCTATGTATAAAATTACAAGGCTTGTGTGATAATTAATAGCAATTAGAATGAACCAATTACAAAGGTAAATTCTCTTATGACTATTACATATATGTTCGAACATAGGATATTCCACAAATTTTAATTGAGGTTAAGCCAAGGTCAATGTGATTGAGGGGAATAAGTAGACTTAGAAGATATACAAGTGGTTAACATATAAAATAAAAGAGGACTATTTCAAAGTACATAGAGTCTCCTTGACGTGGTTGAATTGGAATTTTAATACCAACAAGTATATGTTCAAAGTATGAAAGATTAAAAATACAACTAAGTAAAATATCGACGGAGGATATACATCAGAGTGTGATGAACAATAATTAGTTCATGGTATATGATTAGTATTAGTGCTATAAATAGAAAAATAAGTTTACGAAATGGAGATGTTACAAATGGTATCAGAGCCCATGTCAAAACACTAGGCCTGAATGTGTGGTCACCCCGGAAATTCAAAATCCAAAAAAAAATCTGTTGCTGTAAATTGTTTTGTGTTGACGGGAAAATCTGTCCGGCCAACAGCAGGGGATCTCCCCAGTAAAAGGTCCCAATTAGACCTTGAACCGTTTGGACTAGGGATCTCGTCCGGGGTGTGCATCCGGCTACCACTGATTTCTCCTTTCTTTGGGTATCGCTTAAACTCTATAAAATAGTGGATACACACCTAATCAAATAATACAAGACATATGATTGATGCATTAAATGTAAATACAACACTATGAGTAGCAAGAGGAAATAATAAAGCATGAAGACCGAAGGAAGTGTTGTTAACAACACTTCGTTAGGGTCACACTTATATACTGTTCTGACCACAAAGGAAACAATTCCTCATGGCAAGAACACATTTCGCTTCCTAAAAGTTTTAAATGGTAACACAAATGCTAATAAACAAAGCCATCAGCGTTCGTTAAGAAAGTGAAATGAAATCAACCACCATTAACATACTCAGCAAACTGTTATGCAATTGTGATATGAATTAAATATACAGCTCCCTTAATCTAAAGACGTTCAGAAACTGAAAACATAGTACTCAATAACGCTCATACATAAAACAACACCAGATCCACAAAAGGGATTTTTCAAAATGCTTGTATTAATGTTCAAATGTATAATCCAGATAATACAGTGTACTCAGCTCGAGTCCCAAACAAAAAATCCCCTTTACAAATTTCTGGAGGAAGCATTTATAGAGCAAAGCCTACCCTTTGGACTCCCTGACTTTTCGACTTCCCGACTGTTGAGTTGCCTTGCGACTCAGTCCATTCTGCGACTTGAAACTTGAAGAAATCTACGACCTACGACCTGAAGCAGATCTGTGACCTTGCGACCTCCTTGGATTTGCGACCTCGCGACCTTGGACCATCCGCGACCTGCGACCTCCCAGATTATGCGACCTTGCGACCTAGTCGCTGGGTCACTGGGTCGCGCCGTCAGGATTTTAACAGGGAGTGTGACTATGCGACCCGACGAACTGGGAAAATTTGCGACCTTAGACCTTCAGTCATCCCTTCTGCATTTATCTTTCATATATATCATAACCTTGTTCTCCGGAGGCCAGCCTTAGCCCTCGCCATGTGAGACAACAACTTCTATCTGCCGGAGATGTTGAGCATCCACATAACACGAGGTTTTTTTGAGGTTGATTTGAAACCCAGCTTCACATCCTCCGGAGAGAGCTAGCAGTCCTCTCTTAATTGCTGGGGAAAACCTAGCTCTTTGTGCAAAACCGAAATGTTCTTCCTGCAATAAAATAACATAGTTCAAATGTCTTCATGATTGAATAATAATAATGCTAAGGGTATTTTAATTAATTTGAAGAGTGAAAATAATGAATTTAGACCCCTGTGTGGTCAAGACTTTGTCATCAGAGAGGATGGCATGCGTAGGCCGTCTCTGTGCCTCTTCAATCACTACAATTTCTATTGGTATGGCAATGGACTGAGTGCCAAGTGCAGATATGTAATTTAACTTGTTTTGGTAGCTGTTACCATTTTATGGAACACCGCTTCTTCCATGACCACAGTGGTTTAGGGTTAACATTGCACTCAACTCTTGTTATAATGCAACGAACTTCAAACTGGGGTTTATTTGTCCAACGCAGGTGCCATCTAGAGTTCTCAACTCACCATCTTTGAAGCTAATGGTGCCTTTGTTCTTCTTATCAAAAATAAAACTGTTCTCTAAATCTCCCTTGGAGATTAGGGAGCAAATATTTTCGTGCAGCCCCTTCTCGTCACCCTGTATTGAAAATGGGTAGCAACACCTTCAATTTTTTATCTGGCATCAGGGATCTTCAGCCAGAGAAGTAAGACACTCATGAAATCTTTCCACGAGCTAGTTAGTTGATCACCGAGTCGCATCCTTTATTGGCTGCATGGATCTGTGACTCAGCTTCTCAAAGGGTCGCGTGACTTCATTCTTCACAAGTCGCAGGTCGCTAATATCACCAAGTTGCATCTTTTATTGACTGTATGGACCTGCAACTCAATGACTCAAAGGGTCACGCGATTTCATTCTTCACAAGTCGCAGGTCGCTAATATCACCAAGTCGCATCTTTTATTGGCTGCATGGACCTGCGACTCAGCGACTCAAGGGTCACACGACTTCATTCTTCACAAGTGCTGAGACCTTAAAAGGGTCGTGAGGTCACTAAAGTCACCAATTTGCCTCACAGGTCTGCAACTCAGTGACCTGGGCTGAACTGCGACTGTGCAACTTGGTTTTCCCTCACACGGTCAAGGAGTTGCATGCGCTGTGGGCTCCAACTGATCAATTTTTTGTGATCTCAAATTGTTATAACCATCGGCATTCACACCATATATTCCAGCCATGGCATCAGCTCCTAAGGAAGGGATATTAGCCGTTAAAAATACTCTGCAAACACGGTGTACTATCACTGCGTTGGGCATGCTAAGGCCATGGCAGGCGTGAGCTGTCATGAATAGTAGGTGGGGCAACCAGACTACTTCATCACCCCGCGGCGATAATATCATGGGTATGCCACCTGCGAGACTTTTTACAAATCGTCGTGACTCGTTTTGAATGATAGAAATTCTTCTGTTATTAATATATCACACTCAATGCTCGGCTGTTGAGGTTCACTTTCATATGAACAAATCCTATCTCGATAAGATCATGCCCGTGTTAAGATGCATGACCGTAAATATTTCTTCTTACTAAATCTCTTGCATCCTGCATGATCTCCACTTAGCGTTGTAATGGCAAGTAAAATTGGAAACAGAAAAGGAGAGCTCACCCTTCGTACGGGATTTTAAAGGGGCACCAGTGAAACATCCATGCTTTCCGCACGTAAATACTATTACCAAACATGCAACTAAAAACCTGTCATATCATCCTTTGGATGAATACGAGCCACGATGTAAATTTTTTACTACTTGTGGGGTTATATTCAAGTATGCGTCGGGCTTATTGATGATGCACAGCCAAACGGTCCCTGAAAAACTATGTGTCAGTGACCTCCTCGATCAAAACTCTTCATTTGCACGTAGTAACATAATTCTCGTTCATGCATGGTAGCATGCATGGGAAACCTGCGTCCAAGTAATGTGGCATGAGAGCAGGGATTTGCTCTATACAACTCACTGTGAACAAGTATCAACAGCTTGGATGGGGACCGGGACATGTGGGAGTTCATCATGGCATGATTATGGCATATGGCCACGTAATTAAATGGCCCATTCCACAAAATCAGTGTTGAATCTGTGTTTTTCTGATCAAAAGTGATTTCTCAACTTGCTTACCATTAACCTCTTTCCAGCTTACCGATGGTATTTCATTGAGAAAGAAGGAAAATGTACGTGTTATGCGCTAATGATAAATCAAATCCATTAAACGACATGCAATCCCGGTTGAATTTGTCCAACGCGTCTTTCCCATCGTTCCCTTTTTGATCCAATATCTTAATGCCGAGGAGGTTGCAAATTATTTTACTGGCCACTCCTCAATAAAAACTTGCCATTTCCATTAATGATCGAAGATTGCGAGAGATATTCATCAATGTGGAGGTGCTACTCTTGTTAGAATCGAAGAATGCAGACTCCAAGGGATTGTAGAGGGTGTTTCCTTCGTGCTTACCATCTCTCAAACCGAACGTAGAATCGAGGCATAACATTTTTTTAAATTGATTTGATTTCAGGAGTATATACCCTCCCGCTCATATCTCAAACATCATTTGACCACTAAATATATACGCTCCATATTTTTTATTATTAAATGTGACCACCATGCATAGAAGCCTTCACGCCCATATGTAGTTCTGCTCCATATTTTAATGGTGAGGTTTGACCGATATATATATATATATATATATATATATATATATATATATATATATATATATATATATATATATATATATATATATATATATATATATATATATATATATATATATATATATATATATATATATATATATATATATATATATATATATGTATATATATACACATATATATATATATACACATATATATATACACATATGTATATATATACACACACACACATATATATATATATATATATATATATATATATATATATATATATATATATATATATACGTCTGCTCCAAACATTTACCATTGGTAGAAAACCTGCCATCGAACATTTGCGCCCATTTGTAACACAACATAGTTATTATAACACGCTTCTATAGGTTGGTCATACACTCCGTCCCATGTTTCAAACATAAGCTTTGATCACTATATCCGCCATAGAAATATTAAGCTCATTTGTAATTTTTTTCATATAGTCTTGATCCACCATTTTATATGGTTTGGAAACTACATGGTCTTGCGCCTTGGTTTCATTGCATAATATTTAAAATCATAACCTTGGTCCATTTATTTGCACCACTGTGTAGCTTAGGTCTAGAAAACATTGCTTCCCTTCTCCAATTTTCCAAAGTTGTCAACACAACTCAAAATTATGTTCGGTTCAGAAGAATGGCCTTTATAGGATTTGTACAATCTCCAGCGACAGAATGTACTTCGCCATTATCTGACTTTGGTACAACACTCAGACTCTCATATGTACCTTGAAAAGCTAAAGACTTATAACCAAGAGCTTCCTTCTATGTTTTCATGATGGGTCAAATTTGTACAGGCCATAAATTATTATGGACCTCAAATCATCACCTGTTGTACTGTCTGATCTATGTGCTTTTGGATCGACATCATCATGGCCAATAAAATTGTGACTAAGCTGCAATTTTCTGTGGGTCCTTTGCATAATCACCTCCTCAAATGTGTTTTTTGTTACAATGCTTATTGTTAGCGCCATCGGCTCGAGTAGATATTAAAATAAAAATGCTTCACGAGTATCATCATTGGCCTTTCTGATGTCACTCGACTCTGGCAGTGTTGATGCTTTGCCACCAAAGCTTTGCACAACTACAAGACACTCTTCTGCTCTTACTGATCGATCAAGACACTCATAAGAATACCTTCACAGCTCTAAGTAATCCTGAAGAATGTATATTGTCTGCGTTGTTTGAGAAGAAATCAAGCCATGATGTCCTTGACTATGCAGCTTCTCAAGCAAAATGTCCAAGATGATGGCTTTCCACTCGCCAGAACTAAGTGTTCACCTTCTTCAAATGGCTCTAGCTCCACACCATTGAAAAGATAATAATGGCTACATGTCTTTCGCAGTTGTACCACAATATTTTGTAAGGATTGATGTTGAGTGCCTGAACCACTTTTTTGAAGCTGGGAAACTCTTGATGCAATATAGATACATACATTTTCTTCTGAAGTGGGACCAATGGAGCCAGTACTGTAACCCCAGATAGTGATGGCAATGTAAGAATTCCATTCTTGGCAAGTAAAGCTTTTTTACGCCGAAGCATGAATGCATGCACAATATATCATAGCAGCTTGAACTGTTTGCTACATCCAGAGGTGTTGTCACCTTGAGTCAAGGTCGCAAATTTAATGGACACAACACCAAAAAGGGCCATGGGCATTTCCGTTGATATTTCAAGTAAGCCGACAAAATTATAGCCTACAATGTTTTCCCAAGTCCCATTGTGACCGCAATTCCCCTTGACTGGTGCGGTCTTATTTCCTGCGTACATGCGATAGATTTCCTCCACTTCTCATGTTTCAGCTCACACTACTCTTATCCTTCTCATTGGTGTGGTGACGATATTTTGGGTGTATCATCCGTGGGATTGACCTGTATGAAATATTATAACATAAGTTAGTTTACTCTTTGATAATGGTGTCCCTAGATAAAACATATGAGACTAACAAGCTTAAGAGAGGTATTCAAACAACATACTTACTAACCCACGGCGAGAGGGCCTTTAATCGTCAATACACAACAAGGCTTCCATTCAAATGTATGCATGGAAATCTCATTACACATGGTGCGACTGCGGTAAGAATGTTTGAGGGTATGCTGGATGATCCCTCCCACATATGGCGTGATTTCAGCAACAGCGTCTGATCATGATGGTGAGAGAGTGCATGAGGGGTTAGGGATAGGTTGTTGGGATGTGACTGACTGCAAGTCGGGTGAAAGACTTTAACGACTAAGTGAGTAGAGGGGGACCCAAAATTTCGAATATACCCAAATTTTGGGTGGTGTTGTAGCGGCTACAAAAAATGGCGAACCACTGGTAGAATCCAGCATCTCTATCAATATTACAATAAAAGTTTGAGCCAAGATATTGATGCAAGGTAATATTGAACAAGTTCTGTGGGGCCCCTTTGAATTACTTTGGCCTTTACAAGTATGCCCAGTCCTTGTGCCTCAGCTAGGTCTCGATAATTAGAACACATCAATAGAGAGCTCACAGACGCCAATAGTTTGTTGATGATTTGAAGAGCAAGGCAGTGGGTTTATTATTCTCATGATTTTTTAAAGTAAGTTTCCGGTGTTTCTCCACTGCCAGTAGGCCTAGACAGTACCCCAGTGGAGTCACTTCAATAAATCGCAAATGTTGCTCCGCTGCTAGCGAGCCTGGTCAGTACCCTGGTGGAGTTGTTGCATTACCTCTCTGCGCAGGAAGCCTTTCTCGATCCTTTACCCTTATTTGTTTCATGTTCTTGCAGCACTTATTTTCATGTGCTCGTGGCACTTATTTTTCATGGGAGGATGAGGTATCCCAACTTATTTTACGAGCAAGAGAGGTTGTTTCTTGTTTTACAGAAACTGAAAGATATCCTGATTTGGGTTTTCCCTTGTGCCAAACCTTCTCATCCCATTCACCACAATAGGCGAAGCATGCAACACAGATCATTAAGGTGTGTAAGACTATGCCAGGTACAAGGCTTAGGTTACGGGTGTAGGCCATTCAAACTCATTAGGTCTCCCACAAGCAACCGGCTCGAATCTCCCCGGCTAATAAATTTAGACTCATAGGCATCTTGTTGAGAATGCGACTTTGATGACCTGTTCTGAGAGAAAGCTGCCTCTTGAAATAGCCACTGCAACCTCACACAAACAATGGGGTTACTATTTCAACCATTGGGGCAGAGCAAGTCCGCAAGGTGGTAGGGTTTCAATGAGGGCTCATGCGATGATAGGCGGTATGTGGAATATTTTCAAAGCTATATCAACAATTGGCGGAAATGACGTGAGGAAGACAGTGTACGATGCAATGTGATAGGCGAGGCTCGAGATGCAATGCAACACCATGTGCGAGAATGATCAACCAGTTGTAGGTGCAATACAAGTAGTGATTATTTATGCAGCAACCAACAACTAAAAAAAAGAAATGAGTGGAAAATACTTGTAACATGATGATGCCTAAGATATTAATCATAAAAAAAACAGCAAACACACTTTTAAATTATAACTTAAAAATTTGGCAAGTAAATATAATTAAAGACTTTGAACTAACAAATTTTATTAACAGGTCCTAGCTAGCCTACACCTAAAACACTAGCTTAACCAATGATGCGGTCGGGATATGTGAAATCAGCTTTCCAGTGCAGCCACCACATAAGTTCCCATCCTGCAACAACAACAATGCTCAGGATTAGGGCTAGCATCCAAAAAAGTGCAGTAACAACAAAACTTACTCGAAGAGTAGGTGCAACGTCAAGAAGATCATGGATACTCACCAAAGAACATGCCATAATAGATCGTGTAAGCTAAATCCCACTCTTATCTTGATACACAACAATATGTTCTTAAAACTCAACATTATTGATAAATGACACAAATCCATTCATGCACGATCCTAGATCTGAGGGGTGATGGGTAAGCCAATTCCTATTTGTAGGCAGATCCACTGAATAGGGTTGGTCGAGTTGACCGGAAATCTCATCATGGTGTTGAGGGCCATCAGTTTTATGGAATGGAAACAATAAGAATGTGCCAGGCAAATTATAAATGCTTGCGCATCCGAGTGCAGAAACCCTATTTTTGAAAACCCTAGTTTGGGGTTGCTCCTGGGTTTGGTCAAGGGTATGAGGATCAAACCCCGGACCTTTGAGTGGGGGGTTTCCCAACTTTTATGGTTTGGCGAGATCAACAGGCGACTGGATGTGAACATGGATTGTGGTGGGTAGCAAAATGTTAGTGGGCTTTGTATCAATTCAGTCAAATGTTTGCGCATTGACAGATTCATAATCCAAAGTATCAGATTCTCTAGATTTTCTAGGGTGGGGTGAATTCACTACTACATTTGGTGGAAATTCCAACACTTGGTTCCAATGCTTTCGACCGAATGTCAAAAATTTCCCCAAATTTTTTCCATCCCACCCGAAACTGTCGCTATATCGATGTTTATAGAAAAGTGTCGCAATACCGACACTTAGAAAAGTGTCGCAATTGAGACGTTTGGAGGAAGACGTCGCAATTGCGACACTATGGCCCAACGCGTCGCTATTTCGATGACTGCCTCTAAACGTCGCAAGTGCGACACAATGTCTAAGTGTCGTAATTGCGACGTTTGGAGGCCTTCGTCGCAATAGCACCACCTTTTCCACCGTCAGTATAACGACACTTATATGCGCTCTAAATACAAATACAAAACTTATATGCGCGCTACATAAAAATGATTTTATTGTTTCATATCCGTCGCAATAGCTACATTAAAGTCTGATATCACACGTGCATTCGCCCTCCTCTCTTGCAGAATAGAATTTGCCATCAGCGCTTGCAGAACAGAATTTTCCCTCAGCATTCGCCCTTAGTGTTCTCCCTTAGCTCTTACAGAACAACATTCTCCCTTAGCTCTTGCAAAATGGTAAGTTCTTACTGCAGGCCCTTCCTCCTATAGTAGGGTTGACTCTATTTGGGTTTTTTTGGTCAATTCCATTGGATTGTGTTAGGCTGTAGGGTTCTCTCTAGATTTCAAGAATCAAGATTCAATACCCTCTATTATATTCATCACCCAATACAAGATTTAAATTTTTCCCAAAGAAATGCTTATTAATTTGGCAACCATTATTTCTCCTTGCTTTAAAAACCCTACATTTAAATGAAAACAAGCATTGCATTTCAACTACAAAAATCTATTAGTGTTCAAATGTACATGTGTGCCACATTAACGTCTGATATCACGCGCGCATTCGCCCTCCGCTCTTCCAAAAAAAAATTCACCCTCAGCATTCGCCCTCAGCGCTTGCAGAACAGAATTCACCCTGAGCTCTTGCAAAACAGCATTCGCCCTCAGCATTCGCCCTCAGCTCTTGCAGAACAGCATTCGCCCTGAGCTCTTGCAAAACAACATTCTCCCTCAGCATTCGCCCTGATATCTTGCAGAACAGCATTCGCCCTGCATTCGCCCTCAGCTCTTGCAGAACAACATTCACCCTTCATTCACCCTCAGCTCTTGTAGAACAACATTCACGCTCAGCTCTTGCAAAATGGCAAGTTCTTACTGCACGCCCTTCCTCCTATAGTAGGGTTGACTCTATTTGGGTTTTTTTGGTCAATTCCATTAGATTGTGTTAGGCTGTAGGGTTCTCTCTAGATGTCAAGAATCAAGATTCAATACCCTCTATTATCTTCATCACCCAATACAAGATTTAAATTTTTCCCAAAGAAAAGCTTATTAATTTGGCAGCCATTATTTCTCCCTACTTTAAAAACCCTACATTTAAATGAAAACAAGCATTGCATTTCAACTACAAAAATCTATTAGTGTTCAAATGTACATGTGTGCATCACTTGTGTAGGGTATTCTTTTTCCACTTTCACATTATCCAAGAATGTGTGCAGTATAGTTCATATTTTTTGTGATTTAGATTATCTTGAAAAAGGAAAGGTAAATTATTTCCCATGGAAAAAGAAGGTTTTCCCTTTTTACTACTGGAAATGGTACAACAAATTTCCATTTCTACCCGAAACTCCTATGAAACAGGAACCAAATAAAGGCCATGTCCTCAATGGACATAATTTGGCTTTGAAAATGGCCATTGCACCGTGTTGTTTTTTTATATTACATCACGATAGTTTCATAGGTAATTTCTTGTTTCTTGAGATGAAAAACAACCAAAGAAATTGTGAAGATCCTTTCAAGAAATAAATGACGATTTCTTAATCATATCTCAACTATTTTTTATTTTATTCAGTGGTTGCTTACTTTGAGAGAAATTTGACACTTTTATAAGGAATATAACATAAAAACACAAAATGGGAAGAAATTGATGAGGTAGATGACCTTTAGTTGTTGTCAATTAAGAATTGATAATACGCAATGCATGTTATGTACTACAAACTAGATTCCTTCCTGGAGTTAGGACACAGAATATTGAATCAAAATTGTAGTTTCTAACTTCTTGTATTGGTTCATCTATCTTGAAATTCAGACATTGCATGTCTTCATTGCTTCATGTTTGAATAATTTTCATCATATCATACAATATGAAATTAAGAATTATGATTATTATTACTTTATGGATCTGTTAAGTTACTTTTAAGTTTGCATGGTTTAGTGTGAAATTATTCTAGTCCCTAAACACATATAATCAAGGAATTATAACGTGATTTCAAACATTAAATATCAACAAAATCGTTTAAAAGATATTGAAAGGAAAAAGGTGATGGAAGATATAAAGTGCCTTACTTAAATGCTCTAAGGATTTTTCAATAGTTGCTCCAAAAGCTTCACTTCAAGGCCCTTCAAGATCGTCTCCAACAATGCTATACCATCATCTTCAACAATGTTGCTCCAAAAATGTCCTCAAGGTCTTCACAACAAGTTTACTAGAAGTTGCTCCAACAATATATTCAATAAGGTCTTCATTGTCAACTCGTCTCTTGTTTAGGTGCCTTAATGTGCAATGACATGTTTCCAGGACTGAATTCAATGCAAGGCATATTTGAAACTCTAACTCTGTCTTCCGGTGTCTTATTAGAAATTATTTTAGTTTTCATTTTGTGTTTTCAAGTTAGATATTGTTTTCAATTTTTTACATTTATAATTTTATTGCAATGTGGCAGACTGATGAGAGCAGTGCAGGAACAACCCAGAGACGGGATGATCGCGGAAAGAGGCCAGCGGAAGAACATGTAAAGTGCCAGCATTTCTCTATCTTCAGGTATTTTATTTATTTACATAATTGAAATAATATTAATTTTTTTCAAATATGCAGACACCATGGAAAATTTTAGGGGCTAATATTCGCAGGTGGGCTAATTTTCCATGGTTTTTCCAAAAAAATGATTCGCCAATTTCCATTTTTTTATAAAAATGATTCTCCCAAATTTTAAAATATACAATTATTTTACCTTAAAAATCGCCAACATTATATAGAAAATATATATAAGATCATTATAAACTTTAATAATTTTACAAATACATAAATAAACATTTTATAGTTTTCATATTAGGGACTAGTGAGATTCGCCAATTTTTTAAACTTCAAGATAATTTTCCATCCTTAAAATTATCCTTGGCAGACACCTAGCCATGGTACACCTGATGATTCCCTCTTTGAGGAAGAGCTTTCTTCATTCCTATCTCCAGTGTTCTTGTTCCGAAAAAAGGCACGAGATGCAAGGTCAGAATTTAATACTTTGATAGACGCGCCTCAAACACCTAAAACGGAAGAGAGGATAAAATAACTTATGAACCAGCTAGAAAGATATCAGGTAATAATAAAAAGTCAAAAGGATATTTTTTTTTTTCTGCATGAGATGAATTGTGATAGTTTGATTTTTAATTTTTACATTGACTAAACTAACAAAAAGTTCTTTTATATGTAGCATTTTCTGGCACTTGCTGAATCCGGTGTTGGTGGTAGTGGGACACAAGGGCACTAGATTGCCCAAAAACCCTCTCGTACACCTTCTACTCCTTTAGGTGCCAGCCAAGAAACACACCATGCCCAAGCAGACACCCAGCCAACCGCTGAACGTGTTGGCAATGATGAAGCTGATATGGCCAACTACATTATTGCATTTCCTGGAGCTACACATGTCAGCTCCACAGGGACAATTAATGGCACGTTGTTGGTGAACGATGAATATGTCCCTATAAAGCATGTACAACTCCCAAGTAAATTTTAATATTTTAACTATTTCATGTACTTTATCTAAAACATATTTATCATGATTTTTATTTTTAAATTAATGATAATATCTTCTTCTTCTTTTGGTTTTATTCTGTGTAGGAAACAATGAGTTCTACAGGATTCTGGAGAGCCATGCGTTGGTAATTTTTGGCCCAACCATACGTACAGGGTCGAATTCCCAGAATTCCAACCTGAAAAAAGAACTTCTAGATTATCTAGAAGCCCTTTTTGGGGTCGACACATTTGACAGAAAAGCGGTGGCTCAGGTAGCCGGCAAATATTTGAAATATACCAGGGACACCTATAGGACGCAATTGCAATTTAACCCTAGATATGAGCGTCCTCTCGCAGTTTCAGAGAGTGAGTGGAGAGCACTCATCCATGACTGAAAAGAGAAAAGGGCAAAGAAAGAAGGAAAAATGCCAACTGGACCCGCAAGGTAAATTACAACTTTAATTCAATAGCTTTAATTTTCTTTATGTCTAAAATAAAAGTGTGCTACGTCATATCCGACTTCAATCTTTTGATGCTAGGTTGCCTGACACCTCAAAGGCAACCAAAGCTAGGATAGAGAAAAAGGGCCATCACAAGCTCGGCCAGGGTGGCTACTTGAAATTAGCTGCAAGAATTGTAATTAAGTAGCTAAACATCTTATAATTAATTGTATCGCCTTCCAACGTTTTTTTAATCCTATCAAATATGATTAAAAATACACAATCATATGTAATGTAGGGTGATGAATTCGGAACAGAAACTACAGAGGAAGATAAAAATATCACTTTCCATTTCGGCTATCAAGCCGTAGTTGAACGTCGCAGAAGCTTGGGGCAGGTCCCAAGATCCAGAATGCCTGATAAGGTAAAAAATTAACCTTTCAATATGTTTGTTTTCGTCCATAAATTTAATGTCTAACAACTTTGTTTAAATCAGGGGAGCAGCACTACCGACGAGGCAAATAACCCAGTTTTAGAGCCAGATGTAGATGATCCTCACGTGCAACCCGATCATTGTAGTGGGGACCAGGCCGACAATGCTGCTATCAGTGAGGGCCGTGACGGTAATTAATTTCCACTTATAATTTTTTCTAATTATACCTTGATGGTTGTCCTTATAACGTTTTTTTTTTAAATGACAAAGAATGTTTCCCTTGAGGATCTTACCACCAGAGAGGAAGACAGGGCAACAGTCCCAACGGCGACAACTGGTGCACCAGGTAAATAATCTCATTGCAATTTTTTTTATTAATATTACTGAACTAGTTCAATGATATTTAAAAACTGAAAATTAAAATTTAATATTATCCGTTTTTGTAGGCGATGCCCCGTCACTGGATGAGACCAGACATCGTGACTACGCAACTAGGTCAGCGGCGACAACTGGTGCACCAGGTAAATAATCTCATTGCAATTTTTTTTTATTAATATTACCGAACTAGTTCAATGATATTTAAAAACCGACAATTAAAATTTAATATTATCTGTTTTTGTAGGCGATGCCCCGTCACTGGATGAGACCAGACATCGTGACTACGCAACTAGGTCAGCGGCGACAACTGGTGCACCAGGTAAATAATCTCATTGCAAATTTTTTTTATTAATATTACCGAACTAGTTCAATGATATTTAAAAACTGACAATTAAAATTTAATATTATATGTTTTTGTAGGTGATGCGCTACAACACCTTCAGACTCGTACATCATGACTAGGGTGGCTCATGTCACAAACAACTGTGCACTAAAATAATCTCATTGCAAATTTTTTTATTAATATTACCGAACTAGTTCAATGATATTTAAAAACTGACAATTAAAATTTAATATTATCTGTTTTTGTAGGCGATGCCCCGTCACTGGATGAGACCAGAATCATGACTACGCAACTAGGTTAGCGGCGAAAACTGGTGCACCAAGTAAATAATATCATTGCAATTTTTGTTTATTAATATTACCGAACTAGTTCAATGATATTTAAAAACTGACAATTAAAATTTAATATTATCTGTTTTTGTAGGCGATGCCCCGTCACTGGATGAGACCATACATCGTGACTACGCAACTAGGTCAGCAGTGCGGGTCGAAAGGCACGAAACAGGAGCAGAGCATGATGATATTGATGATGTAATTAGGAGCTTTAAAAATAGGAAAAAGAAAAAGAAAATTCGATAATGTAAAATATTGTATTATTATAAGACAAATGTTACCATACTTGGAACGTTTTTTGCGTTATATAAAAAAATCATTTATCATACTATTTTTATGTCAAGAATTAATTGCAATGTTTCCTTGCGTACTTTTTGTTGAATTGTTTTTTTATTAGTTATTGAATATTTTTTTTTATGCTCATGAAAGTAAAAAATGAAATATAGATTGGGTATTGGGGAATTGAGAGTGATGTGAGGGGGGGGGGAGGGGCCATAAGAGCTTCCACCTTCACATGGTTGGCCCTGTTTAGTAGAGAATAATTTATTGGAGCAATTTATCTTGGAGCAAACCTCCCTTGATCCAGCGTAGCAACAAAAAAGTCACTGTTGACTTAGTTGCTACTCTTTCATATCGTGGGAGGCTTGTTCCAAGTTCATGTGACTCCAATAAATTGTTCTTGAAATGAAGAGGAGCTTATTCAAGTATGTTTTGACATTTTCAACATATGTTCTAACATTATCATAAGAATGCATCTTAGAGGAAAAAATACTACATCAATTACTTGTATTTATTGTATAGATAATGATGGATTTTGATTGACTTGGCAATGCAGGTACAAATCCTCTTGCATCATGAGCAATACAACTTGTCAACCAGGGTCATGTCCAGGATATTTTTGCTTGTGCACTTGACCAGGTTCGTAATGTCACATTTTGTAAGTTCCGTTACAGTTCATAATTCAATATTAATCTTGTTCATGATTATTATCTAGGTTTTTTGTATGTGTTTTTTCATCTATTTGATTGTAAGCAACTCTGCATGTTTCCTGTTGTTCACTATGATTTCTCCCATTACCACTCCCAGGATGAATCCCACTTTATTGTTACATAGGTTACTTTATTGTTACTATGATTTCTCCATTTACGATTTCATAGGTTACATCATGTAAAGTTGTCAATCTCAGGTTGGTGATGAGCTTTAGTTATCTAGATTTGGGGCTTTTCTGATATTTTCTCCCTCATGTCATTCCTGCATCACCTCGTTGTTAGAGCATGCCAATTTTCTACCACTTGTACTAATTGGCACATGTCAATCCCCGAGTGGTGCCACATTTCACCTATTTTCAGTGAGAGTTTAGGGTTTCTCTAACATAGCTTCAGAAATCCGATTCAGTGCCTGCTTGAATATTGTCACATAATACTCATGGTTTGGATTGATGAGCATGTTCTCAATGGTTGGTTGATTCATAAGAACCACCCATATAGTCATCTTGAGATATTTCAGTAGTTTTCTCGGGTTTCCTTTTTCACCGTTTCTAGTGGGTGGGATGGTGTGGGGTGATCCATCAATACTGGTGCTCTTGTAGTAGGGAATTTGTTTTTGGGGATATAAAGGAGCATTTTATGTAGATATCCCATTGGATGCATTCATAGATGGGCACGAGAGGTCAAGAATTTAAATTAAAAATATGAAACCTCTAGCATGGTAACTTGAAGGCCGCGAGAGACACTGGTTAAAGATTGCTTTGTGTTGGCCTTAATATAGTCGTGATTTATTTCTATTATCTTAATGAAAATATATAGTCTGGTCTCATTAAAATGAGGATTGTGGTTGTATTTCTATTTGGTTGTTTCTCTCTTAATGCTCCAGAAGTTTCCAAAAGTTGCGATAGTTGTTTAGTTTGCCTGTTACAACTTAAAAGTGGTTTTTAGCAATGGGAGTCATGTTTTTTAAGGTTCATACTAATATGCAGATCTTGTAATTCTATATTCAGCATAAGAGAAGATGGCCTCTGCTTTGGGCAGTATGACAACAATTTCCACATCTACCTCATTGGGTAACAATGGAAAGGGGAAGAAGTTGGGTGAAATGTTTGATAATTATGGCAGACAATTGTCTTCTCTTTCATTTTTTTCACCCATTTCCTTTAATCGCTCAAGCAGAAGAGGGACTCTGAGATTACGTGACAGAGAGAAGGTAGTTAATACAAGAGCTATGGAAAAGGAGTTGTACTTCAACAAGGATGGCTCAGTGACAAAAAAATTGCAGGTCAGAAAAAAAATTATGTTTAAAGGAAGGTCACCTGCACGTGAAACTTCACTGCGGTGGATCTTTCCTTGTCCACTTATATTCGATTTTAATGTGTTATTTTAATTTTTCATGGAGGGTTGTTTTGGCATATGGTCTGGCATTCAATTGCACACTTATTGAAAGCATTGTCATTTTGTCTTGCAGGCGGTGTGGACAAACTTGTTGATCTTGTTGGGGTCACCCTTGGGGCGAAGGGAAAAATGTTGTCTTGGAGAGCAAGCATGGTTCTCCAAAAATAGTTTATGATGGTGTGACAGTAGCTAAGGAGGTAATTTGTAGATGTGTGCTCTGGTTTTCTTTTTAACGTTGTATTAGTTCCCCCTCTTAAATGTCTTAGATTTGGTAGGCATAATTTGAAAACTCAAAGGTGAAAGGAAACATATTTGTTACCCAGTGGTCTACTTGGCCTATGGACTAGCCACTTTAGAGTAACGCATAAAGCTTTTCACAACAATAAAAGGAAAGGGTTATGGCTGAGTCAAATTTTATTGTTATTGACAGTGTAATGAAATGTATCTCAATGCTATGGTTTTGGCCTTTTTATTGGTTGAATTAGAGGACCCAGTTGAAAATATTGGGGCCAAGTAGGCTAGTTTTCCTTTCTGTTGATGGTTTGGTGTATCTAATTGAATTAGTTGCCTAAGGTATTTTTGGTTGCAAAATCCTTTTCATTTTTCATACAATATTTTCCTTGTGGAATACATTTGATTGTGTGGTCTTGTTAGATCTACAACATTTGTAGTTGTTTAGTCGTATGGCTGAGGTGCATTTTTATTATGGAAATAGTTGATGCAATATTGTCATTTAATCCTTACTGTAGGGTAGCATGTTGAGAAGTTTCTGGTGAAACATTTGGTATTCAAAATGACACTTGATCCTATATAGCATCATGCACTTGACTTCAAAATTCATATTCAAAGTGTGCCAGACAATTCTTGCAAAATTTAAAATATATATGTTGTTTTAAACCATTATCTTTTTCATGTATTGGATGCTGAAAATGTGAAAAAGACTTTGGTATGAAACCAAGTGGTGAATAATTTCCAGAAAAAAAACCACTTCCAAGACATGATTTAGAAGTAGAACATATGTACTTATGAAGCATAGAAAGATATCCTTGATGCATTTTCAATGTTTGGCTAGGGTTATTTTTGGAGAAAATAACTCCTTATTCCTAGAAGAGTGATATTCAATAAAAGTAAATGCCAGAGAAGAGAGATCATCATGTGACGCAACAAAACTGAAATTGGACACCTAAGGAGAGCTGGTGTGTCTACAATCACTCTGTCAGCATTTTCCCTTGGTTTACCCCGTTCTTTTCCTCTAGCCTGAGTCTTAATTGACTTCTTCTTTCTTCTGGTTTATTTATCAAATTCGTAGAATTTGATAAATAAATACTATCCACAATGGTTGGACTTTAATTTATATTCTCGACTTTATATTATCTCCAAGCCTTATAACCAATGTTTAACTTTCAAGACTTTGTATTTATACTCCACGTTTCTTTTTAAATAAATAACTTGTAATGAACTTTCGGCTCTATATTTCACCACCCAACCTTACAACAGTCACGCTCTAGACTTATGCTAATTATCCTCCAATCGTTTAATTAAACAATTTCATTATATTCTGGCCCCACCTATATATATCAATAACCAATCAAACACTTGTATCGTACCTGGCTATCCTCCGCACACCTTATTTAACCTCCGGGCAAGTTCAACGTGCGACCACCATCCGATGGCCCTTCTCTAAATCAACGACTCTTGGCAATTTCGCTCGGCTTCCAACATTGGGCTTTAATGTGCGATGGCACAAGTTAAACAGTGGTTTTCTGGGGGTCACTTCGCCATGTGTCGCATTCCCTATGGAATCGCTCGTGAATAGGAAATACCTCCTACTCTGCAAAAGCGGTGCGATATGGGCAACCCGCTTTTGTGATTCCACTCATGGTTTTGGTACAGGGCTTGACCATGGGTGCAAGTCTGGTTCCGCTATCCTTTTGTTTGTTAACTCATGTCCAATCCTCGGGTCAGGTTCTGAAAGCACAACAATCTTGTCTCTTTATTAAGTGGGATTTTTATATTTGAACAGTGTTCACGACCCCGGTTCTCTACACAGACCTCGCCTTCGGGTGGGGCGAGTTCACAGGGTTATCCAACAATTTACGGGAATTCAAAGACATAAGAATGGAATTATCAGTACCCAATCGCCTCACAGTTAAACAATTCTTCACAATTAGCAGTTCGAGATAATTCAATGGAAACTAAGCTTGGAAATCATTTAACTGGAAACAATTGTTCACACACAAAGGTTTATTGCAGAAATCCCCTCTCTACTCTCCTCTTCCCTCTCTACTTTTATTCATCCAAGGAATTACAATTTATATACATAACATAAGGCTCTTTGGTTCCTCTGAGAGGACCATTCTAGAAATCAAAGGTCTAATTATAATAATTCAACTAACTGAAACTATTCGACTCCTACAACTCTAACTAGTCTAAGTAATACAGTCAGCTGAGGTATTGACACCTAGCTATTACGACTCAAATGTTTTCGAACCCTCCTAGCCACAACATGTGGAAAAAACCTCCTACATTTCTGTCTAGTGCCTAATGCCCCTGCATCATCGTGTGACATAAACCTATTAACAAAAGTGAACAGGGAATGATTATTAATTATGGCATACTAAGTTGTCAGTGATTTTGACTATTTGTCTTTAACATGTAAAAATGTTAAATTCCAAACTTACATCATCATGGTTTGGCATCATGAGCTTGAATAATTGTCCACCATGCTCATAATTTCATTGTTGTATTCATATCTATAAACAACATTTCAAATAATAATAATAAAAGTTCTATAAGAAAAATCCAGACCTCCATGCTGCTGCTCCTTGTGAGACAAAGTCAAAATTGCATTACACAATCCGACACATAAGAATCTCCTATATCCCGGTGGTATGTATCCAAATTCTTATAATAGTGTCTTCAAGACTTATGTTGACATTGCCAATGAGATATTTAAGCAATGAACGATGGAGCCTTCTTCATTGTTGTATATGTAACAGTCTTTTATTAATATAAAGATTGATGGTTTTGTCTTTTTGAAAATGAAATGTAAAAATAATTTATTGTGGTCAATTGAAAAGTTTTTTTTTTAAAGCTTTTCATTATGGAAGGGTGACATAGATATATGCCCTTCTAATTGAAATTCGGACCTGCCCTTCAAATTTGATCACTGTGTGGGACCTTAAAAAACAATAAAACTATTCTGTTGCGCGTTATATAAAATGTATAACAAAACCTTTGTCAAAACTTCAAACGAACCCTTTAGTCGTGGGTATTTCATCACGAATTGATCATTTTACCATGTACCTTCTTCTAAAGGAATATTATTCCACTTGATTAGGTACTTTATAATGGTTATATGTCAAAGAGATACAGAATTTTTATCTATAACGTTTTGTGGTTCAAGAATCAACTTTCATTCTTCATCTAATTTTGGAAGTTCTATTTACATTGGCATATTTTTTCCCAAAACCTTTTTTAGGCAAGACACATGAAAAAAATTATGAATGCAAGAAGAAGGAAAATATAACTTCTATACCACTTGTGCAATCCTATGAATAATTATTTAGGGCCAAAACAGTTTTGCAGTGTGGAAAAAGTCGGCAAAACGTCCCGACTTTTTGAAAAAATCCCGAATTTTTCCCGGAGCTGACTTTATTGGCCGAATTTTTGCCGACTTTTTCATCCTTGAAAAAGTCGCGATTTTATCCTCGAAGTCTCGACTTTTCGCTGAATTTTTCGAAAAAATCTTGAGTGAGGTAGTTTCTTTAATAATTTTTAATTTTTTTTTTGAAAAAATCATGATTTTTTCCAAAAATGAATATTTTTGTATTTTTTTAGTTTTGCCGAATTTTTGCTGACTTTTTCAAAAAACTCCCGACTTTATCGAGTATTTCAACTTTTGGACCCTTGCCGATTTAATCCTGACTTCGAATTTTTCCACATTGCATTTTTGAGCTAATTCTTTATTCTTCTTTTTCTTGAATGAAGATTGCTTATAATGCTATAATCTAAAAAATACCCAATTACCCTCCTCAAATTATCTTTCACTTCAATGTTGTTCCCCTTGTTGTTTTATCATGTTTCATGTCATTTGAAGGTTTTTCATAATAATTTTCAAAGTTTCTTTAGTATTTTCCATATGTGACTCTGTTTCCTATACTTTGGACTTATCTTGCAAAAAGTATGAGATACTAGGAGTTGGATATCCATAGAGGGCCTTAAATGGGGAAATTTTAGTAGATGTGTGATAGGTAGTATGATAGTATCATATTACCATTCTTCCTTGAGGAACCCACTTCATCCATTAAGATTGCTTTTCTAAAAAGTAACATTGTAGATAACCTTAAAAACATTTGTTAACTATTTTTGTTTGACCATTTGATTGTGTTTGATATGTAGAACTCATGGCAGCTAGTGTTTCTCCACTCATATTAAATAATTATTTCCAAAATTTTATTGTTACTATTACTTTAGGAAAACCATGAAGACTATGAATTTCTTTCACGGACACTTCTGCCACTTGCCTTGTTGTTTATGTACTTTGAGCTCTAGAAAAAAAATCTACAAAATTTGTCTATATAAATGACCACAAAAATGTAATACTTACCTTTATATTTCAGTAATCCTGTAATAAAGTCTATTGATATATATTCTAGTCTTTGAATATGTATGTGGAATGGTTGAAGTAACCCTAGAGATTTTACTATCTCTCTTTTATTTATTATGCAAACCTGACCTTCTCTTACAAAATTTTGAATATCTTTCTTCATTCCTTCCAAAAAGATATTTTTTGGTCCTTTGAGATGTTTTAAGGAACCCTGCGTCCTACCATCAGAGAGACATGGGACTCCCTTAATATTTGTTTATTCAAATATTATTGCGTGCATAAAAATATTCTACATTTGCACCAAAATATATCTCTCTTTCACTCCCAATGCTCCATAGAGTTCATCCCATCCTTTATAAATTTTAGTTTTTGTTTAGTAATATTGTCATTTTTCCATTATGGAAAGCTTCTTCTAGCCACCTAGGAATAGAAAATGTAATTGGATATAAATTTGAGGCCTCTTCTATTTTAGAAAGAGCATCATGTACTAAATTTTCCTTACCCTTTTTGCAGATTATCTCAAAATTAAAACTTTTCATTTTTTCTCCTCATTTTTGTTAATCTTCCAATGAAATTCATAGCTTCAAAAAATACTTTATGCTATCATGGTATATCTTGACTTTAAAGTACCTCCCAATGATATACTATCCCCATTTTTTATTGCATGTAATATTGCTTCCATTTATTTTTCATATGTAGATTTCACCAAATATTTCTTTGAATTCCTTGCTTTTAAAAGCCAATGATATCCCTTATTGTGTTAATGTTACGTAAATTCCTTGTCCTAGTGCCTCACACTCTACTATGAATGTTTTACCAAAAGTAGGTGCAACCGATGTTGGTGTAGAAGACATGGCATCCATTAAAAGAGAGAATGCCAAAGTAGCCTTATCATTCCATATAAATGATATTTTCTTCAAGAGATATGTGAGTGGACTTGAAATGCATGCATAATTCTTAAAAAATGATCAATAATATCATGTAAGTCTAAAACATCTTCTAAGAACCTTGATTTTCTTAGGAATAGGTCATTTTGTAATAGCTTGCATCTTTTAAGCCTCCAACTTCACTCCTTCCTTTAAAACAATATGCACCAAATACTCGAATTCTTATTTCCCAAAAGCACATTTGGATATTTTTACATAAAAATCATTGTTCTCAATAATTTATATAACTTTTCCACATGTTTACTAGTGTGGTATTCCCATGATTTATTATAAATGTGTGTATTATCAAAGAAAACCAACACAAATTTTATAAGATGGGATCAAACAAAATTGGTCTTAAGTCGAGCCCGTGGGACTTCAAATGGCGATAAACCATAATTCAAACCAAATTCGCGTTCCAAAATAGCCTGCTGACGTCGGCCAATTTTGTGACGCGAAAACCAAATGAATTCCGCCCTAATATTTTTTGGGTCCAAAGTTGGGCTGGCGTACGGAGGGAGAGTTGTGACGCGAATTTCTTATCAAATTCACCCTAATCTTTTTCGGGTCCAGATTTCCACTGCACGAGCGGCCCAAACAAAGATCCACTCCTATCCCTCTGTGACGAAACCATCGTACATGCTGACTTCATCAATCAAAACCCACCACTCTTTTGACTTTGTAAATAAAACAAATTTTGTCTGCATCATTTTAATTTTTCTGTGTGCTAGCCAGTCTTCCATGCAAAAAAATTCAAAAACCAATTGTTAATTCTTGTTGACCGTTACCTTGCTGAAGAGAATTGAAGCCGAGTATTTCAGGGTTCTTCTGTCATAACCAATGCCTGTTTAACACACGTTTCATTTCCCGTAAACAGGTATTTATTCCAATTCCCCACTAAAATCTTTAAAAAATCCTGGTTTTAGTTTTAATTATGCACTAAGGTCTGAAAAGAAGTTCAGTTTGGTCTTTTTCGTTCCCAGAACTGCAATTATATTTCCAAAACTAGTAATTGTGCCCCTTTTTCACAAAAACCCCGAAATTCCATTTCTGAATCCACAAGAACTAGAAATGGAAGTTCCTGTAGCTCTGAATGTCATGCCCATCAATGCCCCTCACAAGGACTTGGATTATTTGCCTTTAGCCGATATGGATTTTCAAATTAAGGACTTGCATCTCAGTGATAATCCTCTTCAAATATTTTGCCGCTGTAGAGACAATTATTTGAATGGTTCTGACATCTTTGGACTTTGGGAATCAAATATTCCTATGTACCTTCTCCCCTCAGTCCATATTTTTCCTGAGTTAATCCATTATTGCTACGCAAATTATGATCCCAACCAACAAGCAGTTTTATCCCCAAGTCAAAATGTCATTTTCCCAATAATTTCTCAGTCGATAAATGAAATGCTACAATTCCAACCTGGTCAAGCTCTCACTTCCCTATCCATGGCTAAATTACTTAAGAAATATACTAAGTTATCCCATGAAGAGTTAAACCGCATATGCCAAACCTTCATGTTACCAGAGCATCAGCCTAAAAACCCTCCCCCTTATGGTTATACTTTCTTTACTGATGAGGGCAGACTTATTTTAAACATGATATCTTCCATAATGGGCTTCAATACTAGTGAGTATGTTGATCATTTAACCCTAGTATTGTTATCCATTTTTACCCCTGGACAACCTCCTGCTGTCAAGTACGATTTTGCATCTTATATTGCTGACAAAATCCATGATCAGTTCATGAAATTTGAGAATGAGAGAGTATTTAAGTATTCTTCTGTCATATATCATCTCATGATTTACTTTCAGTTAGAAAATTTCCCTTTTTATGTTAAGAAACTTGATGCCAAAGGGAATCCTAGGTCAGTCATCTTTTGGTCTTCCATTACTCACAATTCCTCTGAGTCTCCTTATTCCTATAATGAGTTTGTCGACCTTTTTGTTCATCCTGCAACTACCTTGTTGACAGGAGTCTCTCCTCCTAGAATTAACAATGAAATCAAGAAAATCCTTCAGCTCTCAAAGCAGTACAATATAGGTGACTGGTACCTATATCAAAACTACACAGAGATCATGATATATGGATGTGAATTATGCCCATTCAAACTACCCAAGTATGTCCCAATGAGACTCTTTGCATTAGAATATTTCAGGCAGATGAGTAATTCAAATATAATTCATTTTTGCAATGCAAAGAAAAAGGCTCAACTCGGGATCAAGAGCCAATTAGGTCCCTTCATTTGTAACTCTAGGGAAGCTGGAAAGGAAGCCGAAAGGATTTTAGAAGACTGTCTCAGACTACAAAAGAGTTTATACTGGGTGCCTTATGATCCAAACAAATTTATCTGTGATAGAAGAATGAAAAATAAACTATCACCATACATCCATCAAAGAATCCCAGAAATAGAAAAATATGCTAATATGGATGAATGGACAGAAGGGACATTGGTTGAAAAAGATAGTGAGCAGGTCAATGTTTAAAATGTAATGAAAGATCTTGAAAAGATACTTAACCTAGAATCTTTTGGACAGGTGCAGGGATCTTCTTCAGCCAGGACTTTACAACAAAATTTTTAGGAGATTAGTACAGTAGCAGTAGAATCTAAAGGAAAAGAAAACGAGCCTGATATACAAATAATTGAAAAATTCATAATGACATAGCAACCAGAGACTTCTAAAGAACAAGTTCAAGGACAAATTCCTCCTACTCAGATCAGTGAGCCATAAATTTCTATTTTACAAACTCCTCTGAATATAGAAAAGGGAAAAAAGAGAGAGGCTGAAAAAACTACTTCTATTGGTGTCTCTTCTGAACAGCAAGATGTTTAAAGGCAGAAATAAACGCCCCTTCTAGAATATCAATCATTTTAGGAAATCCCTGACAGCCAGGGAAGAGAAGACAGTCAGAAAACAGATACAGGTAGTGGGACATCCACTAATTTTAAAAAACAGTAAATACAGAGGCAACAAAGTGCAGCAATATCTTCTTTCAAACCTCCAGTAAAAACTTCCTGGGACATCAAAAGAACATTCATCAATATAAAGGCCAGGAACGATCCACTTAGACTTCAAGTGTACAGCCAATTTTTGAAGATGGCTCCGAAAAATCAAGAAATATTGATGTCAGCTTATGACATCCAACAGGGTAAGATGTTAATGAGCCATTTCAAGCCCAAGGTGCAACAGCCTCAAACAGTTGCAAATTACGTTAGGACTAATTTTCAAGTCTTAGAAAAGGATATCCATCCTTTAGATCGAATTGAGCTACACAAGAAAACATGTGAGATGATTTATTCTACTCTAACGGATAAATCAATGATGACCCATAAGTTGCAAGATTCTTTGGATAATAATAATACACAGTTGCAGCTTGAAAAATCCTCCTCCCAGGCTAAGGATAATAGAATAAAAAATTTAGAGGAAATAATCATTGGTTTGGGTCATAATCCTAAAGATGTGAAAGGTATTGAAGCTTTGATCAAGAGAAAAGATGATGATATTGCAGCTCTGAGAAAAAAATTAAAGCTACCGGCCTCAAGACATCCACAGACTGCAAAAATCATCAAACAAAATTCTGAGGAAGAACTAATGTATTTTCTCTTAAAATTGAATGAGCAACTTACTGCAACTGAAAAATAGCTGGAGAATGCATTAAAAGATAAGCAGGAAAATATTCTAGTATCTACAGGAGGAGTAGTGACAGGTACAACAACAGCAGGTCAGCCAGCAGAATTGTCAGAGAGCAACACTGCAAATTTGAACACTGATGAATTAACAAAGTCAATGGAAGATATGAAACTTCAGGCCATAGAGCTTCACAAAACAAAGGAACAATTGGCCACTCTACAACATAAATATGATCTTTCAAAAATGAATGTTGCTGATAAAACAAGAGAAGTGATCAAATTAGAAAAAACAGTCAAAGCATTGGAAAAAGATCTCACATTAGAGAAACCTTTAAAAGAAATAAATGATATTCTTTGGGATAATATCATTCAATCAATGAAGGATGTTTGGTCCTAAATTCAAATAATGGATGAACAGAATAACTTAGTTAAATTTGGTCTGGATGAGATTGAGAGATCAAGACGAGTTGGGAAATATGCCAGAAGAGGCCAATAGACTTATACATTTTTTGAATACTTAGACTAAGAATCAACTTGCAGAAATTGGTATTCAGGACAGGACCGGAACAATTCTTGAAATAAAGAGAGTTTTTACTAAAAGAACTCTGGTAAAGAATTTAGAATGAAGGTGCTCATATATGCAAGAAGAAATCATTGCCTTCAGAGAAATATTGAATATTTTGTTAAATAGAGGATTGCCCATTCCTATAGTTGCAGAAGATAAGCTAATGGACCTTGATAGTTATGTTGAAAAATTGGACAAATATGCTGATAATCAAGCTAGTTCTTCAACCAGTTCATCAACAGCAGCATTGCCTACAGGGAAAAACCTTCATGATAGATTGGAGAATTTATTTTATCTTGAGCATGAAGTAAATCATTTGTTCCCAAATCAGCCTAATTTCTTCAGATATACTGAGGCTGATGAAACACTAAGAAAGTTGCAAAGGACTAGAGTGCCAGAAGTTCAATGGTGGGAAGAAATGATGGAACTTTTGTAAAAAATTATCCTTACATAAATTTTTGCCTATTTACCACAATATATCATGATAAAAAGGATAAAAGGATGAACAAAGGTCAAAGAGTATCAGAGTAGTTAAAGAGTATCAGTGAAACGAAATAATCAACATAGAATTACTGAAGAGGACAGCAGCAAGCCAAGATATAGGGCCTGCCTCTAGCACATTCTTAAAAGAAGGAAACAACACAACATCAGTTATCATTTTTCTTATCTACGAGCCCATCTGTCTCTATATTGTTGTAAAATACTTATTAGTTATCCTAGATAATATCTCAATTTTTTATGAGATATTTTGTATGATTTTTTGTATAAATACTCCATCAATTGGAGTAGTAAGTGTGGATTCATATACTTTGCAGTAACATTGACTTTTTCGGAATAAAGTGTTGTTGGAGAAATTTCTTTATGGCTTGCTGGATGATGAATTGATGCTAGAGACTTTTTACAGGATTCATGTGTCTGTAAAACAGCATTTTTCATGGACTGTTTTACTTCATATAATATATTCAAAACAACGTTTTTTCTCTTGTGAAAAAAAAATGATTAATGTTTATCACTCTGCCTTCAAAACTAGCGATGTTGGTCTATGTTGATGGTTTATTGATATGGTCTGATGGTCTTTTTATATTTTGGACATATCACACTCCTCACATGATTAGCGTTTTTCTCTGTTCAAGGATTTTGGGTACTTTAATTTATATTTGGAACAATGGACGTCGGTACTCTATCTGTTGCTTTACTATTCTACATACTGCTATTTCACTTTCTTATAGATGCCTCGGGCATATTTGGATGCTTTCTCATATTGTCAATAATCTCCATGTGGACCGTTACTGGGTTTTATATCATGTCCCTGTATGTGACATGGGGTATTTTTCTATCATTTTCTGGGGTGGGACTTCCACTTTTCTGGATGGATATTTGGGTTCCAATCTTCAGATGTGAAAATGTAATGACTTCATGGACTGTTTTACTTCATATAATATATTCAAAACAACGTTTTTCTCTTGTGAAAAAAAAATGATTAATGTTTATCACTCTGCCTTCAAAACTAGCGATGCTGGTTTATTGATATGGTCTGATGGTCTTTTTATATTTTGGACATATCACACTCCTCACATGATTAGCGTTTTTCTCTGTTCAAGGATTTTGGGTACTTTAATTTGTATTTGAAACAATGGACGTCAGTACTCTATCTGTTGCTTTACTATTCTACATACTGCTATTTCACTTTCTTATAGATGCCTCGGGCATATTTGGATGCTTTCTCAGATTTTTAGATAATCTCCATGTGGACCGTTACTGGGTTTTATATCATGTCCCTGTATGTGACATGGGGTATTTTTCTATCATTGTCTGGGGTGGGACTTCCACTTTTCTGGATGGATATTTGGGTTCCAATCTTAGGATGTGAAAATGTAATGACTTCATGGACTGTTTTACTTCATACAATATATTCAAAACATCATTTTTTCTCTTGTGAAAAAAAAAATGATTAATGTTTATCACTCTGCCTTCAAAACTAGCGATGCTGGTCTATGTTGCTGGTTTATTGATATGGTCTGATGGTCTTTTTATATTTTGGACATATCACACTTCTCACATGATTAGCGTTTTTCTCTGTTCAAGGATTTTGGGTACTTTAATTTGTATTTGGAACAATGGACGTCGGTACTCTATCTGTTGCTTTACTATTCTACATACTGCTATTTCACTTTCTTATAGATGCCTCGGGCATATTTGGATGCTTTCTCGGATTGTCGATAATCTCCATGTGGACCGTTACTGGGTTTTATATCATGTCCCTGTATGTGACATGGGGTATTTTTCTATCATTGTCTGGGGTGGGATTTCCACTTTTCTGGATGGATATTTGGGTTCCAATCTTCAGATGTGAAAATGTAATGACTTCATGGACTGTTTTACTTCATATAATATATTCAAAACAACGTTTTTCCTCTTTTAAAGTTTCATTTTTTTTTTTAAATTGAACCTGCCATCACTATACCGACGCCTTGTAAGCGTCGGCATTGCGACAGATTAGAAACGTCGGAAGCGTGACAATATAAAAACGTTGGACAAGCGACGTTCAAAACGTCGGACCACATTTTGTTGGAATTGTGACAGTTTACAAACGTCGGAAGAGCGACGTCTAAAACGCCGGACCACATTTTGTCGGAATTGTGGCAGTTTACAACCATCGGAAGAGCGACATCCAAAACGTCGGACCACACTACGTTGGAATTGCGATAGTTTACAAATGTCGGAAGAGCAACGTTTAAAATGTCGGACCACATTTCATTGTAATTGTGAGAGTTTACAGACGTCGGAAGAGCGACGTTCAAAACGTCAGACCACATTTCGTCGGAAGTGCGACAGTTTAGAAAGGTCGAAAGTGCAATGGATTGGGAAACGTCAGAAGAGTGATGCTTGTTTGGAAGCAACGGAAAAAGTGTCGATAGTGCGACATTTTTTAATTGCGTCGGAACTGCGATGGTATGGTAAACCACGTTTTTCCTGCCCTTGAACTGTCGCTCTTGCGATGACTATGTGTCAGAATAGCGATGAATTGGCCGTCAGAATTTCTGCCAAATTTTCTAGTGATTCGATGCAATTATTCTGGGAGGAGCATGGTACTTGGGGATTTTCATTTGAGAAACGATCGGCAGAAGTTGAGGAGCTTCGATTTTCTGATGGGTACTTGAATCTTCCCAAAGTGAATCATCGAATTCTAGTGTCTCCATATGGTTGGAAAAGAGATGCGAGTGATAGTCGTCACCGGTATGATGGAATATGTTTTCAAATAGGCAGGGATAGCTGTAACCATTGATTTGATCAAGTTGGGTACCTCGCAAGTTAGGCTCCCGGGGAGTTACCAACTGGGATGGGTCAATAAAGATGACATCTTGAGGTTGCCTAGACAGGAAATTTCTCTTATGGCTGTCTAAAGATTCTGAGTGAGAAAATTCAGATCTAAAAGATTCATTGACTTTGAACTGTGATTGTGAAACACCATCTGCGTGCTTATGATTGTCGCCAATACCAGTATAAGGAAATTTTTGAATGTATCGAAGAAATTACTGGTGTGGCGGGATCGAGAAACAAATCGGGAAATAATGTACGAATAGATTGAGTTGCAGGGGCATTAACCATACAAGGCTTTTCAACACGCGCATCCGTGTCATTCCGAGAAAACAATGATCTGGTAGGCCTTGTAAGGGAAACGACTGCATCCGGGATATGAGTTGATTCATAATTTGTATGTGAATCAGATTTAGGACTGTGTCCAGGGAGACATCGAGTGGGCTCGAGGTAGGTTTCATGAACCGAGAGAGATAATGAGCCACTGGGGTTTTCAAACTCTGATTCGAGATGGTGCGTGAAAGACTCAAAGTCAGAACAACCGTTGACTTGCAGGTCGTCATAGGGAACACTAGGCTCAGGCTGGGTTGCTAAATGAAATTGTTTAAGGGAAACGAGAATCACATAGTTGAACTGTTCACTAAACAGCTTCCAATCGACATCCTATTCAGGGAACTCAAAACAATAATTAACAAATCTGATATAAAATTCATCTAGAGGTTCCTGAGGTTCCATTCTGATGTCCTTTAGCTTTATCAATACACTTTGAAAATCGTACCTGAAAAAAGCTCATTGTAATTCACTGGCGAGTTGTTCAAATGAATGGATGGAAGCTTCCGGCAATGTGCGGAACCATTGCTTAGTGCGACCTTCGAGGGTGAGGAAGAAAAGAAAACATATCAAACCTTCATTTTCAATTTCGTAGCGCTCACCAAAGTCATAGAAATCTAAAAGGTGTTGGGTTATGGACACTCTGCTTTCACCATCGAATTTTAACTGGGACAAGTGATACATAAGTTCATCAGGGATGAGACATCGAGGCTCATAAAACTTTGACAAACATCTCGGGAGAATTATTTGGGAATGAGCCATCACAGATATGAGATTAACTGCAAGCTCTCATGGCTCAGCTTGTCATCTGGCCCTCTTTCTAGTGCCAATTCTGTTGACGGGAAAATCTGTCCGGCCAACAGCAGGGGATCTCCCTGGTAAAAGGTCCCAATTAGACCTTGAACCGTTTGGACTAGGGATCTCATCCGGGGTGTGGGTCCGGCTACCACTGATTTCTCCTTTATTTTGGTCTCGCTTAAACTCTATAAAACAGTGGATACACACCTAATCAAATAATACAAGACATATGATTGATGCATTAAATTTACATACAACACTATGAGTGGCAAGAGGAAATAATAAAGCATGAAGACCGAAGGAAGTGTTGTTATCAACACTTCATTAGGGTCACGCTTGTAGACTGTTCTGACCACAAAGGAAACAATTCCTCATGGCAAGAATGCCTTTCACTTCCTAAAAGTTTTAAATGGTAACACAAATTCTAATAAACAAAGCCATCAGCATTCGTTAAGAAAGTGAAATGAAATCAACCACCATTAACATACTCAGAAAACTGTTATGCAATTGTGATATGAATTAAAGATACATCTCCCTTAATCTAAAGACGTTCAGAAACTGAAAAAATAATACTCAATAAGCGCTCATACATAAAACAACACCAGATACACAAAAGGGATTTTTTAAAATTCTTGTATTAATGCTCAAATGTATAATCCAGATAATACAGTGTACTCAGCTCGAGTCCCAAAAAAAAAATCCCCTTCACAAATTTCTGAAGGAATAATTTATAGAGAAAAGCCTACCCTTTGGACTCCCTGACTTTTCGCCTTCCCGACTGTTGAGGTGCCTTGCGACTCAGTCCATTCTGCGACTTGCGACCTGAAGAAATCTGCGACCTGTGACCTCAACAGATATGTGACCTCACGACCTCCTTTGATTTGCGACCTCGAACCATCCGTGACCTGCGACCTCCCAGATTATGCGACCTTGCGACCTAGTCGCTGGGTCACGCCGTCAGGCTTTTAACAGGAAGTGCGACTATCCGACCCGACGACCTGAGAAAATTTGTGACCTCAGACCTTTGGTCATCCCTTCTGCATTTCTCTTTCAGAGATATCATAACCTTGTTCTTCGAAGGCCAGCCTTAGCCCTCGCCATGTGAGACAACAGCTTCTATCTGCCAGAGATGTTGAGCATCCACATAACACGAGGTTTTTTTTAGGTTGATTTGAACCCAGCTTCGCATCCTCTAGAGAGAGCTAGCAGTCCTCTCTTAATTTTCGGGGAAAACCTGGCTCTTTGTGAAAAACCGAAAGGTTCTTCCTGCAATAAAATAACATAGGTAAAATGTCTTCATGATTGAATAATAATAATGCTAAGGGAATTTTAATTAATTTGCAAGAGTGAAAACAATGAATTTAGACCCCTGTGTGGTCAATACTTTGTCATCAGAGAGGATGCATGCATAGGCCATCTTTGCGCCTCTTCAATCACTATAATTTCTGTTGGTATGGCTATGGACTGAGTGCCAAGTGAAGATCTGTAATTTAACTTGTTTTGGTAGCTGTTACCATTTTATGGAACACCACTTCTTCCATAACCACAATGGTTTAGGGTTAACATTGCACTCAGCTCCCGTTATAATGCAACGTACTTCAAATTGGGGTTTATTTGGCCAACACAGGTGCCATATGGAGTTCTCGACTCACCAGCTTTGAAGCTATTGGTGCCCTTGTTCTTATTATAAAAAATAAAACTGTTCTCTAAATCTCCCTTGGAGATTAGGGAGCAAATATTTTCGTGCAACCCCTTCTCACGACCCTGTATTGAAACTGGGCAGCAACACCTTGGCTTTTTGATCTAGCATCAGGGATCTTCAGCTAGAGAAGTAAGACACTCATGAAATCTTCCCATGAGCTAGTCAATTGGTCACTGAGTCGCATCCTTTATTGGCTGCATGGATCTGCAACTCAGCGACTCAAAGGGTCACGCGACTTCATTCTTCACAAGTCGCAGGTCGCTAATATCACCAAGTCACATCTTTTATTGGTTGCATGGACCTGCGACTCAGCGACTCAAAGGGTCACATGACTTCATTCTTCACAAGTCGCAGGTCGTTAATATCACTAAGTCGCATCTTTTACTGGCTGCATGGACCTGTGACTCAGGGACTCAAGGGTCGCGTGACTTCATTCTTCACAAGTGCTGAGACCTCAAAAGGGTCGCGGGGTCGCTAAAATCACCAAGTCGCACTTTGTAGTTGCCTCATAGGTATGCAACTCAGCGACCTGCGCTGAACTGCGACTGTGCGACTTGGTTTGCCCTCACACGGTCGAGGAGTTGCATGTGCTATGGGCTCCCACTGATAAATGTTTTGCGATCTCAAACTGTTATAACCATCGACATTCGCACCATATATTCCAGCCATGGCATCAGCTCCTAAGGAATGGATATTATCCGTTAAAGATACTCTGTGAACACGGTGTACTGTCACTACGTTGGGCATGCTAAGGCCATGGCAGGCATGAGCTTTCATGAATAGTAGGTGGGGCAACCAGACTACTTGATCACCCCGCAGCGATAATATCATGGGTATGTCGCCTGCGAGACTTTTTACAAATTGTCGTGACTCATTTTGAATGACAGACATTCCTCTGTTATTAATATATCAAACTCAATGCTCGACTGTCGAGGTTCACTTTCATATGAAAAAATCCTATCTCGATAACATCGTTCCCGTGTTCAGATGCGTGACCAAAAATATTGCTTCTTACTAAATCTCTTGCGTCCTGCATGATCTCCACTTAGCGTTGTAATGGCAAGTAAAAATGGAAACAACAAAGGAGAACTCGCCCTTTGTGTGGGATTTTAAAGGGGCACCAATGAAACATCCATGCTTTCCGCACGTAAATACTATTACCAAACATGCAGCTAAAAACCTGTCATATCCTCCTGTGGATGAATACAAGCCACGATGTAAGGTTTTTACCACTGGTGGGGTTGTATTCAAATATGCGTCGGGCTTATTGATGATGCAGAGCCAAACGGTCCCTGAAAAACTGCGTGTCAGTGACATCCTCGATCAAAACTCTTCATTTGCGCGTAGTAACATAATTCTTGTTCATGCATGGTAGCATGCATGGGAAACCTCTGTCCAAGTAATGTGGCATGAGAGCAGGGATTGGTTCTATACAACTCACCATGAACAAGTATCAACAGATTGGATGGGGACCGGGACACGTGGGAGGTCATCATGGCATGATTATGGCATATGGCCATGTAATTAAATGGCCCATGCCACAAAATTAGCATTGAATCTGCATTTTTCTGATCAAAAGCGATTTCTCAACTTGCTTACCATTAACCTCTTTCTAGCTTACCGATGGTATTTCATTGAGAAAGAAGGAAAATGTACATGTTATGTGCTAATGATAAATCAACTCCATTAAACAACATGCAATCTTGGTTGAATTTGTCCAACGCGTCTTTCCCATCGTTCCCTTTTTTATCCAATATCTTAATGCTGAGAAGGTTGCAAATATTTTACTAGCCACTCCTCGATAAAAAATTTCCATTGCCATTAATGACCAAAGATTGCGAGCGATATTCATCAATGTGGAGGCACCACTCTTGTTAGAATCGAAGAATGCGGACTCCAAGGGAGTGTAGAGAGCGTTTCCTTCGTGCTTACCATCTCTCAAACCGAACATAGAAGCCAGGCATAGCGTTGTTTTAAATTGATTTGATTTTAGGAGTATATACCCTCCGCTCGTATCTCAAACATCGTTTGACCACTAAATATATATGCTCTAGATTTTTTATTATGAAATGCGACCACCATGCATAGAAGCCTTCGTGCCCATATGTAGTTCTGCTCCATATTTTAATGGTGAGGTTTGGCTCTGAGATTATATATATATATATATATATATATATATATATATATATATATATATATATATATATATATACATATATATATATATATACGTCCGCTCCAAACATTTACCATTGGTAGAAAACCTGCCATCGAACATTTGTGCCCATTTGTAACACAACATATTTATTATAACACGCTTCTATAGGTTGGTCATACACTCCGTCCCATGTTTTAAACATAAGCTTTGATCACTGTATCCACCATAGAAATATTAAGCTCATTTGTAATGTTTTTCATATAGTCTTGATCCACCATTTTATATGGTTTGGAAACTACATGGTCTTGCACCTTGGTTTTATTGCATAATATTTAAAATAATAACCTTGGTCCATTGATCTGCACCAGTGTGTAGCTTAGGTCTAGAAAAAATTGCTTCCCTTCCCCAATTTTCCAGAGCTGTCAACACAACTCAAAATTATGGTCGGTTCAAAAGAATGGCATTTATAGGATTTGTACAATCTCCAGCGAAAAAATGTACTTCGCCATTATCTTACTTTGGTACAACACTCAGACTCTTAGATGTACCTTGAAAAGATAAAGACTTATAACCAAGATCTTCCTTCTATGTTGTCATGATGGGTCAAATTTGTACAGGCCATAAATTATTATGGACCTCAAATCATCACCTACTGTACTGTCTACTCTATGTGCTTCTGGATCGAAATCATCATGGCCAATAAAATTGTGACTAAGCTGCAATTTTCTGTGGTTCCTTTGCATAATCACCTCCTCAACTGTGTTTTCTGTTACAATTCTTATTGTCAGCGCCACCGGCTCGAGTAGATACTAAAATACAAATGCTTCACGAGTATCATCATTGGCCTTTCTGATGTCACTCGACTCTGGCAGTGTTGATGCTTTGCCACCAAAGCTTTACACAACTGCAAGATGCTCTTCTGCTCTTACTGATCCATCAAGACACTCATAATAATACCTTCGCAGCTCTAAGTAATCCTGAAGAATGTCTATTGTCTGCGTTTTTTGAGAAGAAATCAAGCCATGATGTTCTTGAATATGCAGCTTCTCAAGCAAAATATCCAAGATGATGAGCTTTCCACTCGCCAGAACTAAGTGTTCACCTTCTTCAAATGGCTCTGGCTCCACACCATTGAAAAGATAATAATGGCTACATGTCTTTTGCAGTTGTACCACAATATTTTGTAAGGATTGATGTTGAGTGTCTGAACCACTTGTTTGAAGCTGGGAAAATCTTGATGCAATATAGATACATAAATTTTCTTCTGAAGTGGGAGCAATGGAGCCAGTACTGTAACCCCAGACAGTGATGGCAATGTAATAATTCCATTCTTGGCAAGTAAATATTTTGTACGCCGAAGCATGAATGCATGCACAATATATCATAGCGGCTTGAACTGTTTGCTACATCCAGAAGTGTTGTCACCTTGAGTCAAGGTCACAAATTTAATGGACACAACACCAAAAAGGGCCATGGGCATTTCCGTTGATCTTTCAAGTAAGCCGAAAAACTTATAGCCTGCAATGTTTTCCCAAGTCCCATTGTGACCACAATTCCCCTTGACTGGCGCGGTCTTATTTCCTGTGTACATGCGATAGATGTCCTCCACTTCTCACGTTTCAGCTCGCACTACTCTTTTCCTTCTCATTGGTGTGGTGACAATATTTTGGGTGTATCATCCGTGGGATTGACCTGTATGAAGTATTATAACATAAATTAGTTTACTCTTTGATAATGCTGTCCCTAGATAAAACATATGAGACTAACAAGCTTAAGAGAGGTATTCAAACAACATGCTTAATAACCCACGGTGAGAGGGCCTTTAATCTTCAATACACAACAAGGCTTCCATTCAAATGTATGCATGGAAATATCATTACACATGGTGCGACTGTGGTAAGAGTGTTTGAGGGTATGCTGGATGATCCCTCCCACATATGGCGTGATTGCAGCAACAACGTCTAATCATGATGGTGAGAGAGCGCATGAGGGGTTAGGGTTAGGTTGCTGGGATGTGACTAACTGCAAGTCGGGTGAAAGAATTTAAGGACTAGGTGAGCAGAGGGGGACCCGAAATTTCGAATATACCCAAAATTTTGGGTGGTGTTGTAGCGGCTACAACATTTTGTTAACATAATTTTTCACTAATGTTTACTTTTATGTACAGTGACTTAGTGCAGAACCATACAACTACAAACCATGAGTGAAGGGGATGAGCTATATGTGGATCTGGGTGGTGCAGAAATTTCATCAAATCCTAATGCTCCATTTATGGCTATGATGCATCAGATGCAAAGAGAAATGATGCAACTGAAAAAACATAATGAAAGATTATTGCTAGCCAGTGAAGACAAAGAAAGGTTAATTAGAGAATTGAGCTCCGGGAATAGTCATGAAGGTGAAGGTTCTTGGAAAAAGAGAAGAGGAACTGAAAAATCACTTAGAAGAATTTGAGGAGGATGAAGCCTTTAGACAACAGTCTAGAAGGAAAAAGGACTTGCAAGGTGAATTCTGAAAAATCAAGCCTCCCTCCTATGATGGATAGAAGGAGGAAGATGTAGAAGCTTGGCTTCTAAAAATAGTAAAGTACTTTCAAGTTTATGAGTATGGAAGTAACTTGAAATCCAGGCAATCTATTTACCAACTACAAGGAAATGCTACCTTGTGGTGGGAGGAAACTAAAACGGTACATGTGATAGATGAAAAAATCTGTCACTTGGGAAGATTTCCAAATTAAATTTAAAAATAGATATCTGAATGAACGATACTATGCTGATAAAGTTAAATAGTTTCATGAGGTTATGTTGGGAGAGCTTACCATTGATGAGTTTGTTACCAAATTTACTAATCTGCTCCCCTATGTACCTTATATAAGGGAAGAGAAGGCAAAGGTACAACGATTTTTAAACTGCCTACCTACTATCTACAAAGAGATGTTAGAATTTGATAATCCCAAGACAATGGATGAGGTTTTGCGCAATGCAAGACTGTGTTATCAGTAGTTCAAAGGTAGAAATCAACAAGCGAAAAACTGACAGAACAAAGAAAATGGTGACTTTAGTGGGAAAAGAAAAAAACCAACATACTTAAAGAACTTTGGGAGAAATCACCAAACGAAGAAGCTTACAAAAACTAGAGAAAATCACCTAGCTCAATCACAAACAGGATCTAAACAGATAGATGGAAACAATAAGAGAGAAGGAAATGTTAAAATGAGGGAACCTTTAAAGTGATGGGGTTGTGGAGAACCTCATCTGTTGAGAGATTGTCCACATAGAACCATTCAGAACATACAAGTGCTGAGAGAGGCAACTACTGTAAATGAGGTGGCAAGAAACATTTCCAAAATCAGTGCTTCCCTAGAAGATATTTAAGTTGAACACTAATCCACCATAATCGAAATGGAAGGTATGATTGCTAAACAACCTATTTTTGTTTTGATAGATCCAGGTGCATCCTTAAGTTATATGTGGAAAAGTGAAATTGAAGTCCTAAAAATTTCAGCAAGCATGGTTAACTCAGTTAGCTACAGGAACAAAGAGAAAAGTGACCCATAAATTACCAAATATTTCTATAAATTTAAATGGGTATGAAACTAAACTGAATTTCAATATCTTACCTCTAGGTTCCTATGATGTGCTAGCAGGAATGGTCTGGTTAGAAAAATATAAAGCTATAATAAGTTGTTTAGATAAAACCATACATTGTATAGATGGTGAAGGAAAACCGACGATAGTGAAAGGGAAACCCAAACCTATATCAGTGAGACAAATTTTAGCACTTTAGTTAAAAATCACAACAAGAAAAGGTTGCCAAGTGTATAATGTACATGTGGAAGAAATGGGACAACAAACTAAAAAAGAACTGATAGGAAACTTACCAGTCATCCGAGAGTTTAAGGATGTGTTTCTAGATGAAATTCCTCTTTTACCCCCTAAAAGAGAAATTAATTTCTCAATTGAGTTAGTACCAGGAGCTACCCTAGTCTCTAGAGTCCCATACAGAATGAGTACCCCAGAATTAATGGATTTAAAATTGCAGCTACAAGAGTTGTTGGATAGAGGGTATATAAGACTAAGTGTATCCCCATGGGGAGCATCGGTACTGTTTGTTAAAAAGAAAGATGGTACATTCAGAATGCGCATAGACTACCGAAAACTGAATAAACTCACAATCAAGAATAGATATCCTCTACCCATGATAGATGATCTATTTGATCAAGTTGGAGGAGCCACAATATTTTCAAAATTTGATTTAAAGACATGGTATCACCAATTGAGAATTAAAGATGAAGACATAAGTAAAACTGCATTCAAAGCAAGATATAGACAGTATGCGTTTGTAGTCCTACCTTTTGGGTTGACTAATGCACCTGCTACCTTTATGTGCTTAATGAACAATGTCTTAAGTAAATATTTAGACAAATTTGTTCTAGTATTTATTGATGACATTATGAAATATTCTAAGAATGAAGCTAAACATAAAGAACATTTTAGAATTATTTTACAAACACTCAGAGAACATAAGTTGTATGCTAAACTTAGAAAATGTGAATTTTACAAGGATAAATTTCAATACTTGGGCCATATAATTTCAGAGAAAGGACTAGCAGTGGACCCAGAAAAGATACAAGATATAATGGATTGGTCTGTACCTACTGATGTTTCCTTTATAAGATCTTTCATAGGAGTTGCAAGATATTATAGGAGATTTGTAGAAATATTTTCAGCCTTAGCATATCCTATCACATTTATACAGAAGAAACGAGTGAAGTTTGAGTGGATAGAAAAATGTCAACATAGTTTTGAACAGTTAAAACTTAAACTCACAACTGATCCAATTCTAAAGTTACAAATCCAAATCAAGAATGTGTAGTGTGTACAGATGCATGTGAAGAGGGGTTAGGAGGAGTATTATTGCAAGAAAACTCAGTCATAGCATATGAGTCAAGAAAAATAAAAAAACATGAACATAATTATAGTGTGTATGACTTAAAGTTAGTAGTGATAATACATGCTTTGAAGATGTGGAGACATTATCTGTTAGGGAAAAAGTTTATATTAATAATAGATCACATCAGTTTGAAGTATTTTTTCACACAACCTGATTTAAATGTTAGACAAGCTAGTTGGTTGTCCTTCCTTAGTGAATTTGACATGGAGATCAAACATATCAAGGGGAAGGAAAATAAGATTGCGGATGCTTTAAGTAGAAATGCTTGTGAAAGTGTTAATAGTGTTGGGAGTAGTATAAAATTTGATAATGAAGGATTGATCCAATAAGCAATGAGACAAGACCCAAACTATGAAACACTCCAAGAAAAATTTCAGAAACAAGAGATGGTGGGTTATGCTCAAAATGAGAGGGACTGATTTTTTATAAAGGCAGATTATACATCCCCAATGTGAACTCATTAAAAAGTGAAATTTTACATGAATATCATAAGAGACCGTATGCAGGAAATCTAGGGTATCATAAATTAATTTTAGACTTAAGAAAGAACATTTTTTGGCTAGGTATGAAAAAGGATGTGGCCAATTATTTAGCTATATGTTTGGAATGTCAACAGGTAAAGGTAGAGCATCAACATCTATCAGGATTTTTGAATCCCTTACCCATCCCAGAATGGAAGTAGGAAACATTTTCCATGGAATCTATCACTGTATTACCAAGAACTAAATGCCAACATGACTCTATCATGGTAGTAGTTGACACATTGACTAAAAATGAAGGTTTCTTACTAGTACAATCTACTTTTGGTACAACTCAAGTAGCTAATGTATTTATGAAAGAGATAGTAAAGTTGAATGATATTCCTAAAATTATCATATTAGACAAAGATGCAAAGTTTACTACAGCTTTTTGGAGGAGTCTGTTTGGGGGAATGGGTACCAAATTAAACTTTAGTACTGCATACCATCCCCAAAATGATGGGTAAACTGAAAATACAAACCAGATTTTAGAAGACATGTTGAGAATGTATGTGATAGACAAACCAGCAAATTGGGAGGAATTTCTACATTTAGCAGAGTTTCCCTACAATAATAGCTACCAAGCCTCAATCAAGATGAGTCCTTTTGAAGCATTATATGGCTGAAAGTGCCAAATACCTCTAAGTTGGAGTCAACCAGAGGATAAGTTAATACTTGGACTTGACGCATTGCAGGAAATGGAAAGGTCTGTAAAGAAAATTCAACAAAATATCAAGACAAAACAAGACAGGAAGAAAATATATGAAAATAAAAAGAGAATTCAAAGAGAATTTAGTGTGGGTGATCATGTCTACCTGAGCATTAAGCCCAAAAATATTACTTTGTACACTGGTAGTTGTACAAAACTAGCACCATGCTATTGTGGAAATTTTGAAGTGCTCGAAATAGTGGGATCAGTAGCATACAAATTGGCCTTACCTAGTCACATTAAGGTTCGCGATGTTTTTCATGTTCATTATTAAAAAAGTATGTGCATGATCTTACTCATGTTATTGATTGGAATGTGATGCAGGTGGAACCAGAAGGGGAATTCCTTCCAGAGCCACTTCACATCTTGGCATGGGAAGAAATTGAGCTCTGAAATAGAACAGTGGCCAGGGTGAAAGTGCAGTGGAGACACTTCTCACTCGAAGAAGCTACTTGGGAGTGAGAGGAATATATGAAGGAAAATTATCCATCATTGTTTGTAAAGTGAATTTTATATTTTGTCTTTGCAACACCGATGATGATGTTTTGTTTCTGCTTTTATTATACATTTGAACAGTCCTAAAGGGTAAAGTGGACCCAAAGGAAAACAATTATTCTGGATTTATATTATTATTTTAATAAAATAAAAGTGGAATTAATTGTGAAAAAGCTAGATTATGATTAGAGATCAAGAAACCAAATCCATAAGGATGGATAAGATTCATAAGAATTTCATAGTTCTCTAAAAATTCTTGGAGAAAATAAATTAAATATTGAAATTTAGATTGGAGATAAAAATCTAAAAAGCTACCCCGGTAAAGAGGAAATTTACTTGGAAGAGGTGGAATAAAACTAGAAAGAGGAAAAGCTAGTTTTAAAGTACTTTTGTGGAAGAAACAAAAGGAAAGCCTAGGCAAAAAGGAAAACAACATCCTGATTAACTGGACGTTGTTAAGGAAACAAGATGATGGGAAAGCAGGCTTAAATAAGAATATTCAGGATAGACAAGGGGTTTTCTATTGCTAGAATATTTGATATCTGCTCGGGGGTGAGCTGTGGAGAAAGAGCTCAAAGGTTGGGTGGAAACTAGTCAACCTTAAGTGGTATGCAATTAATTCATTTTAACTTAGAATTTTAATATTATTATCCTTATTATGGTGAAGTAAACTTGTAGAAATGGATTTGATTAAATCTGTGCAAGAGTAGATGTTGTACATTCAAGAAAGGTTAAAAAGACTAAGTGTTAGTCAATTGGTAGGTCTGTACATTTAACAGAGTAGTCTATAATAAATATAGCGTGTCTCTGTATGGTTTCATAGACAATAATATGAAGAAGTACCAACTCTCAGCATTTATTATTGAATACTATTACTATCTTAGTATTACTCTGCCAATCAGGGAATTCTGTAAATAAATTAATATAGAATGAAATTAAATATGCATGAAAGTTCATATGAAATTAGAATATTCAAGTAAATTACATATGTAGTAGAACTGAATAATGTAATACTAGTATTGAGACATTTCAGTAATAAATTGCAAGGAGGAACTCATCAATTATTACTATTACTGAAATACAACTTTCAAGAAAAGTATTACATTAGAAATACAAATATAACTTTGTTAAAGAGGAAAGGAGTCTGTCAAATATATTACAGAGTTATGGAAAATCTAATAATATAAATCCATATTGTTACACAGTCCAAATTCAACCTAGGGGTGACTAACTTATACAAGTAAGAAACTCTGTCCCATCTACAATAAACTGTACAAGCTCTTTCGAAATTATGCAGAGATAACATATCAGAAATCCCCAAGTTGGTTACTGGACCAACTTAAAGAGGAAAAAGCCATAGTTATGCTTGGATATGAAATACTATCAGTAGTATGTAAAACGAGTAAGATGTAAAGAGTACCTGCACAGAACAAAAGCTAAGAACTAGTTCTGGTTCATGCATACAAACATAAAAAGGAAATAAAATAGATTTTAAAACCAAAAAGGGATAAGGAAGTACCTTGCCTACAACGAGGGAACATGCGACCTGCAACAATAAGAAACAATTAATTATTACAGGGAATGAAGACTTCTGTACAAATTACCAAAAATTAAAGGTACTAAGTAAGTTAAGGAAATAAAGTAAAAAATAAACAATGGTAATACTTACCTAAGAGAGGATTTAAATAGTAGGAATTCAATATAAAAATTTTATAATCATAATTATTATACTATTATGAGATAATGAAGGCAATACAACCCTAAGAGAATGACGATAGAGAAATCGAAAATTATCACGTTAATATGAGAATAAATATAGTATTCTATAAAAAAATGAGAATACATCCCAAATCACGTTTAACCGAAAATGTTAACACAGAGAAATTATATCTCTACAAAAATGGTTGACAAGGAATGCAAAACTTCTATGTATGGCATAATCCTCAAATTTTCATTCAGGAAAACTGATTTACATTTTCCCAAATAATAGTGAAAAATGTCACTACAGAAATTGAAAAAGGACACTAAATATATATATGAAACCTATAAAGGTCTCGGAAAAGTTGAATTAAGGAAGCACAACCAGAGCATAAACGAAAAAATGTACAATGGGTAGAGAATGGAGAAACGATAGGTACTTTACCTGTAGAAATGGGTAAAATAGAAATGCAAAACCTAGCTGAGCCGAAACAAAAAACATGAAGCAATTTTCTGACGCCAATTAGCTGTATGGCTGATAGAATTAGTAATAGGAATTGTTAATATTAAAACCATAAATGAATTTTTTTTGGATTGTAAGTAAAAAAACAACCTTCCTAATTTAACTTATAAATGATAGAGGAGAAAAAAAAAGGTGTGAAAAAATGTGTTTTACATAGTGAGAGTCCAACTGTGTAACGTACTTACTGGTCAAAGTTCCATTTTGAGAAAAGATATTGAGCCAAAACTACACTATGAATAATGTTGTGAGTTAAGGGATGTATGCATCTCTACAATCTAGAACCAAAAAAGGAAAATATGGTTAGAACCTAATGAAAAATGCAGATGGAAGTAAAGGAAGCAAGTAGCAAAATTTAAAGGTCACAAACTGTATAAGTAAATACTTTAAACCATCATGAAGACCTCCAGACCTGAAATCTAATACCACAGTGTAAAAAAATTTAAAGAACAGTGTAATGAATACTTGTTACTTGAGAGAGAGAGAGTTCACGAGACTTCTGATTCATCTCTATGTCAAAAATGATAGTTAAATATTTGGCTTGCCAGAAGGAATCCTCCTCTCCAAAGGAAATGAGAGATCTGGAGAAGCTGAGATAAAAATTCTTTACTAGAACTTGAAATACGTAGCAGAGGAAAATGGGAGGTTTTTCAACAGGGAGCTCGAAGAAAAATAATCCCAAAAATAATCGAAACTACTTATTGCAATTCAAACCCTAAACACGAATGGATCTCCATCGTCCAGGTGTAAGGAATCTAACAATGGAGAAAATTCCCGCGGATTATGAGGTTAAAGTAAACCAAAGACGAGCCATGTGAAGAGGTACAACAAATTAAATGACTAACAGCCCCGAGGTAAATGACATACAGAAGGTGGCGTACATAGATACCGAGAAGACTTCGCATTAAACCACATTAAATACCATATCGTTGTAGGATCAAATGACGTATTCAATACTGGTGACGTGGATCACAACCACATGGATTACCATATGTTAACTTAAGAATACATTCAAAATAAATTGATAGACATTCAAGGATGACATGTATGAAGTCGGTACACATTAAAAACTTGAAGTGTAAGTGAATGAAATTGAATACGATAATCAATCTAATCATTTCCTAGACTATAAAGTTTATATGCATTTCATTATGGGTTAAAACTAAATGGGAATGCCAACCCCATATAAACATAACTTGAAATCTTAATAAGTCTTATGTATAAAAGTATGAGGCCTATGTCAAAATTAATAACAATTAGAATGAAGCAATTACAAAGGTAAATTCTCTTATGACTATTACATATATGTCCGAACATAGGATAGTACACAAATTTAATTGAGGTTAAGCCAATGTCAATGTGATTGAGGGGAATAAGTAGACTTAGAAGATATACAAGTGGTTAACATATAAAATAAAAGAGGACTATTTCAAAGTACATAGGGTCTCCTTGACATGGTTGAAATGGAATTTTAATACCAACTAATATATGTTCAAAGTATGAAAGATTAAAAATACAGCTAAGTAAAATGTCGACAAAGGATATACCTCAGAGTGCGACGAACAATAATTATTTGATGGTATGTGATTAGTATTAGTGCTATAAATAGAAAAAAAATTAACGAAATGGAGATGTTATAATGCCCGCTTCTTTGATGGTTCATCAAAATGGGGCTTATGCGGCTATGGGGCATGGCTCTAGATTGAGAAGCATACTTTATAGAAACTTCATTGGCATGGTGGGAAGGGCACTAACTCTCGTGCAAATTTTATTGCACTATGGGGACTACTTTGGCATGCCCTCTCCCTGCAGATCAATTGTTTACACATATATGTGGATTCATATACTATTGTTGAGGGCATCCAGGATACTACAAAATTTGATCCCCCAGATCTCCATGGCTGGAGCATGCGAACGAGGCTTTTATTACAAAAACTCCAACACTTCTCCATCAACCACTTATACCATGAGTTCAATAAGGTAGTTGAATCACTCTCCAAGCATGACATCAACGACCCGAGAGGATTCATGCACATCACAGTTACAAAGGATGGTGTTGAAAAGGCTGAGGACCAACTAGCCTTACCATAAATACATTTTAATTATTATTTTTTGATCTTAAAATCCTTTTGATAATACTGTTTTATTTATATCCTTCTACTATGAAACATCACAACTAAACTATACTACACCTTTTTCCATTTAATATGTTTCTTTTCTTTAATTTAGACATTTTTGGATAAATGCATGGAATGAAAAAGAAAACATGTTGAATTTACAAGCTACTGATCGTAGAATGATGTGACTAGGTTTCATTATTAATGCCAGCTTTTTTTTCTTATGAAAAAAAAAGCTCTCAAAGTTTAGTCGCTTTAACCATTTAAATTGTAGCTAGTCTTTGAAAATATATTTAAATTTTTCCTCGTATGTGTTGGGTTAAATTTTAAACCCAATGACCATTGAGATTATAGTTGGTGATCAATTGCTACGAATAAAGTAATGCGTCAACACGTTTGGTGAGAACATTATTTAGTTACAAAAGCGTGGTGTCGATAGGTCTACACATATAACATGCTTGGAAGTTGGGTGTCTATCCTTGTTCAGTCAAAGATGCTCATTAATCAATATTTAAATGATTGTGCACATGTATTTGGCTAATAATTGCGTATGTTTATTTGACTAAAGGATTTCTAAATTATTTAAATACTATATTTAGTTGGCAAATGATAGTGAATGTTTATTTATGGTGATATACAGATTTATAAATGAATATATTATTTGCAACTTGATACCATTGATACCATTCTCACCTAATATTCATTGGGTTTATCTATACATTATTATTATTTATTGTAATTTAGTTTTTAATTTAAGGTATTTAAATTTATGAATAATTATGTTGATAAATGTGTTTATTTTAGAATATGATTTTTATAATTTTAATTTAATTATTAATAATTATTAGATGGATAGTAGAGATTTCATATCCATAAAATATTTTAGAATATTCTTAATAATAGTCATATATGGAATGTCCAGATTTATGTTTAAAATAGTTATGATCTTCTTATTATTTTAATTAAATTGATTAATTAAAAAAAAATTCATATGAACAAGTATTTATGGTTTTTCGGGTATGTGGTATTGATAATTCATGGCATTGTAACAAAACTTATTTATAGATTAATAATATGTGTAGTTAAGTGAGAGTAAATATTCATTGTTAAGAATCTTGCTACATGTTTTTTTTTAATTACAAGACATAGTATGTTAACAAAACACTTGTCACCATCTACTCTATAATAATATTAAATTAAAAGTAAAATATCAACCATTTATTTTACTCTTTTGAAATTGAAATAAAAACACTTATCAATATAATAATACTAAATTAAAATAACAATATAATTAATTTTTATGACTTTTAAAATTTTAATATAAAATATATTATAAAATAACTTTTTAAATATTTTAATGAATATATATTTATCTTACTAATAGATCATTAAATTTATATAACTAAGCTATATTATAAATCATTAAATTCACAAACACAAATTGAATGACATGAATCTTATACCACCACAAGAACATTCAATAGTATGAATTGAAATCGAATAACTTGTATATAACCCATACATTCAACACTATATAAGTAGTAAGTGGATATACATGACTTTACATGAGTGGCAAGTGGATATATGTGATTTTATTTAAGAGCAGTAGTCTAATTAGGGAAATTTTGGTAAGATTTCAATAAAATTGAGTAGAGTTTTTTGTAAATCCAGGTTATAGCTATAAAACTTCAAGATTTTGGGTGCCTTTGAGGTTTTTAATGGTACTGAATCCATTTCCATTATCAAAAACATGATTCAAACACTGCTAATGCAATATTTGCCTAAATTAAAGACACTTCCTCCATCTCCATAAGCAACTCCTAAATTATCTAACATACTAAGCTATCTAAAATACTAAACATCAATTTCACTCTGAAAACATTTTTCATAAAACAAATATTAGGTCAAAAGAGTATCCACTTACAAGTATAATTTTGAACAAACTACCAAGGTGTGGTTACGTATTTTTTCCAAACATCCACAACCTACCATGGTGTGTGGTTACCAATTTTACCCAAACATCCACAACCTACCAGGGTGTGTTACCAATTTTACCTAAACATCAACAACTTACGAGGACATTGGGTTTCGCATTACGGGAAAAAAAGCAACTAAATTGTAGCTTAAAAAATGGATTGCTATGTAAGGGTAATTCAGATTTTTAAATTTTGTTATTTAAAAAGTGTTTTGAAGGTATAAATACATTTAATGTTTGTAAAATTCTAAAAACCTATTGAGATATATTCACATTGCACACGCATTATAAAGTTTAAATTTACCATTAATGGCGGAAAGGAAAAAAATAATCATTCACAAGGGGGTAAACACTATTGGTTAAACTAAATTCAAAGGAATTGATTGGTTAAACTAAAGTAATAATTAATATAAAGAATAATAGGTTTAGTGGAATAAGAAAGGGAAAAAACATGTGTTTTCTTTTGCAAAATAATATATTCAAATTTAATGGATAATACACATCCACTTGCATTGTACCCATAAACAAACTTGTAGTTTTGGAAGTGGAATAGAAGTTGGCCTTTGGGATTGAGTTTAATCATGAAATTCCAACACTGTGAGAAATGGATGGGATTTTGGAAGGCATCAGGGTAACTAGAGAGAAGACAGGATGATAAAGAAGACTGGGTCAAGGATGGATCCTTCGACATCAAAGGAAGGTCTGTTCTTAAATAAAAAACTGGTGGATGGAAAGTTGTTGTTCTCTCTCTCTCTCTGTATATGTAACATAATGAAAATTAAACATCTTATATCAAAATGGCGAAAGCCTAAAAACCTAATCTATTCAATGCTGCTTCAAAGCTATGAATGGAAATTTAACAACATTTGTCCTTGGCCGTCAAAATACCCATTTTTGCATTCAATCGGCATGCAGGCCATATTTCTGAATTACACAGGAAAAACACATGAGGACTCGTTTGAAACAAAAAAGGGAAAATTCAAATTTAATGCAATATGGTCGTAGTCCATATCTCGTTTGTGCTGATTGGCATAAATAACTTTTAGCTCATGGCACTATCCATTAAAATTTGCGACATGCGATGAGTGATAGTGATGTCGCACATATCGTATCACACTCAAAATAACTTACTCTACGGGTGGTTTGGCAATAAAATTAAATCTTTGCGCAATGCGATCAGGTTGTGGGTCCTGTTGATATCTCATCGACGAAGACTTAACTTATCTTGCGGGCTTAAGAGTTCAAATGATAAAAGTTGCGATGTGAAGTATGCAGGTGGTAAAGGTTGGAAAGTTGCGATAATTGTGAAATGCACGAATACAAAGGAATAAGGCGAAATGGAAGGTTTGGGTCATGCAGAAAAAGGTAAGGTAGGTCCCGCTAGATATCGCATCCACCGCAAAACGACATATGGCGAATGGCTTAAATGGTAAAACAAAAGACTTGCAATTTGCACGCTGTGGGAAAAAGGTAAGTCAATGCGGTAGGTGGAATTAAACGCAAAGTTTAAGGCTCGATACTTTGTTTTGATCATTGCGTGGATTCGTGAAAATGCCTCTAGTTATCATATCTGATTTGTCCTTCTCTACTATCAAAATTGATGGAATTGTGGGCTACTGCCGCTTCTCATTCATGGTGGTGGTTGGGAGTAAAATTCTAACACTCCACTTTAATCATAATTGCTGCCATTGGTCATTCCCAGACATTTTCTGAGATACTCAAAACTCTTCTATGCTAATGAATTTGTGACGATATCAGCAAATTATTCCTCTATCCTGCAATGCTGCAAAAAAATATCACCATTGTTAAGTAATTCTCTTATAAAATGATATTTTTCATCAATATGCTTTGTTATCTTATGGAAAAAATAATTCTTTGACAATATGCTGAGTTATTATCACAATAAATTGTGGTTCCTTTGTCTTGATCATGACATAAATCTCTCAGAATCCTTCTCATCCATACTGCTTGGCATGTTGCTACTGTTGCTGCCACATATTCTGCTTCTGCTCTTGATAAAGAAACTATTGGTTGCTTCTTGGATGCCCATGAAATGGCTCCCAATCCCAAATGAAACACATACCCAGATGTGCTCTTCCTATCATCTACACTTCCAGCCCAATCACTATCAGTGTAACCAAACAATTTAAAATTATCAGTTGAAGAGTATAGAACACCATACTCCTTCGTTCCATTCACATACCTCAATATTCTCTTGGCTGCTTGCCAATGTGTCTCCTTTGGTGTTTCCATGAATCTAGAAATCAAACTTATAGCATACATAATATCAGGCCTAGTTGCAGTCAAATACATCAAGCTGCTAACTATGCTCATGTACAATGTCGGATAAACATTCTTGTTGGAATCTTCCTTGCTTAACTTTAACCCCATGACAGTTGGAGATCCTGCTGCTTTGTTGTGTTGCATCTTAAACCTCTTCAAAACTTCTGCAACATATTTTTCTTGGGAAATAAAAATTCCCTTTTCAATTTTCTTTACTTCTATGCCCAAGAAGTATCTCAATAAACCCAAATCAATGATTTTAAATTCACTCTTCATGTTTTCTTTAAAATCAGCAACGAGAGAAACTTCATTGCCAGTAAAGATTAAATAATCTACATATAAAACAACGGTAAGGATCTCACCATAATTTTCTTTAATGTAGAGTGTGGGTTAACCATCACATTTTTGAAACCCATTTTCTATGAGATAAGCATCTATCCTGTTGTACCATGCTCTTGGTGCTTGCTTCAGCCCATAAAGAGCTTTCTTCAACTTGCACACTTCGTGCTATTGGCCTTCAATCTCATAGCCTTGAGGTTGTTCAACATATACCTCCTCTTTCAAAATGCCATTCAAAAATTCTTATTTCACATCCATTTGGTAGACTTTCCACTTTTTTTGTGTTGTTATGGACAACACTGTTCTTACTATTTCCATCCTTGCAAGTGGTGCATTGGTTTCTTCATAATCTCTTCCTTGTTGTTGCTGGTAGCCTTTCACAAAAAGTCTTTCTTTGTTCCTTTAAATTGTAGAAATTTATAAAAACAATAATGTATTTATATATTCTCTAGATCTAACAATTTAATCTTATGTTAAATACATAATCCTTCCACTTAATTCTTTGTGGAAAATAAATTTCCAATTGCAAACATATGAAGAAAAATCAATCGCACATAGCAAGATGTTTTACCTGGAAAGCTTAAAGCTAAAACCCCAACTATCATATATTATGTATATCAATAGAATATGTAACAATCCCATACAAAGATCAGCTCATAAAGCTCTTAGGAAAATATAAAATCATCACACACTGTCATGCAGAAATTTGCATATCTATGCACCAATTTCTTGCCTCCTGACAGCCTGCCTCCACTGCCTAATCCCTGTTGAAGAAGATCGCTGAATGAATTTGATCTTTCTTTGATTGTGCTATGCAATCGTCATTGGCATCTCCAATTCCTATGTAGATGCATTGAATGCATCACTATAGTCACAACTGATAGTCAAACACACCCTTTCACCTATCTCTCCACTGGGTCTCCACTAGATCTGACATGCAAGTAGTTAATTGTTGTATTTCTTCAGTTCCAAGTAAGACACTACTAGTGAATTAATTAAATAATTAATTCACTCATCTTTCACTAGTGTATCTTTAGTTAGAATTAGCACAACTGAGTTTAACTCACTTAACTAAGTTAAACTAAATAACAACTGCCATAACTACTCTTCCAACTCTGTTACAACTTGCCACGATCAGTTATAATGAATTTGTCCATGCATGAGTCACCAACCACCCTAGGAATTGCGTAATTACTTCAGCCCAGTGATGTGCCACATGTGTTTACTGAAATCAAGTGCTCCAAGAGAATAAGTTACTATTTATTGTCTAATCATTATTAAGGGCTAATAATAATCGACATGCATTCTATTTTTAGATTAGTGATCTATAAATAGACTTCACCCATCCTATAAAAATAGAAACTCATATAAATATATAATTTTCTCAAACATCTAGAACCAACATCCTGCTAATTTTAGAATATGCTCACCATTCTAAAAAAAGACATACACCTAAAAATAGCTTGTGGGCCCCACATCACTAGGATCATCATCTTGTTGAATCTAAACACTCCCTCTCAACAAGATAGGGTTTATCCTTCACCCCAATCCTATCTCTATGGTATTCGAATTTTCTACTGGTGAGTGCCTTCGTCAGAATATCTACATCCTGATCTTCCGTAGGAATGTACTGAAGCAACATGATCTTCAGCTGCACACAATCTATGATATGATGATACTGGATATAAATATGCTTAGATATATCATGAAACATGGGATTAATCGAGATTTTAATGCAACTCTGATTATCACACTGAATCATTGTAGGATCTAAATGAAAACAGATCAAACCGACCAGGATCTTCCTCATCTAGATCGCCTCACATGCAGCTTGACTTGCTTCCATGAATTTCGCTTCCACTGAACTGAGTGCCACAGATCTTTGTTTCCTACTATACAAGGAAACATATGTAGATTTGATACTGAAAGCCCCTCTCGATGTGCTCTTTCTATCTGTTGGGATGCCTGTTCAATCTGCATCCATGAAGCCATGCAACTTCACCTCATTCGTCTGTCTATACCATAAGTCATACTTAGATGTGCCCTTGAGATATCTCAGATCATGCTTGCCTGCCTTCCAAAATAGCTTGGTAGGCTTAACCATCGCTTGACTAAGCTGGTTCACCACATAGCATATGTCCGGTCTTGTATTAACTAATTACATGAGCGAACCCACCAACTATTGATAGACAATAGCATCCAATACCCTTGCCGATGTAGCATCCTCTTTCCTCCAAACTCCTAGAAGAGGAGTATCCATGGGTTTGCAGTCCTCCATGTAAAACTTACTGAGCATCTCCCGAGCATACTTGCGTTGAGACACAAACAATTCACCTTCTCGTTTCCATATTTCCAATCCAAGGAAATAATGAAGGAGACCCATATCCTTCATCTCAAACTCATTTGCAATGTCCTCCTTGCATGAGTGTATCATTTGCTCATCAACAGTCAGTATTAAATCATCAACATAAATAAAGATGATTAAAATCTTACCCTCCACCACAATTTGGTATAGGTTTGTATCCACCTCACTCTTGGTGAAGCCAAGTCTAGTGAAATAGTTGTCGATATGAGTGTACCAAGTAGGGGGTGATTTCTTCAGGTGATACAATGCTCTTTTGAGTCTGCACACATGCGAATCGCTGCTGAAGATCTAAAATACTTTAGGTTGCTCAATGTACACTTTTTCCTCAATGATCCCATTAAAGAATGCAGTCTTCACATCCATCTGATGAATGTGCCAACCCATCTGCACTAAGAGAGCAAGGATTGTCCTTATGGAAGAATACCGTGCGACGGGTGCAAAGGTTTCTTCATGATCAATCCCATTGATCTGTGAGAAGCCTCGATAAAAAAATCTTGCCTTATAATTCTCGATGATCCCATTAGCATCTTGCTTTACCTTGTAGATCCATCTTGAACCTACCATTGATTTACCAACCAGCCTTGGAACAATCTCCCAAGTACTGTTTCTGACAATGGAGTCATACTCCACCATGGCATCTACCCATGTGGGCTCCTGCGCTGCTTCCTCAAAGGAAGATGGCTCCGTCACGATAGACTTGCTCACGAGAGCCATGTATCTAGTGAATTAGTTAGGTGACTGTCTCTATCTGCGTTGTGAATTAGGGAATCCTACATTCTCTTCCACATCAAGCTTGAAATTCTCAACTTCTGTGGTACGCTTTCTGCATGTTCTGATGTTTGGTTCTACATGAATGGACTCCTCCACTCCATGAATCTCCTCCTATGCCTAATCCACATCTAGAGGCTCCTCTTTGGGAACTAGAAGTTTCTCCTCTGCATGCAAGTGTACCTCCTCTCAAGCAAAAACTTCATGGCTTGTTTCTCCACACTCCCATCTATTGCCTACTTCGCCTTGTAGACCTATTTGGATCCTACAACTGACTTCCCCATTGGTCTTGGGGAAAATTCCCATGCACTACTTCTGATGATGGATCATACTCCTCAACCATGGAATTAAACCACACTAGTTTCTGCACTTCTTCCTCAAAAGAGGATGGTTCTGTCACAATACCTTCGCTCATAAGAGCCATGTATCCAATGTACCGCTCTGGGGACCTTCTCCGTCTATGTTGTGATGTGGGTGCTCCCACATTATCTCTCACATCCAGCAATAATCTGTCAACCTCTTTGGCACGCTTCCTTCCATTTGTGGTGTATGGCTCTACATGAGTGGTATCTACCACTCTGTGTTCCTCTGCTTTTGGCTTCTCCACATCCTGAGGTTCATCCTTTGGAGCTAAGATATCCTCAACTGCATTCAACTCAATCTCCGTCTCAAGGGAAAATCACATGCCTTTGTCTTCATCAAATTTCACATCTCTTTTTACCACTTTCATCTTGTGTGCTGGAAAGTCAGTGAACTCCACAAATATCCCCAAATCTGTTTTTTTCTTTAGCTTCTTCCTGGCATCTTTGGTCACATGGAAATAAATAGATGAACCAAAAATTTTAAAATACCACATATACGGTCTCTTACCTGAAAAATCCTCCTCTGGTGTACTCATCCCAAGTATTCGATGAGAACTTATGCTCTACACAAATACTATTGTATTTCATGCTTCCACCCACAAATGAAATGGTAGGCCCTGATCATGCAACATAGATCATGCTTCTCCCACAATAGTTCTATAATTTCTTTCTACAACCCCATTCTACTCTGGGTTATGAGGTGCAATCAATTCTCTTTGAATTCATTTTGAGTCACAGAAGTTCTTAAATTTGTTAGAGATGTATTCTCCACCATTTTCACTCCTGAGATCCGTCACCTTCTTCCTTGCAGTTTTCTTGACAAGTTCCTTGAACTCACAAAACTTAGATATGTTTAATCTTTCTTCTGCATAAATAAAATCCAACACTTTCTTGAAAAATCATCAACAAAAATCACAAAATACATGTGCTTTGTTTTGGAAGTTGTCGAGAATGGTCCACACACATCTGAGTCAACTCTCTCAAGGATTGTCGTTGCTCGGATTTCCTTATCATGAAAGGTGTCTTTGGTATACTTCCCCTTTGTACACCCTTTGCACGTGTCTCTCTACACAAATTCACCCTATGGAAGTCCTGTAAAAATCTTCTGCATGATCCTCAAAGCATTGTGGTGTATATGTCCCAACCTCTTGTGCCACAACTCACCAATGTCTTGGCTCTCTACCTTCTCTACTTTACTGCTCAATTTTGTGCAGTCATCTACATCAAGTTTGTACAGGTTCTTCACTCAAACCACAATATCTTTCACCTGTTCTGTGGCTTTGTGACAAAGGAACACCTTTCCTTCATTGAAAATCACATGATATCCACGATATTCCAACATAGCAACAGAAACCAAATTCTTCTTTAAACCAGGTACATGCATGACATCTTTTAGTATGATGGGTTTACCTGACTCTCTCTGAAAGGTAATTATACCAATACCAGTAGCGTTATGCCTCTCATCGTCACCCATCTCAATGTGCATCTAGAGATCCTTCTCCTCCAAGCTACTAAAGAATCCTTTATTGTCGGTCATGTGGAATGAAGCTCCACTAGCCAAGTACCACACATATCCCATCACCAATGAAACCATGCATGCGATGAGGGTGAATTCCAACTCAAATTGTGAAGCAAATTCTTCACCTGATACTCCTCCTGATGCCTTCTTGTTGTTCTACTTTTGTGGACGATTCGTGGCACAGTGTCCATGCTCATGACAACTCAAACATTTTACCTTTGACAAGTCTGGCTTCTCTCCTGCCTTACCGGTCTTATATTTGGAATGGGACGCCTTCCCTTTTCCTTTATTTTCCTTTTTAGCTAAGGCCTCATCATCATTCTTTGATGAGGATCCATCTCTGGTGCTCCGTTGAATTTCTTCTTGTGCCAAATCGGACCACAGTCGTTCCCCATCTGGAAACTTCTCCCTCCCATTAACAAAGTCCTGGTAGTTATGCAAGCTCTTGGGAAGGCCTGTAATATATAGGCTCACCAAATCATCTGAGGCAACAGTGATCCAAAAGCTTCCAAGCTCATCTCGACTCTAAGTGAACTTTGTCAAGTATTTTTGGATCATGTCTCCCTTCTCCATTTTGATCTTCCTTAGTATTTTTTTTAGCGCCAACTTCTTGTGGCCATTGTTATCCTGATACAGATCTGTCAAGGCCTTCCACATCGCATATGGAGTCGCCTTCCCGTGGAGACTCGAGACAATATGATCTCAAACTCCCTCTAACAAGATCCTTCTCGTCTTTGCTACATTCTTCTTCCATACATCAAGAAGTTAAGTATCTTCTGTTGTGGGTTTCGAGACATCAGTATCTATGAAAGCCTTCAGTTCGTTGTCCTCAATCACTTCCTCCATCCTCTCCTTCTATGAAATATAATTCAAATTTCCCTCCAGTTCATATTCAAGTCTCAAGCCATTGAAAGACATCTTGATCTCTTGTTGGATACCGAAGAATAAATCTGCAAATTCGAACCTGATCAAAACACACTTTGTTCTTCTCTTCTTATTGTGATTCTTGGCACTCTAATACCATGTATAAAATCTAACGACGGGATTCAATCCAATCTTATAATGTACTAAAACAAGATATTGAATACTTCTACAATTTGCGGAAACAAAACACGATCGCCCAATCACATAATAAATAAGAAAAAGAGGCAATCAATCGCACAACACAAGATGTATCTGGTGAAAGCACACTTCCTAAAACCTCGCTATCTTTCTATTATATAAAGTCAAGGATCATGAAAAAATACAATGTTTTCTCTCTCAAGAGAAACTCTTGCACTCTTCCAACTGTCTCACTCTAATCTAGGCAAAATCATATAAATACTTAGCCAATTATATGTCTCTACTCAGCCTGCCTTGCTCATGCATTCCTTGAGGAATTAAATCCCTATTAAATATGGAATTCCATTGGTTTGATTGTGCAATCCTTCCTTGGCCTCCAACTGACTCTATAAATCACCTGTACAATTTTCTAATTATACAAATGATAGTTATCATCCCTTTAACCTCAGTCTCAAATGGGTCTTCCTTAGAACTGACATGCAACATCTATTTATAGTGAATTTTCAATTAAATGATTGATCACTACTTGTGAATTGAATCAGATTTAATTCACTTGACCACTCACTAACTCATCACTTAGTTAGAACTAGTTAAACAGATTTTAACTCAATTTCTTGAATTTAATAATTACAACTCACAAATAATTGTACCTGGACCACCTTATATCATTAGAGAACTCTACATGCATGCTCTCTCACCCTCAACTCGAAATTTCCTAAGCTAACTCAATCATTCTAACTTAGTTAACTAATACAAGGTGTCATGAGATGAAATTACAATTTCTCCTCCAATTTAATTAATGGAAAATTGAATTAGAAGCCCCGCTTCAACATTTCAACATTTTTTATGAGGTAAACGTTTAAACATACTTAGCTGTGAAACATTTCACTACTTTTTGTTTTAGTAAAAATAATCTAGATCCATCTTAATTCTGGATGACCAAAGGGATTGAATCTCATTTTCATTAGAGGAATTTTGAGGTATAAAATTGGCCTCCTAAAAAAAAAGTACAACAAATACACTTTATAAGAACCAATAGGATTCAATGTGATGATGTCAACCATGGGGGATGATTCACCATTTTTGGAGTAAAAAAGTAAAAAGATTAAAAAATAATAAAATAATAAAACTACTTTTTCAACTCCTATGTTCAACTTATCTCCCTATGGTTTTACTCAAATTTCGAGCCAGATTACTTGTTGGATGTAAAATTTAACTCTTCATATAAGAGTACCCATCTTGCATACTTTTGATGGACTCTGCTACACGAAAAATAAAAAATACATGAAAAGACGTAATTGCAATCACGTTTTGATGTATTTCTCATTTTTCGTGTAGCATAGTCCATCGAAATTATGCAACATGGATACTACTTGGATGAGAAATCAAATTATGCATCCAACGAGTGTTTCCGCTCAAAATTTGAGTAAACTAATTGGGAGATAAGTTGAAAATACGAGTTGAAAAATATATTTTTTCCTTTTTTCTCTCTAAGATTTGATGATGTAATCTAATCTTATTTTATTCCTTCCACTATTATTTTATAATTTCTTTAGGAGACCCATTTAACACCTCAAAATTCCTCTAATGACTCTCAAATAGGTTTGTATATCAAGATATTTGATACCTCATTTTACTCTCAAATAGGTTTGTATATCAAGAGATTTGATACCTCTTAGTGCTTGATAGATATGGAGCTAAGACATATCTAGGCTGACTACATTCCACATTAATACGATGGGTTCTCAATACAGTGGGTTATTGTTAGATCTAAGACTTTTGTGATCCATAATGTAGGTAAAAGTACTTTTGGATTAATCACATCATTAGGATTAGGTCGACATTTTGAACCAGCTAATGTGGTTCATCCTCAGGACAAGGTGGAGAGACTAATAGATCTCGATGAATAAATAGTGGAGATGCATCATTGTCCGGAAATATTCATTGAGAACTAATTGTTAAGAACTAGACGTTAAGACTCGCTGTTAAGAACTAGCCGTTAAAAAGTTAGTTAGTTAGTTAAAAATAAATTAATTAGTTAATTAAAAATTATTACAAAAGGGTTAATAAATTATTAAGTATATATATATATATATATATAATTACTTCATAATTTATCAACCTATTTGTAAAAAAAATTATTTAATTTATTTATTTATTTTTAACTAACTTTCTAACGACTGGTTCTTAAGAGCTAGTTCTTAACAACTAGTTCTTAATGGCTATTTCCGGGCAATGATGCATCTCCACTATTTATTCATCGAGATCGATTAGTCTCTCCACCTTGTCTTGAGGATGAAGCACATTAGCTGGTTTGAAACGTCGACTTAATCCTAATGATGTGATTAATCCGAAAGTACTTTTATCTACAATGGGTTATTTTATTTTTATTTTTTTATTTTATTTTGAGTTAAAATATTATTTTATTTTGACCTAAAATGTTATTTTATTTTATTTTATATTTATTTTTATTTAATTTGACTTAGTCAAAATGTTAAGCATCATCTTTACTATAATGGGTTGGAGAGCACACAATAATTACATAGATTCAAAGCTGGCAATAATTATATATTCATTTCCAATTCTTTAAAGAGGAGGTTTGTATAGACCAATTCAGATAAATTCTCCATGGTATTACACACATGGAGAAATATCGTTGAAATAATGAAGCAGATTTTTTGTCATTGACCTAAAATGTTATTATTTTATTTTATGTTTATTTTTATTTAATTTGACTTTGTCAAAATATTAAACATCATATTTACTATAATGGGTTGGAGAGCGCACAATAATTACACAGATTCAAAGCTGGCAATAATTATACTTTCATTTTGAGTTCTTTAAAATGAAGGTTTGTATAGACCAATTCAGATAAATCTCCATGGTATTACACATATGGGAAAATACCGTTGAAATAATGCAACATATTTTTTGTCATTGACCTAAAATGTTATTTTATTTTATTTTATGTTTATTTTTATTTAATTTGACTTAGTCAAAATGTTAAACATCATCTTTGCTATAATGGGTTGGAGAGCACACAATAATTACGATTCAAAGCTGGAAATAATGATACATTCATTTCCAATTCTTTAAACAAGAGGTTTGTATAGACCAATTCACATAAATTCTCCATGGTATTACACACATGGAGAAATACGGTTGAAATAATGAAACAGATTTTTTGTCATTAACCTAAAACGTTATTTTATTTTATTTTATGTTTATTTTCATTTAATTTGACTTAGTCAAAATGCTAAACATCATCTTTACTATAATGGGTTGGAGATTCAAAGCTGGCAATAATTATACATTCATTTCCAATTCTTTAAACACGAGGTTTGTATAGACCAATTCAGATAAATTTTCCATGGTATTTCACACATGGAGAAATACCGTTGAAATAATGAAACAGATTTTTTGTCATTAACCTAAAATGTTATTTTATTTTATTTTATGTTTATTTTCATTTAATTTGACTTAGTAAAAATGTTAAACATCATCTTTACCATAATGAGTTGGAGAGCACACAATAATTACACAGATTCAAAGCTAGTAATAATTATACATTGAAGACAATTAACTTTGGTTGAGTTACGAAAAATGGACACTAGGGTTCAATTTTTTTCACAGGCGGCCGCTCTCTCCTCTGCAGCTCCCGCGCCGCAACAGCTTGGAAGACTGATTCCATTTATCTTCGCAACGGATGATCTCATCCATGCGCCTCATGCTCCGCACTATCCCTGTCTTGCTGATCTGAAGCGGCCACTGCAACCATCAGAAAACCAGCGGCAGTTTCAGCATTTCAAGGGCCCCTTTCGCCCCTCTGTAGCTTTGTATGCTGGCAACCTCAGCATTTACCACAATCTAGAGCCTATGAACAGACGCGAATCGACAGCCCCTCTCATCTCCTAGCACGCAGGCAACAATGCAGGGTTTAGCAGGCAGGGGAAGAACGTTCGGCTTTTTAACCACTCTGCTTCCCTGTCCTTTGTCTCGGATCTGTTTCTGTTTTTAGGTGACTATCTCCTTACGTGGGAGAAATATCCTCCCCAACAACGCCCAAGCAGACTTGCTCTCAGAGACATAAAAGGTCCTGGCACTGTGTCGATCTAGCAGGCATCCAGGAACCTCTCTACCTCCTATCAGATCCAAATTTCTCAACCTACAGGCAAGACCATGCTGCAATGGGTCAGCTCTTCAGACTTGGTGTTGGATCTCAAACTGGATCTAGAACGATGGATTGGGATCCCCTCAGGCCTTCAGAGACTTCTCTTTCAAGGTAAACAACTTGAATACCTTCTTCCCCTCTCCACTTACAGCATTAACAAAAATGACTCTTTAGTGTTAACCCTTCGTTTGAGAGGAGGTGCAGCAGGATAGTCATCCTCTGCTCCTCCTTTCTCTTACAAAGATGCAGTACAGTCTGAGAACCCCAAACCCCCGGAAGCCCTTAAACCCAAGCCTTTTTTAGTTGACAAGCTAGAGGAAGTTCCCTCTGTTGAGATCACCCATGAAGGTCTCGCAAATGTACTTCAAAAATTTGCAGAAAGAGCCATCATATGCAGATTTAATAGACTGTGGCCGCGCTCTCAGGAACTCTATGAATGGATCCATGCAAACTGGACTCATCATTGCAAGGTCAGCTTCTGTTCAAAAGGATATTTCATATTTTTGTTTGATAACATTAAGCATTATGAAAAGGCTTTAGAAGAAGGTCCTTGGTTCATAGGAACTGCAGGACTCTTCTTAACTCCATGGTTCCCAGATTTTGATCCAGCAACCGTAGTCATCACCAGGACACCTGTATGGATCAGGCTTCCAAACTTACCAGCCCATTTATGGCATGTTGCAGTCTATAAAGCCATAGGCAACACCTTGGGCAGTTTCATAATGGGAGATTACTAGCAGGAAAATAAAGGTCTATACACATATGCCAGAGTATGTGTGGAATTATATTTAAGCAAGGGACTTCCAGACCAAATGAATCTCAAGATAAACGGCTTTGTTTGGAATCAGGCATTGGATTACGAGAATACTGCATTTCGTTGCCGCCATTGCCACCAAACAGGGCATCTGCAAAACTCCTGCCCATCTCTTCTGACAAAGAAGAAAAAGGATAACATCTCCAAGCCCAAATCCAAACGATGGGTTCCATGCTCACCACCACCAGTCGTGGATTCTAAATCCTCCAGCTCAGAAGATGAAGGTAGCGATGCAGAATCGTATCATGCCCTTTAGACGATGGACGTTTCCACCGATGCACCGGTGCATCCCCCCGATACTGCCATCACCCAGAAACGCGTCCATGTGACCTCCTCTTATGAATCAGAAAAGGAGAGCCCCCCTTTGGATAATTCTAGTCTTCAAGTTGTTTTAGCTCATACACCCTAGGATGGATGGGTTAAAGTCAATAAAAAGAAAGGGAAAAAGCTTCGTGTTGAGGCTTCTGCCCATTCTGGGTAGAAGTCGGTCTTTTTGCTTTCCAATCATATGTTGTAGCTCCTTGATTGTTTCACTCCACTTCCGGAACCGAGGTTGATAGTCTTATCATTTCCGGCTGCCGGTTTTCTGTTTCTCTTGATCGTATCATCATCATGTACCATATTTTTTGTTTAATAGAATTAGTCCAATTCAAAAAAAATAAAAATAAAAAATTATACATTCATTTCCAATTCTTTAAACAAGAGGTTTGTATATACCAATTCAGATAAATTCTCCATGATATTACATACATAGAGAAATACCTTTGAAATAATAAAACAGAATTTTTGTTATTGACCTAAAATATTATTTTATTTTATTTTATGTTTATTTTTATTTTATTTTATTTAATTTAGTGAAAATGTTACACATTATGAATTAGAGAGCACACAATAATTACACAGATTTCAAATTGGCAATAATTATACATTCATTTCCAATTCTTTAAATAGGAGGTTTGTATACACCAATTCAGATAAATTCTCCATAGTATTACCAACATGGAAAAATACCGTTAAAATAATGAAACAGATTTTTTTTTCATGTACACAATGATTCTTCCGTATATGTACATTTTGCCGTTTTCGTATAAATGAAACATTGTCTCCACATATTTACCTCTTAGTGATTCGAATCACATTTTGCCATTTTCGTATAAATGAAACATTTTGCCATTTGTCTCCACAATTTACCTCTAAGTGATTCGAATCTGGGCACACTGGGCCACATATTTACCTCTAAGTGATTCGAATCTGGGCATACTGGGACACAACTTTGGTAAAGCAATGATGGAAGAATATAAAAATGATTAAATAATATATAAAATATGGCAAGAATATGACGAAATAATATAAAAAGGATGAAAGCATATAAAAATGAGCTTTTAAGCGGTGTGCATGACCAATAAAAAGGTGGTAGGATCCACCATTTGTTATTAAAACATTCGAATCAGTGGCCAGCTTCACGATATGCTCTTCGACCTCCTCCTCAAACTCTGGTACAGCCAAAATATCGCGATTCTCATTCCCTAATCCATGGTCGTACTTCTGAATAACAGCTGGTAACCTGGAAAGTAGTATTACCAGCTAACTTTTATTTGGATTGTAGATTTTAAGAATTATTTGTACGATAGATTTTAAGAATATTTGAAAGTGAATAATCTTATTTTTAAATTTTGAAATATTCCCCAAATCTCTATTAGAGTATTTTGAAATATTTCCCAAATCTCTATTGGAATTTTTGAGTTGCATTGCAGCTTTATAAATATTTCTGCAAAGCTTTCAAAAGAGGTATGTGAAATTGAAATATTTCCCAAATCTCTATTGAAATTTTTGAGTTGCATGCAGCTTTATAAATACTTCTGAAAAGCTTTCAAAAGAGGTATATGAAATCATTTACAACTTTTGGAATATGGTCTTTTACTGTGCTTACAATCTGGCATATTAAGGAACATCACCGGCGTAACAGAATCTGAACATTTACCATTTGCTAAAGCAAGAGATGGAACATGTACCATTTGCTAAAGCAAGGGATGGTGCATTCCACGTTAGCTGTGGATAACACAGTAATCTTGACCAAAATTCAAACTCCTGGGTGAAGACTTGAAAAGTCTGAAACATCACCGTAACAGAGTCAATAAGTCGACAAATTCAGCATTTCGAGTCCATTTTTCTCCTGACGAGGTAGAGTTGTTTTCCTAATCCAACGACCTTTTTTAAACCTAATTTTGTTTTCATCCACTCGCTTTTCACAAAATTTAAGTGATTACAGATGCTGCTGTAAAAATATGTCAAAACTCCTCCACTTTTATGCTCCAAATAAAAGTTTCAAAACATTATTATTAGTTGCCATATATATATATATGATATTTTAATTTTACGTATTTGAAATGTTAACAATTATTTATGATTTATAAATATTAGTAAAAACTTAATACAGCATAAAATTAGGCAGATGTGTAATTATTCTTAATGAAGCAATTAGAAGTGAAGGGATTACATCCCATTAATCAAATTAATCAGAACATGAGCTCTTAGTGGCAAGGTTGTTGCAAGGTGTTTTAGCAACTGATATACTCTACCAATTGAGCTAACCCTTAGGGCTAACATTTAACTTTGTAAGTAGTCTTATTATTTTACCTTCTATCATTTTTTAGATAAATTTTTTGATCAATTTTGTGTAAAATTTAGTAAATATTTATTGTAATTGTAAGTTTAATTTGTATATTATACACAATCCAAGTGTTCAAGGAAATTTCCAAGACATCGAGTCTATTTATGCATTCAAAAAGATAATTTAACACACACACACATATCTATCATAATCGCTCAAAAGAATTTTTTCCCAACATTAGAAGAATTTTGAGGTCTAAAATAGGCCTTCTAAGGAAATTATAAAATAATAGTGGAAATAATAATATAAGATTAGATGACATCATCAAATTTTAGAGGGAAAAAATAAAAAACTAATTTTTCAACTTGTATTTTGAACTTATCTCCCTATGGGTTAACTCAAATTTCAAGTGGAAACACTCGTTGGATGCGGAATTTGATTCCTCATTACAGGAGTACCCATGTTGCATACTTTCAACAGACCCTACTACATGAAAAATGAGAAATACTGTTGAGATTTTCTTTTAATTATTTTTGGAGAAAATCTCATGTAGGTGACAACAATAGGATTTGTTGCTAAATTGACTCCATCTATTTCTGATGAGGAGTTAATGCATCCTATATTTGTTGTGAGTGAATTTATGATTCTGGTTCCATTCACAGCTATAAAATGTAAGCCCGTAGAGGCAAGTTAGCATGACGAGGAATGTGTAGTGAGTGGAAGAGATGAGCAGATGAGAAACTCTGCTATTGTATTTCTCCAGTTGTTGAATGAGATTGTCGATGCCCTGTTAGGTGGACGTAGCCCAGATTGGTTGGGTGAACCACGTTAAAATCTTTGTTTTTTCATGGTTGAATGTTGTGTGTGTGTTATTTGTTTTATGTTTCCGTTGTGTTAACTCTAACACTTGGTATCAGAGCTGGATAGCTGAGGAGCGCAGATTTGAATGCTTTGTTTTAATTTGCATGGACCGTGAAGACCTGCGGTGAGCTGTGAATGTTTTAAGCATTGAAAGCAGTGATCTGTGACCAAAACTATGAGGCCAAGTATGTGAACCCAGGCGGTGATTTTTGTGGGCGATTTAACAATTGCTGTGAATGTTTTCTACGTGGACTGTGCAACCGTAAGCCGTAGTGTAAAGCCGCTACTGTGGTCATGCATTACGTGCTGTGGGTTGCCGAGCTCATATATATGCCGAGTTTACATGTATATTAGTTTCTTTTTGGACCGAGCGGCTATAACTTGGATGAGCTCTTGTCAACAGTTAAGGTCAGACGTTCAAATCAGTTAGCTTTTTTCAGCAGTTTATAAATCATGCAATTGATATTGACAGCCGGAACCGTAGACAACAGAGCCGTTCGGCAGCGTTGAACGGTGAACCTAATTTTTTTTTATTAAATCGATTAGTATTGATGCCATTTTTTAAATCGATTCGATTTTGCATTACTATGCAATAACACAATTAAAAATCGATGTGAATTAGAATATCGATTTGAAGTTTAAGTGAAGTTTATTTGAAGTTTTTCATAAAGCTGTTACGAAATGCCTTTGTAAAAAAGGTCGATTTGTTTTATTATAAATCGATTTGGTTTGTAGAGCTTTAAAATCGATTTGACATTTAAAACCGATTTGTTGCTCATGTCATTTAAATCAGTTTTTTTTTTTTGACGTGCCATTTGATTTGCATTAAGTACAATGATGCAATGTGTTTTAAAAATCAATTGGTAATTATTTAAAATGTTATTGGCATATGTAACAAGGGAAAGGCATTTTATAGGTGAAGGGCATTTTTAAAATAAAAACTTCATTTATTAGTTGCAATTGGAGATTTTTTTTTTGTGACACAACATGGAAAAAACTCAAAGTGCTCGGTTTGAGATCGAGAAGTTCAATGGCAAAAACAACTTCGAGATCTGGAAAGTGAAGATGTATGATCTACTCGTGCAACAAGGCGTGGCAAAGGCGCTGTTGGGAAAAGCCAAACAGCCTTATACCATGACAGATGATGAATGGAGTGACTTGGATGAAAGAGCACTGAGCAGCATTCGACTGTGTTTGGCGGATGATGTTTTGTTTAACATCGTGTCAGAGAAAACTGCTGCTAGTTTGTGGACAAAGCTTGAAAAGTTGTACATGACAAAATCCTTAACCAATAGGATTCTTCTGAAGCGACAGTTGTACAGCTTGCGCATGAAGGAAGGTACGACGATAACTGATCATCTGAATACCTTTAATACTCTCCTGGTGCAATTAGAAAGTATAAAAGTAAAATTTGAATCAGAAGATAAAGATGTAACTTTATTATGCTCGTTGCCCCGAGTCATGGGATCATTTTGTTACTTCTATAAGTCTTAGTTCATCAGAAACCCTTGAATTTGATGATGTTGTTGGAGCTTTGTTGTCTGAAGAAACAAGGAAGAGGTCAAATTCAGAAACCTCTACATCAGAAGCAATGATGGTTAGAGGTCGTTCTAAAGAAAGACGCTTCAGTAAGCACAACAACTCGCATTCAAAATATAAAGGGAATAAGAGTAAGGTAAAGTGTTGGTTTTGTGGCAAATCAGGACATTTGAAGAAGGACTGTTGGAAGAGACACCAAACATCCAAAGGAGACTCTTCGACAGAGAAGAAAGAAGCAAACATGACAGATACAGGTTCGGCATCCATTTCAGGTATGAGTGATGAAGTGTTATCAGTTGGTTTGTCTAATCATGATCAACATTGGCTGTTAGATTCTAGTGCGTCAAATCACATGTGCATTCATAGAGAATGGTTTAAAACTTATAAATCAATCAATGATGGATTTGTTTACACGGGAAATGATGCCTCGTGTAATATTGTGGGAATTGGAAGCATCCAGATTAAAATGTTTGATGGGACAAATAAAATTCTAATTGATGTAAGACATGTACCTGAATTGATTGTAAAAACTCGTTTCATAGGGTAATGAACTTGCTAATGGTGCAAACCTTTATTGGAGAATAATGAAAGTTTATAAAGAGATTTTACTAGTAATGAAAGAAAATAAGGTTGGAAATCTTTTTCAGTTAGAAGGAAGAACAGAGTCAAATCATGCTTCTAAAGTATCTGAAAACGACAGTAATTGTATTCGTCTATGGCATTAACGGTTGGGCCATATGAGTGAAAGAGGATTACAAATTTTATCTGATCGTAAGTTACTTCCTCGTTTAAAATCTTCTAAGTTAGATTTAAAATAATGTGTATGGAGGCTCAGCAAACAAAATTTTATTGGGAAAACATACTAGTAAGGGAATCACAGGTTATATCCATTACGTGTTTGAGGTTATCTCCTACAACCTCATATGTAGATGTTCATGTTTTGTATCTTTTGATTTCTCTAGAAAAAGTGTGGGTTTGTATGTTAAAGAAGAGTCGATGTATTCAAATTTTTCAAACAGTTTAGAGCATTAGTTGAAAACATCACTGGAAGAACCATTAAATGTTTAAGAACTAACAATGGTGGTGAGTTTACTTCAAAGGAATTTGATAATTATTGCAAGGACGCTGGGATCGAAAGACATAAAACCACTGTATATACTCCTCAGCAAAATGGATTTGTTGAACGCATGAATATGACTCTTTTAGAGAGAGCAAGAAGTATGCTTAGTAACACCAATTTGCAGAAGGAATTGTGGACAGAAGCAGTTTCTACAACTTGTTACTTGGTAAATCGATCACCATCAACTGCGATAGGATGCAAAATTCCTCAAGAGGTATGGAAAAGTTATCCATGTGATTATTGTAAACTGAAAGTTTTTGGTTGTGATGCATATGCTCTAGTTCTGAAACATCAGCGTTCTAAATTAGATCCTAAATCAAAAAGATATATCTTTGTTGGATATGGTGATGGGACTAAGGGATACAGGTTGTGGGATCCTACTACTCACAAGATCGTCATTTACAGAGATGTTAAATTTAATGAATCTTCACTTGAAAATCCAGATGTAGATGATAAATTGAAACAGGATAATATACCTAAGCTTCAACACATTCAGTTTGAAACCAATTCAAATACTGATGGTTGTCCAAATGAACAAGTTTCAGATTCAGATCATGAACAAGTTTCAGATGCAGATCATGAACATGTTTCAGATGCTGATCATGAAGAAGTTCACACAGATAATAATCAGCAAATTGTGGAAGTACCAGAAACATCTTTAAGGAGGTCTACGAGAATCAGACGTCTTCCTAAAAGGTATGATGATTATGTTACTTTAGTTGCTTTAACCGCTAATGATGATGAACCTTTGTGCTATCAGGAAGCTATAGAAGGTTCAAACAGTGGTAAGTGGAAAGAGGCTATGAAAGACGAGATGAAGGCATTAGACAAGAATGCCACATGGGATTTGGTAGAACTTCCCAAAGACAGAAAAACTATGGGATGTAAGTGGGTTTACAAATTGAAGAGGGGTGTTGATGATAAAGAAGACAGGTACAAAGCGAGGCTGGTCGCGAAAGGTTTTTCTCAGAAAGCAGGCATTGACTTTCATGAGATTTTTTCACCAGTTGTAAAAATTGTTTCAATTCGGATTGTGTTAGCATTAGTTGCTTTACTTGATTTAGAATTACAGCAACTACATGTTAAAACTACATTTTTACATGGAGATTTAGATGAGGAGATTTACATGGAACAACCGGAAGGGTTTGTTCAAAATCGCAACAAGAAATTTGTTTGCAGGCTCAAGAAATCATTCTATGGTCTGAAGCAGTCGCCTCGACAATGGTACAAGAAAAATGGTACAAGAAATTTGATTCTTTCATGATGAGTCAAAATTATATAAGAAGTGAATATGACCATTGTATTTACTTTAAGAAATTAAGTAATGGCATGTTCATTATCTTAGTGTTGTATGTTGACGATATGGTTTTAGCAAGCAAAAGCATAACAGAGATCAACAGGTTAAAGGCTCAGATGGCTAGGATGTTTGATATGAAAGATCTAGGAGCAACAAGACAGATTTTGGGCATGGAGATTTTCAGAGACAGGAGAAATGGTAAGCTGTGACTATCACAACAGAAGTATATTGAGAAAATACTCTTGAGGTTTGGTATGAACAATGTGAAGCCTGTTTCAATCCCTTTTTCTTCCCATTTTAAGCTTTCTTCAAGTTTATGTCCTAACACTAATGAAGAAAATGAATATATGTCTCGAATTCCATATGCCAATGTAGTAGGTTGTTTGATGTATGCGATGGTTTGTACTCGACCAAATATTTCACATGCAGTTGGGGTTGTCAGCAGGTATATGGAAAATCCAGGAAGAGAACACTGGTCAGCAGTGAAATGGGTGCTTCAGTATCTGAGAGGCACAAGTGATTATTGTATCACTTATAACAAAAGTAGTGAATTTTTTTGCGGATATGTTGATTCTGATTTTGCAGGTGATTTGGATAAGAGAAGGTCAACTTCAGGGTATGTCTTTACTCTTGCAAGTGGAGCTATTAGCTGGATGTCAAACCTACAGAATATTGTTGCTTTATCCACTACAGAAGCAGAATACATAGCTGCTTCACACGCTTGCAAAGAAGCAGTTTGGTTGAAAGGTTTGTTTGGTGAGTTTGGTAGGTTGCAGGACAACATCAAGTTATTTTGTGATAGTCAAAGTGCAATTCACTTGGCTAAAAATCCCGCCTATCATATTAAATCAAAGCATATACATATCAAGTACCATTTTGTAAGACAGGTTATCACTGAAAGGGGAGTCTCTCTTGAAAAAGTGCATACAAAGGAAAACTGTGTAGACATGTTCACGAAACTAGTTCTGTTAGAGAAGCTACGATGGTGTCTGGCTTCTCTTGGCTTGCAGAAAAGATAAAATAATAAGGGAACAGGGTATCAGGCTAATTGTTGTCAAGGTGGAGATTGTTGAGATTTTCTTTTAATAATTTTTAGAGAAAATCTCATGTAGGTGACAACAATAAGATTTCTTCCTAAATTGACTCCATCTATTTATGATGAGGAGTTAATGCATCCTATATTTGTTGTGAGTGAATTTATGATTCTGTTTCCATTCATAGCTATAAAATGTAAGCCGGTAGAGGCAAGTTAGCATGATGAGGAATGTGTAGTGAGTGGAAGAGATGAGCAGATGAGAAACTCTGCTATTGTATTTCTCCAGTTGTTGAATGAGATTGTCGATGCCCTGTTAGGTGGACGTAGCCCAGATTGGTTGGGTGAACCACGTTAAAATCTCTGTTTTTTCATGGTTGAATGTTGTGTGTGTGTGTTATTTGTTTTATGTTTCCGCTATGTTAACTCTAACAAATACATGAAAAACGTAATTGCAATTACGTTTTTTCATGAATTTCTCATTTTCCGTGTAGCAGGGTCCATCGAAAGTATGCAACATGGGTACTCCTTGGATGCGGAATTAAATTTTACATCCAACGAGTACTCCCACTCGAAATTTGAGTAAAACCTTACGGAGATAAGTTGAAAATACGAGTTGAAAAAAGTCATTTTTTTATTTTTTTATTTTTTTACTCCAAAATTGGTGAATCATCCCCCATGGTTGACATCATCATCTTGAATCCTATTGGTTTTTATAAATTTTATTTTGGTTGTACATTTTTCTTAGGAGGCCCATTTTAGACCTCAAAATTTCCCTAATGATTTTACACTCTAAAAGATATCTATACCATAAGAGATTTAATTTTTCTCTATGCTTACTAAAAACATAGTTAAAATAAATTTATATTAATATCTAATTATATAATATATTAAAATATATTATTTTATTAATATATCATTTTTACTATTATATTACTTATTGTAATAATAATAATATATTATTAATACTATTGATAACGTTATGTCGTTTTATCTGATTTCGAGATCAAAAATAGGCTCAAAAATGAAAGTGTTTGGAGTCTCTTGAAAATGGCGTCAATTCATAGCATTCGTCGTCCTGATTCCAATGATGCTTGAATCGCTTCAATTCAACGTCGTATGGCAAGAATATAAGGACTTCACGCAGAGGCAATGTGGATTACTTTGATTGGAGATCAAATGCACCAATTGAAACATAACAAGAAGGAATGAGATTGGGAAAGTTAATGAGATTTTTACTCATTTATTTGCTAGGAGAAGATAAAATTTCCAGGTCCAAAAGTTCCTATTGGGGAGGTAACATCCGGAGATCAAAAATAGGCTGAAAAAAATTGTTTAGAATCTCTTGAAACTAGCGTCAATTCGTATTTTTCATCGTCCTAATTCCAATGATGTTTGAATCGCCTCAATTTGGCGTAGTATGACGAAGCTATGATGTTCTGAAGTTTATGACCAACAGCAAAAAAAATTGCAGATGGATTGACTGGGCAGTCTATACTGTTGATGTCATGATGACATCAGCATGCCAACTGGGCTTATGAAGGTCTAATCATAGCTCGCCATTTGTTGCTCTGTACAGGGATGTGTTGGCATCATTTTATTGGTCTGTGCAGATTTTGTAGCCCAATATAAGGTCGCCACGTGGCCCAACCAGAGGTCTCCACGTGACGCCTCATCACTGGCAAAACATTTTGGTGTAAGCCCGAAGGCCTAGACCTGCCGAATACAATCTCCGCTTTCCACCATCGTGTCAAACGTTTGGTTCTTAACAACCTATGGGCATAGTTTATATTTTAATTTGAGTGGTTTTCGCATTAGGGGAGAGGGGTTGGGCATTGGCCCTAGCCCCTGGACATGCTCGCACCCATAGGACGCTAGCAGAAGGCTTAGCGGAGGCCAACGGGGACCAACCCCAGCCCCTGGTCACGACACTTGTCACAGGACCGAGCGCGAGATTGGAGGGCGCTACTGGACTAGGGGTGTGGATTCATCCCCAGCCTTCGGTGTTATGGGACAGCATATGCCCATGAGAAGGAGCCTATGCTAGAGGGCGCGGGCAGATAGCCTCGTCCCTTAGTTCTCACCATACCACATGATCATTACCAAGAGCTCTTGCAGAGGGCATAGGAAATTAGCCCCAGTCCCCAACCACATCACCAACCATATGACCGTGTTCCGACGAGGAAGGAGCTACCGCCAACGGGGGTGGACCGTTGTCCCTAGCCCCCAGCCGTATGCGCTCCATGTGGCCCTATTTTTGCGCATAAGGGTTATTGGGCATTTTAATGACGCAACAAATTGTACCTTTTGCAGGTGAAATTGTCTCTTCCTAAACTATGAAAAGGTCGAAAATCTCGCACTGTTTGTAGGTTTGGCCAAATTGTGGGACATATAACATAGCTTGGCTTAGAGAAGTATAACTTTCACAATTTTAAACCTTTTTGAGCTCAAGAAGAGCCTAGATGGGAGTTTTTGAGCATCCTAGACTCATTGGAAACCTTATTTTTTTTATTTGAGCACTTCCTGAATGACTTTTTTGCAGGATTGAGTATTTTAGTGCCAAAGGAAATCACAGGTTTGAAGTAGTTTTGAAGGAATTTTGAGCATGGACAAAACCTTGTAGGAGTTTTCCAGCCTTCTTATTTTATCTACAGCAGTTTTTACTTCTGTAGTGCAGCTCTTTTTAGACGTTTCTCATTATGTGTTCATGAGAGAAGCTCTTTTTAGTACTTCAATGTAGAGTTGTCGTGCATTTTGTGTTTGGTTTTCAGGTGGAGTACAAGGACCTGATATGTGAGCCGTTTTTATGTTGACCTTTTCATGACTTGTTGTAGGGAGTCATATTTTTGGGGTGAAAATTCTTTGTAGGAGAATGTTTCCTTATAGGAGAAACAATCCATTCAATTGTAAACAATTTGTATGTACTCTTTTTCAACTAAAATCAATGGAGAGTTCTAGTTGTTGGAGCAGGCATGAAGACGTAGCCCAGGAGGGGTAAACTCCGTTATCAATTGTTGGTTTCTTCTCTTCATGTTTTTTTATTTTAATTGTACGTGAATGTGTTACTTGTTAAAGTTCATGTGAAAACTAACTCACCACCTTTAAGAGATTATGAAACTTGTTTACATTTAAAGACCCATTTTCTTTACTTGCAAAGCATAAGAGGACAGTTAGTCTTTGAGAGGATAATTTATCCTCCAGTTTTTCAGAACATGTGGTATCATAGTTGGTTTTGACCAAGTTACAAGTATGGGAAAGAAGCTGAAGCGTGAAATAATTCAAGAGTTAGAGGAGATTAAATTGTCTCTTCGAATGGAGAATGTTGAGCTGAGGATATTGCTTGAGGTTGTTGAGGAGGAGAAGAGGCAAATGTGCCTTCAATTGCAGCATGTGTTGGAGGAATAGATTGGTGAGAGTTCCATTCCATAAGCGACAAATAATCCCTCCAAAATGAATCCAATTTGTGGGCATGGTCCAAACAGAGGATATGGACCCTATGTGGAGAATGATACTTGTGAGTCTTGTCAGCATTTAAAAGATTCTCCTTATGCGTCTGTTGTAAAGTGGATGGCTTGAATATTCATCAACTTCATCATAAGCGTCTGAAATAGGAAAGATAGGTGACAAATCAAAGGAGGTAATTAGCATCACTAGTTCTACTCCTTCCGTTTATGTTGATAACACATCTTTTGCAGCCTTTGAAAATATTTTAAAAGGTATTGGTATAAAAATGTTTACCCGTATAGGTTATGAAGGAGGATGTCTCGGAATCAATGGCCAAGGTACCACTAATCCTATTGAGGTGAAGTAGCGACCATGATATGAAGGATTGGGTTATGGTCATGGAGAGTTTGGAGAGTGCTCTAAACTTTTTGAGGAAAATAAATCATCAAGTGATGATATTTCGCACCATGATGGTAGTGATAATGGAAATTTGACTTCGAAGAGAGATGAAGGTCTCAAAGGACATGAAAAGTCCATTCCTCATCATCAAAATCACATCTCAAAAGATAGGTATAAGTGTCATGGGGACTTTTAAAATGTTGGTGATTTTGATTATTTATGGGACATGTTCCCTTGCACATTTTGTGATGCATTTGACCATTCTGTGGCTAATTGTGAGAAACGCAAAGAGATGTTCAAGAAAATGGACCAAATCCTTGGAAAAAAGCATGAAAAACGTCTCTCAAGTTTGAATACTTTCTTGTTGATGGAAAAGCGAAAGAATTTTTATACCCATTGTAACATGAATGGGCATCAAATTATAAGGTGTTGGAAACTTCATTTGGAACTTCATCCCAAGAAGGAAAAAAAGGTCATGGAATCCATTGCAAGGAAAGTGATAGGTGGCAAAGAGGAAATTGATGTAGTTCCTGACGCAACCTTCAAAGCAAAGCAGATGCAGAAGAGAACCCATAAGCCTGGGATAGGCAGAGGATGGGTAGACTATTTTGTATAGTTTGATAGCTTTGTAAAATTTTAAATAATTGTTGTATATTCTCGTTTGGGTACTTTGTAAAGTGAAGTCGTGTACAATCACTTCTTTGCAACAAGTGTGTTTTCTTTGACATGTTATGTTTTCTTCGCTTGATGATGATTCCAATTGTTTTAGGAATTTTTGGAATTAGCATTTTTATGTCATCCAGTATGTCTACAGTTGTGTCATGCACTCATTGATACAAGTCACTTGAATATGAAGCTTGTTTATGAATTTAATCTTTGATAAAGATTGTGCACAAGATTACCATGTTTATGTGGGAAAATCCACGTATGTCATTGAATAAATGTAGCCAGTGTACTTAAGAGTACCAGTGAAGTTTGAGGACAGTAAAGAAAACTATGATTCAGTGCATGACAAGAATTGAGTTGCTTCTGATTTCCAAGATGGAAGATCAAGTTTGTCTTGAGAAAAAAAAGGGACTTCAAGATAAATTTTGTTTGAGGCAAAGAAAGATGATTTTGGAGAGAATGTTCATATTCCATCCATCAAAGTTTTTGTTCCTGCATGTTTAGAAGAATTGTGGCTCAATTGTTGACAGGAAGATAAGGACTTCACACAGAGGCAAGGTGGAGTACTTTGTTTGGAGCTCGAATGCACCAATTGAAACAAAAGAAGGAATGAGATCAAGAAATTTAATGAGTTTTTCCTCATTTATTTGCTAGGAGAAGGTAAAATTTTCGGGTCAAAAAGTTCCTAGTGGGGAGGTATGATCCAGAGTTCAAAAATAGGCTAAAAAAATAGTGTTCAGAATCTCTCAAAATCGACGTCAATTCGTATTGTTCATCGTCTTGATTCCAACAATGCTTGAAACACCTCAATCTGACGTCATATGATCAAGTTATGATGTTGTAAAGTTTTTGACCAACAACAAAAAAAATTGCAGATGGGTTGACTGGGCAGTTTGTACTGCCTATGTCATGATGACGTCAGCATGCCAACTGGGCGTACAAAGGGTCAACCAAAGCTCACCGTGTGTCACTTCGTACAGGGATGTGTTGGATACATTTTATTGGTCTGTGAAGATTTGGTGGCCCAATAGAATGCCCCCAACGTGGCCCAACCAAAGGCCACCAGGTGGTGCCTCGTCATTGGTCAAAATTTTTGGTATAGACCTGAAGTCCTTGGTAGGGTTCGAACCCTAGACCTGACGCATATAATCTCCACTCTCCACCACCGTGCCATATGTTTGGTTCTTAACCAAGTATGGGCGCAGTTTATATTTGAATTTGAGACATAGCCGAGGAGGGGTGAACTTCGTCATCACATGTTGGTTTATTCTCTTCATGTTTTGTTATTTGAGTTTCTATGTGAATGTGTTACTTGTTAAAATTCATTTGAAAACTAACTCACCACCTTGAAGAGATTGTGAAACTTCTTTACCTTTAAAGACCCATTTTGTTTACTTACAAAGCATCAAAGGACGGTCAGTTTTTGAGAGGAGAAGTTCTCCTCCAATTTTTCATATCAATATCATTATTATGTCAAAATATTAAACTAATGTCAAAACATTCTCCTCCTTGCATATTCAAATATCTAAAAAATTCCTTTGATAATGTTGGACACTTCAATCTCAATGTTTCATTTTATTTAGGCTTACCTTTCTCATTCTTAATATCATAAGAATTTTATTTCAAATTGTTAGTGTGGAGTTTCTAATTCAAGTTTTGAAATATTTGAATAATAACTATTTCATAAACATTGGTATATTTAATATTTTACTAAATAAATAAAATTTTACTATATATATTTATCATAATTATAAAAACATATCATATTTGGTACTAAAAAATACATGACAATATTGTAAATCTTAGGCATTCACATAAAGTTTCTATTAACAATTCATAAAATGTATGCATTACAACAGAGAGCATTTAAGAAGAAAGAAATAACCAATATTTCATTAACGTCATTAAAAAAAGCATACCCTTGCATCATACACATTTGGCCATAAGGTTATTCTCACAAAGGACATAACTTTAATTCTAAGGCTACTGAAAGGCCCACCAAAAGCTCTTACCATAGGACACACCACAAATCTTGAATTTTTTTCTTATCCATCATTTTATAGGGTCTCCATAATAACCATAATAATCATATCTTCCTAGACTTTTTGCTACCATAATAAAAAGAAGGGGGAAAGAGGGTCACCTTGTCTAAGTCCACGAATGGGGTTAAAGGGCATAGATGGAGCTCCATTCAAAAGGATAACAGCCCCATAACCAACTTAATTGCTTACTATAATTGAGGAATTCCTTTACTGAAACTAGTGGGCTATACATTGAAATACAATTCATGGTGCAGTATAAAATAGCTATACATGGTGTAAAACCATGTGCATGCACCATGACTTCATGTAGGCCAACCCTTCTAGCACATTCTCCTGCACATTTCTTCCAAGTGCTTTCCTTTGGTGCCAACAAGCCCCCAACACTAATACATATCTCATTCTTGAGGAAACAACTTCTACTTATGCAAAACTAAAGTGATTGATGGGATCTTTGTCAAGATTTGTTGTACAAAACTCTAGAATTCAAAATCTAATTCATTGAATGATTGTAGTAGAACCTTCAAATCTTGGAAAATTTTTACAACCACTTCCTTTATAGAAGACCCCAAGCTAGGCTGCTTATTTCATTCCCTAATTGAATCACCTTGGTTGCATTACTCTAGAATTTTATGAATGTAGAATATTGCAGCTCATACTGTTCTTGAGACTCATGTACGATGGTAAAGATCATCTTGTACACGGGTTTATTTTCAGTTTATGGCTCTTCTTAGTTTGAGCCTCTAATTCTTTCAACACTTCCACATCCTCCCTTTGTTTGGAATACAACTCCTCTAACCACTATGCAATATTATTTTTGTTAACACCCTATATGATACAAAAGGGTAAGTTCCCCAAGGTTGTTTGAATATATGTGCATGAGAGTATGAATATATTATACATTTCAATTATTTCAATCTCAAAATGAATAGAATCAATGTACCTCTTGACTAGGATAGATGAAATTCAAAGTGACTCAATGGTATCTTGGATCATCTATGTATACCACTTCTAAAACACCTTATTGGTTTCCTTCTAAACTTATATGTATGTGTGATGCTACCAAACATTAGACTTAGTTATAGGAAATGAATTTACACGAGTGGAGGCTTCTAAACTACATTGTCAATAAAAGTAGGAACCTACATTTATATGTATGTGTGGTGCTACCAAACATTAGACTTAGTTATAGGAAATGAATTTACACGAGTGGAGGCTTCTAAACTACATTGTCAATAAAAGTAGGAACCTACTATAATAGAATCCCCTTAATTCTCTTGTGCATAAAATAAATCTTGAATAAATTCATTCATAAGTTACCTATACTAACACATCTTGATTTCCTGGACAAACCTATCTATCACTAATAAAACCCCCAATGGGAACTCATACTTCATGTACTTGGAAATAAACTTGCAAGCAAGAAATTATGTGGAAAATAAAACACTTGAATATTTGATCATTAAAAATATTGCATCTTACATTCCTTAGTGGATTCCATATCTCTAATACAAACATCATGTACATGGGAATTGTGGGATAAGATGGTGTTTATGGGATCCTAACTATCCTCAGAAGAGATGAGACCAGATGCATTGTTTCCATGTCTATAGGGTAAACAAAATCCAACCAAAGGAATCCAATCCAATAAGAACTAATTGTATCATTTGATGATGGGGTTTGGCCAAAATATGGAACGACCAATAGGGTCATGATGCCAGACTTATAAATTGTCCTGAGACATTCCTTGGGGATAACTTTATCTTCTCCATTTACTTTGAAAATAATCTCAGCATAATAGTTAAACTAAATATCTGGAAATTGTATCCCATTTTGTATAGTGAATTTCATAAACTTCAGAATGATAACCTTTCCCAAAATTGATTATATAATTAATACCTCCTCTAGGATTTCCACTACTGGCATGTTTGATCCCTTGGTGGCTTTAGACTTAGTGTGCACTCTCATCTTGATGAGAGTCACCATTTTTTAGTTGAACTCAATCAACCACCTACACACTACTCTCCATCGTCATCTTGCTCTTATTTGACACTCTATTCAGTCGCAAGTCACTAGAATATTGAATTTTGGAGATGCAGGGGAACTTATATTATCCTATCAGTCTTTTCCCACCGTTAAATTCATGCCTTTAGATGTCAAACCTAATTTGAGTCCCTCTTCAATCATGACCATGATATTGTACACTTGTTATAACTCCCCCCCTCTTATGTGACCATTATCTAGCCAAGAATAATTGCCAACCTTTTTTCTATCATTTTTTTGTATACGTTATTGGTCATAGTGATGGCTTGATCAAAGTCCGCTACAAGAAATTTGATCATCTAAACTACCATTCATCGTAGCAACTATGTAATCAAAATATAGTGAATGGTCTTCTTCTCATTTCTTGTATAGATGGTGTTTGTTCTAACTATATTCTCAACACACACTATTAGGACATTTTTGACAAATGTGCCTCTTAGAATACCTTAACTCCCTTGTGTCTCTTTCATGATGATTTATGTGGTCCACTTCCTTATACTTCTTTCTTTGAGTTCAAGTATTTCTTAACTTTCAATGATGACTTCTCCAAACACATTAGTTTTTATTTCTTAAAACTTAAGAGTGAAGCCTTTAACATGCATATGGCCTATAATGCTCTTGTAAAAAAAGAATTTGGGCACTTATTTCAAAGGTTAAAAACATAAAATGGAGATGAACATGTTAACAACAAAATTACAATTTACTGCATTACATGGAGCATTTATGCAACAAATTCTTCCATATACAGTATAAAAGTGGTGTCGCTGTGAGAGATTCAAACATTAAAATAACAGCAAATTGTATGACCGACTCTAAGCAATTAAATGTCCATTTTTGTGTGGAAGCCATTAATCACAATTGCATAAAGGATTTATAAAAATAACCCTAAAAGAAGGATGGATTTGAATTAAACCAAATATAGGCCACTATCATGCTCTTTTGGAAGTGAAGGATGGGATCACATTCCTAATGAGGAAAGGAAAGCATTACAACTTAAAAGTGAAAAGTTTATTTTTGTTGGATATTCTTAATATGTAAAAGGTTATAAACCTCTTCAACTTCATTCGATCAAATTATTATTAAAAGAGATTAAGTTTGATTCAACATTTGCACTATCGTTGGCAATTGTGTTATCTTTTATTCCCAATATTTTTGCTTTTGGTCCTATAAATTTGGTTTCTTCTTCAAAACATGAGAGAGAAGTCAAAATCTTACCTCCACCTATTCATATTCTTCTAGGAGACCGTGGAACATTAGGGGAATTTTGAGGTCTAAAATTGACCTCCTAAGGAAAATGTACAATCAAAATTCACCTTATTAGAACCAATTACAATTTAGGGGATGACATCATCCCCAATGGTTGAGCTAGCATTGCTTGAGTTAAAAGTACTTACTTGTTACTTTTTAAATGGTGGATAAAAACTCATGGTTAACCATAGTAGTGCTCTAAGTATTTTTAAATTCATAAAGTAAAGTACTAATAATAAATGTCATTTCTCACTTTTTGAATAAAATATTATTGTTTCCATTTCATATGTTTTGAAAGAAACAATACATATCCTTACATAATCTTCATGTCTTTACATAGTTTTAAATAAATATTATATTTGTATATTTTCATATATTTATTTTAAAATTATATATTCATCTCATTTTATTTAATATTATAATTTCAAATTAATTATAAGTTTATATATAGATATATAGATATATATATATATATATATATATGAAATCAAGATAAACAAAAATGCAACCTTGTAATTTTATGATAAATCAAATCTATGAATAATATTATTATAATATTAATAACAATACAAACATATTAAAATTAAAGAAAAAAAGTATATTAATTTTGTATGATGAAAAAATGTACATTAGTTTTGTATGTTAAAAAAAGGCATATTAGGTTTAACATAGTTTGGGGCAAAAAAAGTCTAAAATTTCAATGTTTTAAATCTTATATTGTACTTAGAAATATAAATTAAACCCATTTCAATATTTTTTTCTTTAATTTTAAATACAACTAAATTAATTGCATTATGATTATATTAATATTATATATTATGAAAAATAATTAATGCTATAGAATATATATTATATTTATTTTTATATTATATATTATTTTTCTTCTGTTATAAATCAAATCAATTCAATAGATAATATAAAAAAATACATAAAATAATATATTACATTTATTATATTATTTTATTTTATTTTTATATAGTATATTAATTACATGTTATTATATTATTTAAATAAAATAAATTTTAATTAATAGTATATTATACAATTAAGAGTTTATGAATTTATATTTATAATTTATTTTAAATATTTAAGTACAAAGGACAAATAGTTGTTCAATGATAATAACATTTTCTTGAAAACTCATTCTTATTTATAGTCACATCAATACAATGGTTTTATTAATTTTATTTTGGTACACATTTTCAATTGAATTTAACTATGGTTACATGGATTGTGATGCAAAAAGTAAAATGCAAATTCATAAATATTATTTTATTGGTTTAACTATTATTTTATTATTTCCTTAGGAGACCCATTTTATACCTCAAAATTTCCCTAATGCATGAACCAACACCAACACCAACACCACAACTTCCTAGATGGGTTCATATAACATGAGAAGTGACATTAGAGAAATTTTGAGGTCAAAAATGGGCCTCAAAACAAAAATGTAAAACCAAAATCAACTTTATAAGAACCAATAGGACTCAATATGATGATGTTAACCATGGGGGATGATTCACCAATTTCTGGAGTAAAAAGATTAAAAAATAAAAAAAATGGAAAAACTATTTTTTTTCAGCTCATATTTTCAACTTATCTTCCTACAGTTTTACTCAAATATCGAGCAAGAGTACTCGTTGGATGCAAAATATAATTCTTCATCCAATGAGTACCCATGTTGCATATTTTCGATGGACTTTGCTACACAAAAAATGAGAAGTACATGAAAAACATGATCGTAATCACGTTTTTTCATGTATTTCTCATTTTTCGTGTAGCAATGTCCATCGAAAGTATGCAACATGAGTACTCCTTTGATGAGGAATTAAATTTTGCATCCAATGAATGCTCCTGCTCGAAATTTGAGTAAAATAGTAAGGAAATAAGTTGAAGAAAAAATTTCTTTTTTTCCCCTCTAAAATTTGATAATGTAATCTAATCTTATTTTATTATTTCCACTATTGTTTTATAATATTCTTTAGGAGATCCATTTTAAATCTCAAAATTTCTCTAATGTTGGTGATTTCACTAGTGATCCTTCAAAACAGCATCATACACATTGATAGTTCCAACCCCTCTCTTTTAACTCAAGTTTCAAAGAATCACGATTCCAAAACATTCACAAAACTTTCTAGCCATCCAAAATGGGATGTAAAAACAAACAAATAATATTGTTTCTTGATGATGAAGAATACTTGGGATTGTGTACCTCTTTTAAAAGGAAGAAACTTTATCAAATGCAACTGGTGTATAGAACTAAGTATGCATCATATGAAAGTATTGAAAGACAAGGCTTTATTATTTGTGAAAGGATTTTCTCAGATAAAAGGGACTAAGTATAATGAAAACTTTGTATTTATAACCAAAATGAATTCCATCAACCTTATTCTAGCCCTTTCCACTTCATATAAATGGAAGGTTCATCGAATAAAGGTTAAGTATACCTTCTTGCATGGACATCTGCAAAAAGAAATTTATATGGAGCAATGTCTTGGGCAATTTTAAAATGACACCAAACTTGTTTGTTGGCTTAAGAAATATATTTATAACCTCAAGAAAAATCAATGGCCTTTATATGCTTACATGGATACCTTATTCTTAACACTAGTTTTTCTATATGGTATTGTGACTTCAATGTATATAACAAGAAAGTACGTAATAATCTAATACTTGGTTCTTTATGTCAATGCCATTATACTAACTAGTAGTGACATCAAACTTTTCACCCATGTGGTATCTAGCTAGAAGAAGAAATTTGAAAGGATAGACTGAACTTTTTGCACTATTTTATTGGCCTCCAAATCTTGCAAAACCAATGAAGAAATATTCATTTCTTAGTCTAAATATGTATGTGACCTTCTTCATCATTCTTATTTAGAAGATTGTAAATCAATCCCATCTCCATTCTAATATGAGGTTAAACTTGCTACCACCTGCACTACTATTGAAGTAGATGTCACTTTCTACCATTAATTAATTATTGGTGCTTTGTATTTGACCCCTAACATCTTGATATTTCTTTTCTTACCACTCTTATTTTATAATATATGCAAGCATCCAATGACAGCCGTTTGAAAATAGAAAAAGGAATATTTTGGTATACCATGGTATAGTTTAGTTCAAGATACATTACAATTTAGGGGGACTCTTTTGTTGTTTGGTTTTATTGACTTTGATTAGACTAGAAACCCTAATGATTGGAACTCAATTGTAAGTAATGTTTTCAATCTTGGAACCAAACCTATTACTTGGGCTTGTAAGAAGCAATGTGTTTGTGTAGTTAATTCAATAGAAGTAAAGCATTAAGCAACAATTAGTGCAAGTTAAGAATCCCTTTGGTTGCAACGAATCCTTTTAAAGTTTGGATTCCAATAGTGGCATCTTACCACACTGGTGTGATAATTTGAGTGTCATTCAACTTGCCAAATATCCAATTCAACATTAGTGCAACAAACACATTGATATACACATGTTTTTCATCCACAAATATCTTCATTATCATATTCTCGAAGTGGTTTGTTACCCTAAAAATGCTGAAATTAGAGATATATTCAAAAACCTCTTAGAAAAAAAAAATAAATAAATAAATAAATTCCAAATTTCAATTTATCGTAGGAGTGTCAAAAACCAAGTTTTCCAAACTTCAATTTATCTTAGGAGTTTCTAAATCTATCATTAAGTTCAAATAACTTCTAATGCTTCCTTTATTTGTTCTAATATGTCACCTTTGTAAATATTTCAACCATATTTTAAGTTGTTCTTATGGGGGGGATAGTTAGTGAAAATCAACATTATCTAATTTGTCTTTAAGTAAAATATGTTTCTTTACTGTGCATTTGTAATTTCCAATCTAATGGTCACAATTAGGTTTTTGACATAAGTGAATTGGAATTCATCTTCTCTAAAATACCTAGTTGGACATTGACTTTTATTTCAAGAGAATGAGTCTTTTGTTGATCATATTTTTTAGTATATATAACCCCAAATAGTCACATTGAATGAAGCCTTATAATGTTTGTTGGGAATCACGATTGTCATTAGACCAAAACCCATAGGTGTTAGTCAATGATCGCATTGCCAAAGATAAGGATTCACAAGAGGTGGTTAGTCCATGTCACAAAACCCACAGGGAGTGTTGGTTTATCTAATGTCCAAAAATTTCTCCCCCAATGCATGCCACATGCATATCGAACTCATGACCTATGCCCTAATACCACTTGTGAATGACTATTCTTATTAAACTGAAACCTGCAAGTGTTAGTCAATGATCGTATCACCAAAAATAAGGATCCACGAGAATTGGTTAATCCATGTAGCAAAACACACAAGGAACGTTATTCAATGTCCAACAATACTTCCCTCTTTGAAAGTCTTAACCATAAAATACATTATCATACTAATCTTTTATTTATTTGCTTAGGCAATTCCATTAAGATGTTCAATTTATGTGAAAATGCCTTATTTATCAAACATCTATTTATATTAGTAAAACATAAATTAAACAATAAAACACACAACAAATCAAGTATCAAAATAAAATCACATAGTTACATAAAAAGTTACATCACCAATTTAATATGACTTATTTGAGAGTATGAAATCAACTTTGTCATTTTATATTTTCAAAAGAATATGGATGTTTTTTAGTCGTTTCTCTTTATGAATCTAATCATCTTCACCCTATTGGGTTACATTATCACATAGTGACATAAAAAGTTACCTCATAATTTAAAAGCCAATTTGATATGACTGATTTGAGAGTATGAAATCAACTTTTTCATTTTTATATTTTCCAGAGAGTTTGGATGTTTTTTAGTTGTTTCTCTTTATGAATCTAATCATCTTCAGCCTATTGGGTTACATTTGCACTAGAGAGCATTTGCCAACTAATATAGAGGCCCTCTATCCTGGTTCAAAATTCAATTTACCTATCTAACGAAGGTTACACTGGGGTCAAAAGTATATGGCAATCCACTAAATCCCAAATCTCCTTTGTGGCAGACAACCAATGTACCGATTCTCCAGATTTAGAAGGAAAAAAAAAACATTATGTTTCATGTGCACATTGGATATAATTTATATCCTTACTTCGAAATTAGACTATATATTCAAAGAAAGGAACTGCAAAATTCTAGAATGTTGCATCATACCTTCACTGTTGGTTCACCTTTGGTTCTCATAGAGTATCATGGCTAAGGCACATGAGTATTGGTGATGCTCTCGACAATGGACGACTAGTTTGATTGGTGGTTGAATGTTTGGCAGACATGACGGTAGCAATTGAGTGATGACCTCTAATTCGACAATGTGCATCACTAGAGACAGAGTTAGAACAACTAGCTACGGCAGTTTGGACTAACATAATAGTAGGATAGCTACGGCAGTTTGAAGTTTCCATGCTTAATATACCAAACAAGAAGCAATGTAAGTACATATAAGTTAAAGAATGGCGTCTTACAACCTCAGTCAGAGCAACGCTCCAAATGAATCTCATTGCCCAATAGATATATTGCAATCAGATGGTTAGGTTAGATAAACACCATTCAACATGTTGAATAAAAATTTAATGATTTTTACTTTTCTCCAATTTTCCATCAATAATTGGGAATCTTTGCCAAAATTGCAATCTTAGATTGGATGAAATTGATGTTTTTAATGTAGAAATGGATTCAGCACCCTCAAATACCCCTATTACAACTGGATTGTGCAATGTAAATATTTGCTATCTACAATTTCATCATATCCAAAATGAGTCCTGCCAGATTTCGGGTCGAATATACCAGTTTCCCTTCCCATTATTTTGAGTGGCCAGAGAAAAGCCAATGCGTAGCATGTTTAGACTACAGCCAGATTACTTTGTCTGTCTTATGATCTTGTGGTGTTTTGAGAAGGATAGAAAAGGATTGTACGAGATTTGTCATGTGACCAATCAAGAATTTGTGAATTTGTCCATATCTGAAAGACCCCTCTTTAACAACAGTGATCTCTCAATATTTTACAATGATATCCAAATACAGCATACAAAAAATTACCATCCGTTATCTACTTGCATTGTACAAAATGAAAATGTTAAAGAGCACACCATTTATCTCTTTAAATTATGATTATAATAATATCTGCCATAACCAATGACCGTGCATAATTTACAACTAATATTTGAAACTGTGGAATGTAGGACGAGTGCCTTCCTTTAATGAATATCGAATCTCCAAGTCATTAAAATCATATATTCAGAAGCTCTCACAGGATCCTAGCCAATTACCACGCTGAGTATGATGTCCTACGCAGGTTCAAGCTCCAGCTTTGATAACTTCTGGCACAGAGATTCTGCTGCTTCTTGGGATTCAGTTTGTTTTACAGCATTAGAAACAGTTAAAGTTTCCTGTAAGTTAGGAATCTGAACTGATGGATGTTTATCCTCTAGTTCTATCTCAAGTCTAGCAAATTCCTCCTCAAGATCTTCATCTTCAATGTCAACTGATGAAAGTGACTTTGCCTCTGCATAAAACATACTTGTCATTACTGAAAATTCTAGAAATATTTAATGCAAGCAAGAATAGAAATTGGACTAGTTCAGGAAGATCGCATATGATAGGAGAAATAACTGAACTCAGTGCAACAGTAACAGATGGATATAAAATATTTGTTTCAATACCAATCATCGAGCAATATTTGTAAACGCTCAAGGGTCAATACGATTTAAGCAGATAGTATGTCTTGACTCTGCATACCAAAATACAAGATAGGCATTTATGCTATATCAAAAGCCATCAATATAGTTAGATGGCCCATAAGATTTGTAATTCCTAAAAAGCTGATGAAAGTGGATAGCCTTTACCAGTTGGACAAAACCTTGGGAATGCAAGCCTATCTTGTAGGTGCTAAACACAGTTACTGAGCAGCGACTTCTTGTGATGCTAAAGTAATAAAGTTGAAAAGGACTTAATGAATTTTTCAAGGAAACCAAGTCATGTTGGGATGACGCCTGGCCTGTTTCAAGTCATATCAGACAAACATAGTTGCAATAAAAATTAGTTTTAATACAAGGTGCATGTATATATCTTTTCGAGAAATTGTCATTACTTCAAGGAATGCATCATGTATCTTCCACTCTTCAGTACTCTGAAGACTATCTGGCAATGAACAAGTAGATGATCACTCATTTCCTTACAGCCAATTTAAAATGATTTTGTATGATTCGTGCATGGATTAATTTAAATGTCACCAATTTGCTTATTGGCATCTTGTTATCAATATCATCTAGTCGAACATTCAGAGCGTAAAATTGGCTCACTTGACTGAGATTATATTCTTACACCAATCCAAAAGCACCATTTGTCACTTTCAACAATCCATTGGCATTTTGATATACGTATACCATTACAAAGCAATTACTCAATTCTTCTTGAATAATTTATTTTCAAACCAAAGCAAAACGATTTGACCAGTCACAATTTGCATCACTTGTCATTTACACAATGGAATCATCCATTTAAAAACCTTAACAAGATGTGGCTTTGGTGGGCTCTATGACCAACTCATACTGAGATGTTTATACCAACGTTGCAAAAAAAATAAAATCCGGCAAAAATTCAGCAGGGATCATGAACTCAAGACATTCGATAAAATTGGGGGGAAATGGCAAAAATTGATGACATAAAAAATAAAAATAGTCATTTTTTCTTTTTCCTTGAATATCAATTAACATCAAATAATCACATTGCCATATAATATGAGAAGAATATTGAGATATAGGAAGTACAAGATGGAAAATGGCACATCACACGTTACTTGTTGATAGTTGTCATCATTCATGTCAAGACTTAAAATTAAATACATAAAATAAAATTATATTTGCAAATATAACAAGTGTATCTCACCAGTCATACAGCTACCAATCTTCTATAAATCCCCTCTGCCTCTTTTATAGGTAATGGATTGTTCTCTAGAAGAATAAGGTTATGTGGTAGGATTTGAACCACTACCCGTGGTTGTCTTAGTCAAAGGACATAGTGACACACTCACTCTTCTCACTCCCAATCTCCTCCTCTAATGGCACCAGGACATCCTCCCCTACCCCTTGCTCATTCTCAATTTCTTCTAACCACTCAAGTGTCGCCTCCATAAGAGGGCCTTCAACGTCCGCCAAGCACTAGAACATGGTGTGAATGTCATCCAAGAAAATAGCATCAACATAAGTTCATGTCTCAAGATGCTTCACCCACAACCAAATATTGTAGTGAACAAAAGCCATATCAGTGAGACATTGACATTCCAACCTACTAGAGGGCGACATAATAATTAATGAGCCTTGAAAATCATAAGAAATGCTAGAAGGTCATCTAAACTTTGTAGTGAGTATCAAGCATATTATAAGGTCATATAAAATTTAATTCTAACATGTTTGCCCTTATTTGTGTTGTTATTTCAAATGTGCTCACAACCCATATTAAGCATTGTTAAGACCTAAAAATGCACCCTATTTTTGGCATCAAACATGGCATGACTCATAGTTTATAACTTTTCTTTCAACAGTGGATGAAATAAAATAAAGAGGTCATTGAAACCTTGATTTTTTTTAAGGTTCAGTGGTCACTGTTGTCACACAGAGTGTCTAGGCACCGCGATAATGGCTCAGAACGGGGGTTGTCACCCTGATCCCCAATCACTCTATTTAAGTTGTCTCCATGCAGACTAAGGGGGGGTGGACCCTATGGAAATAGAATGAAAGAGAACTAGTTGAACACCAACCAGTTCAGGAGACACAGTCAAACGACCAAGTACTTGTTTAATATTTAACGAGATTTAACAAATTCGATTAGATTAAGAGTTTGAAACCAATGTCTTATGGAGTCAATTATCTCGTTATGAAATTAGGATCAAGTAGTTGATAGATAACTGCTGCTAGAAAGGACAACTATCCTGTTATGAAATGCCAATCCAAAAATGCGAATGCATGAGATGAGAATAGAACGCTTGAACCACCACTACGATATTCAATTCTTCAAATAAATGTTCAATTTACAAAACTGAAAGATAAGCCTTCTTCAACAATGTGATTTAACCTTCTATTAAACATAAACTCATAATTCCATTGCAATTCTAGCTCAAAGAGAACAAAAACATTTTCATAATCCTTCAATATCATGCATTAACGATATTTAATCCAAGAAAGAAAAACATACAATTTATCATTACTTGAAAAGCTCTCAAAGTTGACTAGGCAATTAATATCAATTCAAGCAATTAAAATCACAGTTAGAGCTAATTAAACGGCAATCAATCCCAATAGATGCTAAGCATGAAAAAATACTCTGAACCCAGATGCGAGATTTTAAGCAATTTAAATTTCAAAAGATATTATCATGAAAGAACTGATGAGTTCAAATGCTAAGCACTTCAAACAATTCTGAATTAGAAAGATTTTCTTAATAATTCCAATCCAAAAAATTTAAATTTTTCCTATAGCCAAACATTAGATATGTAAATTAAAATTTCACCTTTGACTATAGAATAAATTTAGATTTGCCCAAGACCACTCCCAAGTATATCAAAAAATAAAATAAAATAAAATCCTAATGTTAAAAGTAAAAGAATTTTTTTTTTTTAATTTTAAATTTTTTTTTTTTGAAAAATTTTGAAGTTACAAATTCATTAAAGTTTTGTGCCCCTTTTTATTTTTATTTATTTATAGTTAGAAGTTAATGAAATTTTTTAAAATCTTTACAAAAAATCAAAAGTTAAAAAATTGAAACTAACAAAAATTAAAATGTTAAACCTTATAAAAATTGAAAGCAAAAGAAAATTAAAAAAGATGTGAAGTGTTATGCGTATGTTTTTTTTATCATAGGTCGAAGGAGGGCAGCCGAAAGTGGAAATGACACAGCGAATCGAGGGAGCTGGAGGACGGAGGCAAGAGCCAGCGGCGAGACTGGTCAACAGGAGGAAAGCGTGAGGAAGGGACGCAGGCTGGATGGAATGGATGAGTGCGGGAGCAAGACTGCGTGAAGGTGCAGATGGCAGCCGACAGGCAATGAGAATGAGGGAGTCGACGAGAGGGGATGGACGCAGAGGTAAGTAGCTGCTGCAAGTAAGGGTATGCAATGGAGTTTGGCAGCGATGGGATGAAGCACGAGGGAGCAAAGGCAAGGAGCAGGGATCGAGGGGAGAAGTTGCCTACAACATGGAGGTTAGAGTTGATGGTTGGAAGCAGCGAGAAGGTCGAGAAAGGAATAAGGAGCTGGATGGATCGACGGCAGCTTAGCTGGGACATGCAGGACAAGGCGCGGAAATGAGAGGGCAACGAATCAGCGCAGAGGAACGCAGCAACAGCTGCAAAATAAGGAAAATGCAGCACGTGAAAGAGAGCAGAATGCAAAGAAAGCACTCACGCAGACTTTGATGGGGACGCTAGTAGCAAACAATCAGATTTTTTAAGGATGCAAGTAGGAGAGAGAGCCAAAAAAAAATGATAATCTCCTACCCATAAATAAAAATTTCTTACTTCAAAAAAAATTACTTTAAACACTTCAGAATTTCATTTGGAACAAACCCAAAATTTTCTATGGAAAACAACCCCAGATCCAAAATTTATTTGAATAATCCTACAAAAAATTTATATTCCGAGAAAGATCTTACCCTCCAAGACCTAGATCTGTCTCACATCTAAAGAATTTCATAGAAAACCCTCAAAGATCACCTGCACAAACCAGAAACAAGAAAACCCAGATACCCAGCAACTTTACAAAAATCGATAATTGAAACCCTGAGTTAGAAATCAGAAACTAAAAAAAATTCTAAATATTTACACAATTAAACTTACAAAACTATGAACAAAGTTGCAAATCTGCCAGATCTGAGGAGTGTAAGTATTACTTCCCTCCTAGATCAGGAGATCTAAGGCTCTTACTAGCCAGATCTAACTTTAAATTCGATAAAAATTAAATAAGCTTTTAAATTTTTAGGCACAAGCCCTAGAAAAACCCTGGTAAATAGAATTTAAGATAAGCCTGGGAAATTAGATCCAAAGAGCTCTTCAGATCTTATCTCCTTGGGAGTCAGCTAGTCCAGCCGAAGACTTCTCCAAACGCCCAATTCTAAATCCGAAAGATTTCTACACATTTCAAATTAAATTGTTAAATCAATAGAGAAAGAAGATAAAAAATAAAACTTTCAAGAGTTAGAGATAGTTGCTAACTCAATCCAATTAATATTCTCACCCTAACTCGATTAACCTAATCAAGATACCTGTGCAATAGATTACTCTACAATAGCCAATAATCAACAATTCATTGAAATAATCACCAGCAGAATATAAAAAACAAGTTTACCATAAAATGTTGAAGAGGAAAACGACCATCAGACTTCGTTTGTATTATTCCTGGAAAATATTACAGGAGAGCTTCAAGAGCAAGTACACGATCAAGAGATCAGATGAAAAATCACACTGACACTGACCCCTAATTTATAGGTAAAATCTCCAACGACTAGTTCACTTGATCCTCATCAAAAAGGATTTCATTATCTTTAAATCTCATCCATCGATATTATAATTTTTTGAGGAATTTCGAATTTTTCAATTAATTCCCTTTTAATTAACTCAAAAATGATATTTTTGAGTAAATTACTTCAAAAAATTGACTTTGACTTAACTACCAAGGCCCAAGGGTCCAAAATTTCTCAAAATTTTCAATATTCCCTTGGCCCGAGACCTTTAAAAAATTATTTTTTAGGAACCCACGAATTTTGCCTTCGAAAAATTTAATTTGACTTGGGACATAAAATTAATTAAATTTATGGCTTATGATTTTTAATTTAATTTGGCCAAAAAATTTAATTAATTGACTCATGAGGGGATTAATTACTTTCCAACCCTTTTTACATAAAATTAATACATTAAACCCATGAGGGGAACACCTGTTCGCAACAGACACTCAATAATCTACCCAATTCTGCAACTCAAAATATGATCTAGTAGACTTAGCAATCTGTAATAAAACGATCTAGCCAATTAGCTAAGATCATTCCCAGATTACTTTACAAAGACTCGATAAAAAACAATAGGACTCGCTTAGTATCTTGACGACAAAATCCACCCTAGCTTTGGGGTGAGGTTGGAGGGGAAAACTCTGCCGATCATTTGTGTCGAGAAACACAAATGAATCAATGAGACGAAAAACCTCCTAGGATAGAAATCGTCACCAAAATACTAGGCTTACCTAGGTTGTTACATACATGATGGTCTTACCATGATCATGTACATTATAAACATGCAGAATGGGTTTACATCATTAATAAAATTGTCGACTGATGATGAAATCTGAAGGGCGTGAACACCACGAACATGATAAATCCCATTTGCAAAAATGGGGGTGTACTGCTATGGGGTCATTGACACAAAATGGTCAACATCTGGCTCTACTTGGAGACACATTGCTTCATTGAAGGAATGTGAGAATCCAGAATTTGCATCAATACACAAGTTTATATAAGTAGCGTCCAACCAAAATTCATCATATAACATTTAGCACATGAAAATAGAAGCTCTTCATTTATTGATTATTCTACTAACATGAAATGTAAATCTACTCTAACTACAAAATGAAATGCTGAAATAACAAGGTGTAAGGTTAGAGATACAATACAGAGGATGCCCTGTGGTATCAAATGTGTTCAATATAGTGCATACTAAGCATTTGCGTGCTTTCAGGCAAGTCTATGGGTTTCTTTTCAAATGTGCCATGCTCGATTTTGCATATTGTAGGACTCTGTCTTATCTGAATGTCGAGCTGCATCTAGCCACTTCTTCTTTTCTGCTTTTTTCTCTTCTTCTTAGTGGGTTGTGATGTCAGCAATGAGACCACTGTAGATTTCCTATCCTTATCTTGAAGATGCTCGTACAAAATATCTGATGACCCTGGAGTGTGACCAATCTTATTCTGAATATACTCTGTCAATGGTGACACATAAGCTTGATCTTTCTTAACGTCTTTTGTAACCATAGTTAATTTCTCCTTAATGGGAAAAGTGACCTCCTTGTGATGAGATGGGAATTGCTTCAAAAAACTAGGAGGCCTATGATCTGTTGACAACTCTGACTTGGATTGGAAATTTTGCATGTGTAATCTTTCCATTTTTTCCAACTTATTCTGAATAACAATCATTTGATTAGAATGTTTAACCTTTACAATATTGATTTCCTTCGCATGACTCTCTTCAACAGTCAACAACTTGTGTTGAAGAGATATTTGACCGATTTCCATGTTTTTTATCGCTTTATCATTATCCGCTTTCATGGCCATGAAGCAATTTTGCATATAGTTCATCTCTTTCTCATGATTTGCTTCCATGGTGATCGAATGCTTCGAGTGATTAAATTCCATGATCGTCATTTCCTTGATAAGTTTTTCTTCTAAGGCCAATAACCTGCTCTGCATAGAACCAATTTCCCTGGCGTGATCCGCTATTATTTTTTCTTGATTAAGTTCCATATTCTTAATGAATTGAGCCTAGTTCAGTTGCATATCTTTAACCATCTGAGTTAATTCCTTGTTGAAATCATTTTCAACTTCTATAGTTTGAGTTACTTCAACTTTTGCTTTTACCTTTTCTTTATCTCCATATTTATTTTCAAATTCCTTAATGAGTGATTGGAAAGAATCAAAAGTGTTTTTAGGGGAGTCAACAAACCACTCCAAAGCATCACCAACTAAGGTGAAATGAAAAGCCGCATCTTCACATCTTTATGATCACAATATGGGCAACACTTTCTTATACAGAGGTTGAAATTCAGAATGTGAGCCTCGACAGTGAAAGCATTATTATCACTAAAAGGGGCACCTCATCAATAGTCACACTAACCAAAGACGGGAAACCATGTGGAGCACCCCGAAAGTTATTAAAATCAAAAGGATCGAAAAAATAATCCATGATGACTTGCTTAAATGGAACAGCCAAATGGATGTCATAGAAATAGATCCTTGTTCAAGAAAAGTCAACAGGTCCACAAGAAGCGAGCTTCTTAACAGAAATTCTTGTAAGAAATGAAAGAATTGGAGTTGCCACTTGAACATGAATCTAATTCTAAAACCGAAAAAATAGTCGAGAGAAACAGATGGATATCAGGGAGGGATTCTTGTCTGGCAGTAAATAGATGAATGAGTGGAGTCACCACCCAAACAAGAAACCAACCGAAATGTTCAGGTGCAAGAGAAGATGCAAGGATTAATAATATGACGAAAGATACAATGATGAAATGATGAAGGGATGAAATAACGCCAAAAAATGCTATGTTGTGTGACAGGTTAATGAATCACGAAAAAATTTTAGAAGATTAGAAGATGTCGTTAAGACCAAGGACATAAAAACTCTATCCCCGACAACAATGCCAAAAAATGTTGTCGCACAGAATGTCTAGGCACCGCAACAACGGCTCAAATCGGGGGCTATCACCCTGATCCCCAATCTCTCTATTTAAGTTGTCTCCCTGCAGACTAAGGGGGGTAGACCCTATGGAAATAGAATGAAAGAGAACTATTTGGAAACAAACCAGTTCGGGAGACACATTCAAATGACCAAGTACTTGTTTAAGATTTAACGAGATTTAACAGATTCAACTAGATTAAGAGTTTGAAACCAGTGCCTTATGGAGTCAATTATCCCGTTATGAAATTAGGATCAAGGAGTTGATAGATCACTGCTGCTAGAAAGGAGAACTATCTTGTTATGAAATGCCAATCCAAAAAAGTGAATGCACGAGATGACAGTAAGAACGCTTGAACCACCACCACGATATTCAATTCTTCAAATAAATGTTCAATTTTCAAAACTAAAAGATAAATCTTTTTCAACAATGTGATTTAACCTTCTATTAAACATAAGCTCATAATTCCATTGCAATTCTAGCTCAAAGAGAACAAAAAATTTTCATAATCTTTCAATATCATGCATTAAGGATATTTAATCCAAGAAAGAAAAACATACAATTTATCATTACTTGAAAAGCTCTCAAAGTTGACTAGGCAATTAATATCAATTCAAGCAATTAAAACCATAGTTAGAGCTAGTTAAACGACAATCAATCCCAATAGATGCTAAGCATGAAAAAATACTTTGAACCCAGATGCGAGATTTTAAGCAATTTAAATTCCGAAAGATATTATCATGAAAGAACTGATGAGTTCAAATGCTAAGCACTTCAAACAATTCTGAATTATAATGATTTTCTTAATAATTCCAATCCAAAAAATTAAATTTTTCCTATAGTCAAACTTTAGATATGTATTAAAATTCCACCTTTGACTATAGAATAAATTTAGATTCGCCCAAGACCACCCCCAAGTATATCAAAAAAGAAACAAAAAAAAATTTCAAAAAAAACCTAATGTTAAAAGTTGGAGTTTTTTTTTTTTTTTTGAAATCTCTAAAGTTACAAATTCATTAAAGTTTTGTGCCCCTTTTTATTTTTATTTATTTAAAGTGAGAAGTTAATGAAATTTTTTAAAATCTTTACAAAAATTAAAAAGTTAAAAAATTGAAACTAAAAATAAATTCAAATGTTAAACCCTATGTCTAAACCTTATAAAAATTTAAAGCAAAAGAAAATTAAAAAAGATGTGAAGTGTTATGCGTATGTTTTTTTTATCGCAGCGCGAAGGAGGGCAGCCGACAATGGAAATGACGCAGCGAATCGAGGGAGCTAGAGGACGGATGCAAGAGCCGGCAGCAAGACTGGTTGACGAGAGGAAAGCGTAAGGAAAGGGACGCAAGCTGGATGGAATGGATGAGTGCGCAAGCAAGACTGCGTGAAGGTGCAGATGGCAGCTAGCAAGCAACGAGAATGAGGGAGCTGACGGGAGAGATGGACGCGGAGATGAGCAGCTGCTGCGGGTAAGGGTATGCGATGGAGTTTGGAAGTGATGGGATGAAGCACGAGGGAGCAGAGGCAAGGAGCAAGGATCGAGGGGAGAAGCTGCCTACAGCATGGAGATTAGAGCTACTAGTTGGAAGTAGCGAGAAGGTCGAGAAAGGAATGAGGGCGCTAGATAGATCGACGGCAATTTAGCTGGGACGTGCAGAACGAGAAGCGGAAATGAGAGGGCATTGAATCAGCGCAGAGGGGCACAACAACAGCTGCAAAATAAGGAAAATGCAATGCGTGAAGGAGAGCGGAATCTAGAGAAAGGACTCACGCAGACTTTGATGGGGATGCTGGCAACAAACAGACAGATTTTCTGAGGATGGAGGTAGGAGGGAGAGCAAAAAGAAAGTACAATAATCTCCTGCCAAGAAATAAAAATTTCTTACTTCAAACATATTTACTTTAAACACTTTATAATTTCATTTGGAACAAACCTAGAATTTTCTATGGAAAACAACCCCATATCCAAAATTTATTTGAATAATTCTGCAAAAATTTTGTATTCCGAGACAAATTCTGAGACAAGATCTTACCCTCCAAGACCTAGATTTGTCTCAGATCTAAAGCATTTCACTGAAAACCCTCAAAGATCACCTACACAAACCAGAAACAAGAAAACCCAGATACCCAACAACTTTACAAAAATCGAAAATTGAAACCCCGAGTTAGAAATCATAAACTAAAAAAAATTCTAAATATTTACACAATTAAACTTACAAAACTATGAACAAAGTTGCAGATCTGCCAGATCTGAGGAGTGTAAGTCTGACTTCGCTACTAGATCTAGAGATTTAAGGCTCTTACTAGCCAGATCTAACTTTAAATTCGATAAAAATTAAGATAAGTTTTTAAATTTTTAGGCACAAGCCCTAGAAAAACCCTACAAAAATAGAATTTAGGATAAGCCCGGAAAATTAGATCTAGAAGGCTCTTCAGATCTTATCTCCTTGGGAGTCAGCTGGTCCAGCCGAGGACTTTCCCAAATGCCCAGTTCTAAATCCGAAAGATTTATGCACACTTAAAATTAAACTATTAAATCAATAGAGAAATAAGATAAAAAATAAACTTTCAAGAGTTAGAGATAGCTGCTAACTCAATCCAATTAATATTCTAACCCTAAGTCCAGTAACCTAAGCAAGATACTTGTGCAAGAGATTACTCTACAAGCACCATTAATCAACAATTTGAAATAATCACCAGCAGAATATAAAGAACAAGTTTACCATAAAATGCTGAAGAGGAACACGACTATCAAATAAAACCCCAAAGACTTCATTTGTATTATTCCAGAAAATATTACATGAGAGCTTCAAGAGCAAGTACACAATCAAAAGATTGGATGAATAATCAGACTAACACTGACGTCTAATTTATAGGTAAAATCTCCAACGGCTAGGTCAATTGATCCCCGTCAAATTAATCTCAACCATCGAAAAGGATTCGATTATCTTTTAATCTCGTCCGTCAAAATTATATTTTTTTGAGGAATTTTGATTTTTTCAATTAATTCCCTTTTAATTAACTCAAAAATAATATTTTTGAGTTAATTACTTCAAAAAATTGACTTTGACTTAACTACCAAGGCCCAAGAGTCCAAAATTTCTAAAAATTTTCAATATTGCCTTGACCCGGGACCTTTAAAAATTTATTTTTTAGGGACCCACGAATTTTGTCTTTAAAAATTTAATTTGACCTAGCACATAAAATTAATTAAATTTCTCGCTTGGGATTTTTAGTTTTATTTGACCACAAAATTTAATTAATTGACTCATGAGGGGATTAATTACTTTCGAACCCTCTTTACATAAGATTAATACATTAAACCCATGAGGGGAACACCTGTTCGCAACAGACCCTCAATAATCTACCCAATTCTGCGACTCAAAATATGATCTAGTAGACCTAGCAATTTGTAATAAAACAATCTAGCCAATTAGCTAGGATCATTCTCATATTACTTTACAAAGACTCGATAAAAAACAATAGGACTCACTTAGTATCTTGACGACAAAATCCACCCTAGCTTTGGGGTGAGGTTAGAGGGGAAAACTCTGCCGATCATTTGTGTCGAGAAACACAAATGAATCAGTGAGACGAAAAACCTCCTAGGGTAGAAATCATCACCAAAATACTAGGCTTACCTAGGTTGTTACATACATGATGGTCTTCCTATGATCATTTACATTATAAACATGCAAAATGGGTTTACATCATTTAAAAAACTGTCCACTGATGATGAAATCTGAAGGGCGTGAACACCACTAACATGATAAATCCCATTTGCAAAAATGGGAGTGTACTGCTATGGGGTCATTGACAAAAAGTGGTCAACATCTGGCTCTACTTGGGGACACGTTGCTTCATTGAAGGAATGTGAGAATCCAGAATTTGCATCAATATACAAGTTTATATAAGTAGCGTCCAACCAAAATTCATCATATAACATTTGGCACATGAAAATAGAAGCTCTTCACTTATTGACTATTCTACTAACATGAAATGTAAATCTACTCTAACTACAAAATGAAATGCTGAAATAACAAGGTGTAAGGTTAGAGATACAATACAGAGGATGCCTTGTGGCATCAAATGTGTTCAATATAGTGCATATTGAGCATTTGCCTGCTTTCAGGCAAGTCTGTGGGTTTCTTTTCAGATGTGCCATGCTCGATTCTGCATATTGTAGGACTCTATCTTATCTGAATATCAAGCTGCATCTAGCCACTTCTTCTTTTCTGCTTTTTTCTCTTCTTCTTAGTGGGTTGTGATGTCAGCAATGAAACCACTGTAGATTTCCTGTCCTTATCTTGAAGATGCTCGTACAAAATATCTGATGAACCTGGAGTGTGACCAATCTTATTCTGAATATACTCTGTCAATGGTGACACATAAGCTTGGTCTTTCTTAATGTCCTTTGTAACCATAGTTAATTTCTCCTTAATGGGAAAAGTGACCTCCCTGTGATGAGATGGGAATTGCTTCAAAAAACTGCGACGCCTATGATTTGTTGACAACTCTAACTTGGGTTGGAAATTCTGCATGTGTGATATTTCCATTTTTTCAAACTTATTATGAATAACAATCATTTGATTAGAATGCTTAACCTTTACAATATTGATTTCCTTCGCATGACTCTCTTCAACAATTAACAACTTGTGTTGAAGAGATATCTGACCGATTTCCATGTTTTTTATCGCTTTATCATTATCCGCTTTCATGGCCATGAAGCAATTTTTCATATAGTTCATCTCTTTCTCATGATTTGCTTCCATGGTGATCGAATGCTTCGAGTGATTAAATTCCATGATCGTCATTTCCTTGATATGTTTTTCCTTTAAGGCCAATAACCTGCTCTGCATAGAACCAATTTCCCTAGCGTGATCCGCTATTATTTTTTCTTGATTAAGTTCCATATTCTGAATGAATTGAGCCTAATTTAGTTGCATATCTTTAACCATCCGAGTTAATTCCTTGATGAAATCATTTTCAACTTCTATAGTTTCATTTACTTCAACTTTTGCTTTTACCTTTTCTTTATCTTCATATTTATTTTCAAATTCCTTAATGAGTGATTGGAAAGAATCAAAAGTGTTTTTGGGGGAGTCAACAAACCACTCCAAAGCATCACCAGCTAAAGGTGAAAATGAAAAGCCGCATCTTCACATCTTCATGATCAGAATATGGGCAACACTTGCTTATACAGAGGTTGAAATTCTGAATGTGAGCCTCGGTAGTAAAAGCAATATTATCACTAAAAGGGGACACCTCATTGATAGTCACACTGACCGAAGACAGGAAACCGTGTGGAGCACCCTGAAAGTTAGTAAAATCAAAAGGATCAAAAAAATAATCCATGATGACTTGCTTAAATGGAACAACCAAATGGATGTCAGAGAAAGAGATCCTTATTCAAGAAAAGTCAACAGGTCCAGAAGAAGCGAGCTTCTTAACAGAAATTCTTGTAAGAAATGAAAGAATTGGAGTTGCCACTTGAACATGAATCTAATTCTAAAACCGAAAAAATAGACGAGAGAAATAGATGGATATCAGGGAGGGATTCTTGTCTGGCAGTAAATAGATGAATGAGTGGAATCGCCACCCAAACAAAAAACCAACCGAAATGTTCAGGTGCAAGAGAAGATGCAAGGATTAATGATATGACGAAAGATACAATGATGAAATGATGAAGGGATGAAATAACGCCAAAAAATGCTATGTTGTGTCATGGGTTAATGAATCGCGAAAAAAGATTAGAAGATTAGAAGATGTCGTTAAGACCAAGGACAGAAAAACTCTATCCCCGACAACGGCGCCAAAAAATGTTGTCGCACAGAATGTCTAGGCACCACGACAACGGCTCAAATTGGGGGCTATCACCCTGATCCCCAATCTCTCTATTTAAGTTGTCTCCCTGCAGACGAAGGGGGGTAGACCCTATGGAAATAAAATGAAAGAGAACTAGTTGGAAACAAACCGATTCGGGAGACACATTCAAACGACCAAGTACTTGTTTAAGATTTAACGAGATTTAACAGATTCGATTAGATTAAGAGTTTGAAACCAGTGCCTTATGGAGTCATCCCGTTATGAAATTAGGATCAAGGAGTTGATAGATAACTGCTGCTAGAAAGGAGAACTATCCTGTTATGAAATGCCAATCCAAAAAAGTGAATGCACGAGATGACAGTAGAATGCTTGAACCACCACCACGATATTCAATTCTTCAAATAAATGTTCAATTTACAACTTTGAAAGATAAGTTTTTTTCAAAATCCACCCTAGCTTTGGGGTGAGGTTGGAGGGGAAAACGTTGCCGATCATTTGTGTCAAGAAACACAAATGAATCAGTGAGACGAAAACCTCCTAGGATAGAGATCATCACAAAAATACTAGGCTTACCTGGGTTGTTACATACATGATGTTTTTATTATGATCATTTACATTCTAAACACGCAGAATGGGTTTACATCATTTATAAAATTGTCGATTGATGATGAAATCTGAATGGCGTGAACACCACAAACATGATAAATCCCATTTGCAAAAATGGGGGTGTAATGTTATGGGGTCGTTGACACAGAGTGGTCAATAGTCACCAAAGAGAGAGTATAAGGTCCAAGGCAAGCATGTTTTCCATTTGAACCTTAGCATTGCATAAGTACCAAAATTGGGCATGCATTCGTTGGAGGGCTTGGACAACTATTGACATGTAGAGTTGTTCTAAAGGTTCAAAGTACAATTGTGTTTTTATTTATACTAGGGCTTTTTCGTTGGCATGTCAGCTAGCAAAGCGCTGGAAATATTTTGTACAAGCAAAGCTTCTTTCTATTGCCCCCATTTCAACTCAAGTACACATCTTTTTGCAACACATTTCACACCATTGTACGCCTAAGGTCACAAGATAAAGCCTTGGAACAACCATGTGAAGCCCTATATTAGGCATCCTAGATCCTATGTTTGGTCGGCCATGGCCAATCCCTTTGGGTTCATCTCTGGTTCCTTTTGTCTTGAATAATATTGGAGGACCATGGATGGGATTACTTGAGGACTGATGGTTTCAAAGGAGCCTTCTTATGTAGGGATTATCACTAATGTCGAGGCTAATTCAGCCCAAGTCGGGTGCACCTATGTCTTATTGCAAGGTTATGTGCTTATCGAATTTGTATGTGGCCTTACCCTTCATGCACTATCCCTTATATGTTTCTCAACATGGCAGAGTCACAATATCAACTTTTCACATTTCCTGATGCAAGTGGCCCCAAAAGTCAAAAAGTCAACTTGGTCCTATTTTGTTCAATTTGATGAGTGTGTTAATTTTAGATAACAATGGTATGTTCTATGCTTAAGAGCAATTTACTTCAATTTTCCTTATTATCCTAATGTCAATTTCCAGATTAGCAATCACATTAACATTATTAGTAAATGAAGATAGAACATAAACAATAAGCAGAAGACAAGCCAAGACAAGAAGAAACAATATTTGGCAAATGCCAGGGAAAAACCCCAATGTGGGGAAAACCCTTTGATCAAATTCTTCTTATTATTCCACAATAACTCAGCACAGAGAGAGAGAGAGTACATAATACAAATTTACATGACCAAACATTGTCAAATCAACCATGTCATAACAACAGTGAACCAGAAGCCCTAACCAAAAAGTCAATGTTGGTCAAATCAGCAACAAATCGTCCCCAAGATAGCTCGGTCAAAGTCAGTCAACTCGACCTCCAAGAAGAGTCAAAGTCAACCAAAAAACAATCCCTGAAACTTCAACCAAACTTCAGTCAAACATGGGTAGGATGTATGATGGGGCACCAGCAAGAGAAGGTGAACCACTCATCCTGCTTATATGCCATAGGAGAAGGTGAACCACTTATCCTATGCATATGTCAACCAACATGGGTTATCACAGGGGAAGGTGAACCACTCACTCTGTACACAGCGCACCACTAGGGGAAGGTGAACCACTCACCCTATGGTCGCTCATAGCCCCAAGAAGTACCCCCAATCCCCCGGAGCTCTCAGAGCTCAATGTCCAACTCATGTGGGACCCTCATAGTTGGGTCTTTCCACGACTCCAAGTCTCTCACGGAAGGTTAAGAATTTAACCTACTCCAGGGGCTTTGTTAGAATATTTGCAACCTGCTCATCAGTCCCAATGTGATGGAGTCTTACTGCTCCCCATTGTACCATATCCTGGATAAAGTGTTACCTTATATCAATATGCTTGGAGCAGTCATGGAACACGAGATTCTCTAAAAGATGAATCCCACTTTGATTGTCACAGTAGATCACGGTGGTATCCAACACATGCTCAAACAGCGCACTAAAGAGTTTCCTCAACCAAGCAGCTTCACAATAGAGGCCATACTAACTACAATGTATTTGGCCTCGGCAGTGCTCAAAGCAACCAATTTCTGCTTCCTGCTCATCCAGGATATCAAAGCAGAACCCAGTGAGAAGCAACATACAAATGTGCTCTTACGATCCACCACACTGCCAGCCCAGTCAGCATTAGTATATCCATGGAGCCTCAAATTCCTGGCAGTGTATCTCAATCCATAATTGATTGTGCCCAAAGATATCTCAATAGATTCTTGGCAACAATCCAATGTATGTGATGAGGCTTGACCATAAATTGACTCAACGTATTCACTGCGAAGCATATGTCCGGACGGGAGTTCACCAAGAACATGAGGGACCCCACGAGTTGACGATACTCGAAAGGATTTTCGAAATCGGGCCTAGCAGCACTTCCGCGTAGCTTCTTGAAGTTGAGATCCATTAGAGTAGTCACAGACTTGCAGTCCACCATCCCAAATCTTTCAAGCAGTTTCACAATATATTTTCCTTGAGAAAGGAGAATCTCACTTGCCTTTTACCAGACTTCCAAGCTTAGGAAGTAGTGCATCAACCCTAGATCCTTCATCTCGAATTCAGAAGCCAACTCCCTCTTGCATTGATGAATGAAAGGATCTGCACATGTCAAAAAGAGATCATCTACATAGAGCACCAAAATGAGATGCCTGTCATTTTCAACCTTGAAGTAAAGGTTCGAATCAGCTTCACTTCTTGTAAACCCCAACTTCATAAGATAGTTGTTGATCCTCTCATAGCAAGCCACGGGGGCTTGCTTCAACCCATATAGGGCTTTCTTCAACCTGCATACACGTGACTCTTGGTCCAGAACTTCAAACTCTTCAAGTTGTTCTACATAAACTTCCTCCTTAAGCAACCAATGTAAGAAAGCATTTTTGACATCCATTTGATGTAGATTCCATCCCTGAGAGGCAACAAGGGCAATAATCGAACGGATGGTGGTATATCGGGTAACAGGTGCAAATATCTCATCAAAGTCCACACCTTCCTTTTGAGAGAAGCCTCGAGCAACGAACCTGGCCTTGAACTTTTCAGCACTCCCATCAGCTCCATGTTTGATTTTTTAAAGCCATTATGAGGTGACAACAGGTTGTCCTTTGGTCTAGAGACCACTTCCCAAACATCATTCTTCATGATCGATTCATACTCTTCGTTCATTGCATCCTTCCAAATTTGGTGTTTCAGGGCTTCTTCAAACGTGCCAGGCTCAAATTGAACAATGGTGCTCATGGCAGCTAAGTACCCTTGGTACTTATTCGGCTTCTTACTTTCACGAAATATCCCTCTCAGTGCAATGTGTCTCTTGGCATCTTCAAGAGTGTCTTTGAGCCATGAAGGTCTCCTTTTTAAGGAAGAGGGCTCACTAGGAGGTGGATCAATGGGATCCATCGACCCTTCAACATCGGGCATCAATTCATCCTTTGGTTCTTCCTACTTTCCTACATCTTCATCTTTGTCCTTCCTTGGAATAGGAAGATCTCTAACCTTCCCAAGGGCAGCATCTTCATCGAAGGTGACATCATGACTTATTTCCACTTCCCTTTGATCATGAACATAGATTATATATGCCTTTAATGTTTCACTTTAGCCCACAAATGTTCCTTTCTTCCCGGATGCATACAGCTTGCTTCTCTTTTCTTTCGGCACATGAAAATATACGAGACTACCAAAAATTCTAAAGTGAGAAACATCAGGTTTCTTACCGGTGAAAACTTCTTCGAGAGTTTTGGAGTCCAATGCTTGATGTGGGCATCTATTTTGAACGTACACGGTAGCGTTGGAAACTTCTCCCCATAAAATCTTTGGTAGGCCTTGGTCATGAAGCATGGCACGAGTAGCTTCAATGATGGTTCAATCCTTTCTTTCGGCAACTCTGTTTCGTTCAGGAGTATCAGCAGTAGTGGTCTCCCTCTTAATGCTAGCTTCTCTACAATAGTCATTGAACTCATTTGACTCATATTCGGTTCCATTATCGATCCTCAATGCTTTGATCTTCTTCCTTGTTTGATTTTCAACCAAGGCTTTGAAAGAGTGGAACCACTTGAACACTTCGTCCTTCTTCTTCAAGAAATAGATCCAAGTTTTGCGAGAGAAGTCATCCACAAAAATAGCATAGTACAAATATCCTCCCAAAGATGTTACAGGCAACATACTAGAAAAATTAGGATGGATCAATTGTAGAATGTTGGAAGTCTTACTATCACTAGAGGGGAATGGTCCCCTTCCATGTTTCCCTTCGGCAAAACCCTGACAAACACCTTCATATTCAACTTTGAATTTGGGCATACCTGTGACCATCTTCCTAGCATCGAGAAGAGCTTTATAATGAAGCTGAGCGAACCTCCGGTGCCATAATTCGAATTGAAGAGAAGTGTTGCATGTCATGACTCCCAAAGGGCTTCCTCCAACCTGATAAAGGCTATCAACCCCAAATCCAAGAGTAAAAGCATCTTTGGAGTTCCTTTGCCAAATGTGTACCTTCCCATCAATAAATGCCACCTTGAAGCGTTTGTCTTCCATCGCCGAAATAGATACCAGATTCTTCTTCAAGTCAGGTACATATAATACATCTTGTAGATGAAGAATTTGACCTTGATTTAAATGAAGAGTACCAATCCTTGTCCCTTTCACGAGATAGGTGGCATTGTCTCCAAGTATGATCTCCAAATTGGTTTCCTTTTCAATTAATTTTGAGAGGGCCTCTTTGTACCCAGTGAAGTGCCTTGAAGTGTTGTAGAATGTAACTAAGTTCGGTCTTCATAATGACATGTAATTATTGTAAATAATGAAGAAAATGTATTATTATTGACTTGCTTCATGGGTTTCATGAGCAAGGTATTTTTGTGTTAAAGTCAATGTCATGTATAGCCCTTCTTGGGCATATGACAAAAGTACCTAAGTCTACAAGTCGTCTAGAAGCCCTCGAAAAGACAAGCACAGTCATCTTCTTCATGTCGGCCTCAATATATATATATATATGACACGTCGGCTCATTTATGGAGACACATCCATTCGGATGGTCATGTCGGCTCAAATATAGGATCAAACTACTATATAAAGGAGCCTATACCCTTCGCAGTTTCCATAGAACAATTCGGTGAAATGTCTGAGATTTTGAATGGGTTATTACAGTGAAAAGATACGGATCAACCATAGAACAGTTCTCGAGTTTCCCTCTGTAATTTCGGCATCAAACAGCTCGGATTGCTCTGGAATAGATACAGACGATCACAAGAAGAAGGCTCAGTTGAGAGAGCTTGGATTTCAGTTCTGAAGTAGGTCTCAAACCTCTCTTAGATGCATCACAGTCTCGGCATACCCATAGTGCAGATGGCATACCACGGAACCTTCTCGGCTTATATGTATTCTCTGTAATGCGGATATATTACAATGGCATAAGTGATACTCTATGTTGTGACAATAAGTGATACTAGGTGTTGTACTCAGTGATACAGTAATGTTTTTATGAAGAATAATACTCTGTGTTGCATGGTGCATCTCAGTGCAACAATGATAGTATGATGACATCATGCACAGTGATACAAAGGAGCCACAGTTAGAAGAGGCCACAGTGTCGTGCCTCTATGTTTGGATGATGCTTCAGTGGTCATGTCTTGATGCCATCTTAGAATAAGAAAGTTCGAAGAATCAAGGAAGAAGGATGACTATGTCTTGGTCTAGGAGCGACAAAATAGGTCAAGGGTCATGGTCTTGGTATTTGTCAATTGGAATCTCTATAAGAAGAATTTTGTGCGGGTTTTCCTCTCAAAGAGTGAGAGGTTTTGGCCCTGGCTCATAGCCTACATGCTGTGTCTCTTGTCTATTTTATGTTCATGAATTGGTTAATGTCTTGATGAAGAAGAATACTAATAATCAAGAAAAAGAACATCCTTATCTAAAGAAGTAAAAATATCTTAGAGTAACTAATTTAAGAGAAATCTTCTAATGTTAATGCCCTAGATTTCTCAACGTGATGCACCACTATCAATCAACCAATTATCCAATGTATCCGGAGGAGACGTAGTAGTGAGGGCAAAGATAAGATAAAATTCATTTTTTCTTATCTACAACATTAGATTCCTCATACCTGGAGTTTCTTGGCTTCTTAGTAGGTCGACCATTTCCATATCGTGCAGTTGGAGCATTTCTCTTTCCTTTGTTATTAAACCTGTTATTTATTTGATTTCCATTTCCCTTGAAATTGTTGTGGTTGTGATCATCATCTCGTGGTGTATCCCTTTTATTAGGACACTCTAGCATAGTGGCCAAACCTGTTACAATTGAAGCATCTTTCCTTTCTTCCTTCTTTGAATCCCTGTCTTCCTTGACCTTGTTTCCTTAGACCAACATTGTTCTTCCTTTTAGCATGAGTGGAGAATGCAGTGGGATCATTCCTATTTGAAGGCATATCTCTCTCCATCATCCTTGTTTCTTCTTGAGTGCATCGAGTCAACAATTCATCAAAACCTAGAATCTCGTCATTGTTGAGGATAGTGGTATTGAATACATCCCTAGCTCGGGAAAGACCTCCAAGGGCAATAAGAGTGAGCCCTCGGTCAACAATAACTTCTCCAATAGCTAGAAGATCATTTTTTATTTCGGTAATCCTCATGAAGTAGGATTGGATGGAATCCCCTCTATCCATCTTGATTTCCTTCATCTTGTTTTTGAGAAAGAGGATTTGGTTTGCATTGCTACCCTTGAACATGCTAACCAACTTGTCATACATATCCTTAGATGTGCCCAGCTCAGAAATGTAAGAAACCAAATGCTTTTGAATGGAATCCCTGATGATCTTCTTAGCTTTAACCTCACCTTTCTTATACTATGTTTTAGTGGCAGCCGATGCATTTGAAGGTGCAATGGGATGATCATCTTATTCCACCTTTTGGTCAATATATTTTTTACTTCTCTGTAAAAGAATTCATCTGGATCATTCTCCTTAGCATTTATAACCATCCTTATCTTCTCTATCATGGAATCAATGCCCTCATACACCTCTCCCAAATTAGGCATATCTATATCAAACATACAGAGAAAATCTACAATTGTCTTAGTAAATGCCAAGAGGTACTCCACCTTATCCCACCATTCATCATCAACAACCAGCTTTTTCACTGCTTGTGCTCTATCACTTTGAGATTGTCTCCATTGATTCCAAAGAGAACTGCATACCATTGATTGTAATGCATCTCTCACCTGCATAAGCTTTGCTAAAACTATGATGTGAGAAGCAAATCGAGTCTCAGCAACCTAGAGGTGCCAAATTGTCAATTATTAATGTTTCATTCAATAAATTAAAAATCATAATTTGATGTTATTAACTATTATGATTCACGAATCATGAATGATGACATTTGAATCTTTGAGAATCCAATTTACATATTTGAATTTAGACTCTAGAAATAAACTTTAAAATTTAGGTACCTTAAGGAGCTCCAACTTCGCAAATTCCTTGTAAATGTCTTGGGACATGTGGTGGTTTGTGATGAATGCTTGAATTTATTTTGCCTCTTCAAAAATAACACGAATCCACTCAATTTGCTTCCCCATTTTGCTCAACATGAGGCTCAATGAATGTACAGCACAAGGGATCCAAAATATGTGTTGATATTTGCCTTCAATAATTAGACCTACTGCTCTACACACCGTTGCATTGTCAGTTATTACCTGTACAACATTTTCTGGCTCCACCAATTCAATTGCTTCAATCAAGATGTCAGTAATGAATTGAGAATCTTTCAGCTATCTCTCACAATCCACTGTCTTCAAAAACATTGACCCCTTTGGGCTTTGAGCAATCAGATTGATCAAAGGCCTATTTCTTTGATCTTTCCATCCATCAGAAATGATGGACACCCCTGAAATGCGCCATGAATTACGAATGGGGCTTAATTTAGCCTCCAAATCTAACCTTTCAGCACTCAACATTGTGGTGCGTACATTTTCATATCCAAGACCCTTGAACCCTTTTGGGGCTTTATTCACTGCTTTTATCATTTTTGCCCAATAAGGAGATCGCACAAGGTTAAAGGGAAGGCCATTTGCATAAATGCATTGATCTATAGCTACATTTGCTATCTCTCGAGCATCATTATTAAAACTCCTTTCAAACGGCCCCAAATTAGACCGTTTTGAGCCAACAAGTCTATGAGAATGAAGTGGAGGTTTTGATGAAGATGCTCCCAACCTTGTTGGGTGTTTTAATTGAGAGATAGAATTTGTCTCATTTGCTTTAGCATCCGCCTCATTTTGTTCTCTCTGATATTTTGCAAGATTTGTCTTGCTTAAACCATTTACATCTATCTCATTCTCTTTAGGTGGGCCACTGTATATTCGAACCCCATTGTCTTTTAACCCAAGTAAATGTGCTTTGACCCGTGTGTAGCTTCCTTGAACTCATTTTTGCATTCACTACAAACCCATGCCAATGATCTCCCTCCTTGGATCTTCCCAACAGTAGTTAAATATTTCCAAAGTGGTGACTTTGGATCGACTTTAGGGGCATATTCAATTTCATGTTCCACTTTCTCTACCTCACGAATGACTGAGCTTCAAGTTGTCATGATTAATGATGGTGATGTAAATAAAACTGCAAAATAAAATTGACAAATATTAAAATATCGAAATTGTTAAATCAAGATTCAGATCTCTGTTTATAAATTAAATATTTGAGAGCACAAGGCTAAAACCTATCTATAGGAAGAAATTTCACTCAACTAACCATGGAGTCTGGACAGGATACCAGAAATACAAGATTACCAAATCAAAGGGAAATCAATTCAAATTAGTTGCCTCGGAGAGTTTAAAACTTAAAAGTTAAAACACTAAAATTACGCTTGTATTTCACTTGACATTGGACAAGGCACCTATTATTATTATGATGTTACACAGCATTCATCACAGCTCCTAAGTGTCATCATATTATGCAACAGTGCATCGAAACAGTGCTTTAATCACAATACTCTACTCTCATATTGAGATCTCTACAAAGTTGCAAACCCTAGTCATAATAGATCACCAGTCTACTAAACCTTAGTCACAATTACTGCACATATGATACTAAAGATGGAAATGGAGTGCAAGACACTAGGATGATGTGCTGGCCTTCTCCCTTACTCCAGTACCCACATCACTGGCAGGTTTGTTTTGAAGTCATCTTTGGATTACAGCAGGCTCTCTTACAACAATGCCATATCCCAATGTTTTGGGATTTTGTTAGACCGTACTGAGTAAACTCTTTCGAAGAGTTTAACATTTGAGGCATTTTAGAGCCTATTTTCAATTTTGTTATACCAAAAAAAAAGGTTAAATAGTGAAGGGCCTGATGGCTTGCCAATTTGGAGAACATGCCATTATCCTGAGGTAAAGCTGTGTTTGCAATAGATCACTGAATTGATTGACTGCCATTGTTGTTAAATGTTATTTACTCTCTGATTTCCATGTTAAAGGAATACCAACGGTTGGTAGTAGCTACAGTTCATCTGCAAAATCGCTGATATTGGCCAGAAACAAATACCAGAGTTTAATACACAATCTGAAACCAATTCATGCAAACAAAATCCAAATAAAAAGCACCAAGAAACCCAACCTGAAGAAAAAATGAAGCACACTGCACAGTCGGACCCGGACGCAGCAAACTTGTAAATGCTGGAAGTTGGAACCTAGACGGCAGACACTGGAACGCTGGACTGCTGGACAGTGGAGCCTGGAACGAAGGCTGGACTGCTGGAAGCCTGGAACCTAGAACCTGGAACCTGTAAGCCGGCAGAGGCAGCAGCAGGAGGCAAACTTAGAAAACTCGAAACAGTCAACAAGAGCAGTGGCAAACTCACGAGTGACGAGTGACGAGTGACAAAGAAAGCGAGTGGAATTTTCAGTTGGAAAGTGGCTAGGTTAACCACTAAATTTTAGTCTTTCCAAATCGTGTCCGAATTTTAGAAATCATGTTCCGTTCCCGGCGGCAGCGATTAAAAATCATGAAACGTATTCATGTATTTCGGATACACTCAGAAATGAAACAATATGTATTGTTATTTTGCCGGATCGGGGTTTTAAAATCGAAATACGTTTCAGCAGATTTCTGGAAATGGAATTTTTTTTTAAAAACGCCGGAAATACATATCCCGAGTCACCTTGCCATTTCAGAAAATTGGAAACGGGATAAAAACATTTTTTTGCCGTTTTTTTGGTGTATCGTACAGGTATCCGTACCTGAAACGCTGAACGGCGTTTTTGGAAGGCTAGCCTGACGTTTCCTGCAACTTAGTTTTTAGTTTTTCCAAGTCAATTTCATGTTTTGCAACTAAGTCTCAGACAACAACAAATTCAGGGACTGGCAATATTCAAATGTGATTATGAGGCATGCAGCTTTGATCAAAAGCAATGGAAAAGTACACAAAAGAGATACGTCACTCAAACAAAAACAGCTTATCATATACATGAACTTCCAATACAAACTTGATTTAAAACATCATTAGTTCATATTATATGATCCCAACTATGTCACATGTGCAACTAGTAAATTGCATGGAATAATAGTAGCAAATTTAACCACAAAGTGAATGGCTATGGCAGTAAACTTGCCCAAGGAATCTTCTATCTGCTTTTGTGAAGCTATAGTCTCATCAAGATCCTGTAAACACGCATGGACTTCTTCAACACCAATTCCATTTTCCTTTATTAATCGTGCCCCCAACTGAATAGCTTCACTAACCTGAGAAATATGATCATAACCTAAGCTTTAGCAAGTTCTCTGGACAATATCATTGGCATAACTCAACGTTGATACAGTAAGTTGTCAATTCAATTGAATGCCTCTCACTTATCAAATAAAAAATCTACATGAGAAAATTTAAAAATTATCCAATTTATGGCTTTTACCTTCTTTGTTGATTCAGCATCAGAAATCATCCCAAGAACGTCTTCCACTTTATCCATAAATCCTGTGCATTTTGCTTTACCATCTAATGCTATCTTCAGGTACCGCACATGTCTGAGAGCAGTTTGCTTGTCTCCAGCCTTATTTGCTATTAATGCCAGGCTTTTTGACCTACACAATTGTTACTATCCATAAGATGAAAATCAGTTTATGTTTACAATAGTTGCACTCTAGGCACCCCATTCTATCTTACTTTAAATTTAAAGCCATCGTATATATGCTTTCAGTGACTGTAAATTAAATAGTTTTTTTCAAATATTCCAATTACAAATAAGAACTTCTTTTACGATAAGCATTGATAAACTAAGTGGATTGCGATCAGACTCATTAGTATATAACATTGTAAAATAGCAGGTAAAACAATTTATATATATATATATAGGAACCCGAGCTCCCTGTTGTTGTCTAATAATTAATTTAATCTGAGTCTGCTTCCTAACAGCAGTCTCAAAGAATTTTGCACTGAAATATATGTTCCTGGCCCTTACGAGCAAAGTGGCCATTGGACTTTCCATTTTTTTACCACTATTAATGGTGGCAAAGGCCAAAGATGTGGCTATTACTTCTCACACCGCCTATCAATGACCTCAAGCTGTTTTTGAAGCCTCTCCAATGTCCAATGCAGATGCAGCATATTGTAATCCAGTTGTGAAACATTTGTTACGGGAACTGGCAGCAAAGATATTTTTACACCCTGCCATGGAAAACCAAAATAAGGCACTCAATGTAACATGAACTCAGGCAGCTAAAAAATTTGCCATGATGAGATTTCTCACTATCTTGAATTTTATTTGCATTTTGATCCAATCACAATGTGTCAATATATTAGTAAGAAGAAACTGTTTATACTTCAATAAGTTCGTCTTTATCGATTCGAAGGTATTGAGCTCTTCTGCAGTTTATAAAATAGCTCATAACCACATCAGCTTCTTCAGACCCTCCACAAAGGCTTTCAAATCTTCCCCTGGTGATGACACAATAAGAAGACCAGTTGCTTTGTGCTAAAGAATTCACGATTTGAGCAGCACGTTCCTGCAAGAACTCCAAAACAAATGGCATAGTTAAGCATTTGAACCACCATATCCCCCGTGCGTAGCATCAAGATTCAACCAACAACGATACTGAAAGTTATGGCTTGCAATAACATTTTATGAAGTAAATTATCTTAAATAGGATTTCTCAAGGGTTTATGAATGCAGATAACAAGAAAGCACAGTTGACATATGCAGTGTTGCAAGGGTTTGGATGGAAGTGTCTGCAGATGCAGCACAAGTGCACGAATACAACAGTATTCCTTTCTAAACGAAGAGGTCATGAGGACAGAAGGGCAGAAGAAACAGTTGCAGTGTGTAGAAGAACCCACGCAAAACCAGATGTAGGCATTTGTATGGGTTCCCCAAAGAAAAGCAGAACTTGTGAAAATGTGTTGGTTAAAGGAAATGTACTTGAAATTTACATACACATCTATATGGCTTCATTTTTGTGTTCATAACAAATATTTGGCCATTATAACATACAGCCACAAAATAATCCTGAAATTTCAAAAAAGTCATTACACTTTGTATTTTGTTGGTCCCATATTAATACAATTTATTAGTTCTCCATGTCAAAAAGGTGAACTGCAACAAGGAAAGTCAATATATATATATATAAGTTGCACGAAACTGGGAAACGAAAACGAGTTTCCAAAACAGGGTACGATATGAAACGCGACCTCCCCAAAACGGGGAAATGCTATATATATATATATATATATATATATATATATATATATATTATAATTTATTACATTCAAAGCATAAACTATTACATCACATCTACTCATGAATGATATCAGACACAATGAAAATAGCAATATCGGAATATCCAAAACCAGCATTTACCATATATCAAAATCTCAAAATCAGCTTTATTATATATATGAGGCTGCAAGTACAATAAAGACTATGAGGCTGCAAGTACTATAAAGTCAAAGACTAATACTCATTATTAGAATCCTCATCAAAAATAGCAGCAGAACCATGCTCGGCAGTGGATTGTGTAGCTGAAGAAGATGTTTGGCCAGTTCCACTTCTATGCTCCTGGTCCAAAATATTCATGACAGCAACAGGAGCTCCAAATCAGGATTTTCTAGATCCACATCCCATTCTTTACAAGGACCATTGCCATATTCTGGACCCCTACAAGATGCAAGGCGAAGGTTGGAGTGCACATAAACAAGATCCTCTGCCTTCTGTGAGCCCAACCTGTTGCGCTTCACAGAATGAATAAAACCATAGGTGCTCCAATTCCTTTCTACTGATGAAGAGCTTGCCACTTGTGAAAGGAGGCGAATGGCAAGGTTTTGCAAATGTACACCATTTGCTCCATGACAAATCCACCACCTAACAGGATTCATGGTGCTTCTCTCCTCCAAAAATGATATATCTGAATAATCATCTATTCCTGCAGCAAAACTGGCAAATTCTTCCTTCACCTCCCTGTGTAGATGAGCTGGAAAAAATCTCATAAGGGATTTTTTCACCCCATTAGCCACCTCTCTATCCTTACGGGGTGCCTTCCTCTTCCCATTGCTTTGATCAATAAGCTCCTCATCTTAAAATTTGGGGTTAAGGCATGTGCTAAAGTGTGCAATGGAGCGTTGAAATTGTTCCACCTATCAACAATGATTTTCTTGATTAACTCAGCAAAATGATCATCTACAAACAAAAGCTGTGGAAACTCTTGTGAAATGATTTCCATTGTTTTCTCAACCATGGAATCCATGCCATCATATACCTCTCCTAAGAAAGGATGGTCAGTGTCAGCATTCCAAAGAAGCTCAAATGCAAGGGTTGTGAACATTAGCAAGAAATCTATCTTGCTCCACCAATCATCATCAAGGCACAATCTACGCACCGTATATCCCTGCTCTAAATCTACCTGTCTCCACTCAGCCCAAATTTGACTCACCGCCATAGACACTAATGCTTGCTTAACCTCAACAAGGCGGTGCAACAATATGAACTTTGAGGCATATCTTGTCTCAACAACTTTTAACAACTCCAATTTGGAGTACTCTCGAAATATTGCTTGAGATTGGTGGTGGTTGGTGATTAGTTTAACAATCTCCCTTGCTTCCCCTGTGAGTTCCTTTATCCATGGGACTTTATTGTCGAACTCCTCTAAGATCAGATTCATATTATGGACAATGCAGGGTGTCCAAAAGATGTGGTCATAACTCCCCTCAATAATTAAACCTGCAGCTTTTCATACTGGTGCATTATCCGTGATAACTTGCACCAACCTGTTAAGACCTACTTGTTCAATAAATTTTATAATAACAACATATTTTACCTCTCTCGAGCAGTCTTCTGCCTTTAAAAACATTGCTCCTTTTGGTGAAGTGGGAATGATATTTATCAATGGTCTACGCCTTGTATCTGTTTGAATGATCCTCCATTGGGAATCTTTGTCAAAAGGATTCACCTCTAAGCATCTCAGATAGTCTACATTCCATCTTATGTGGGATCCATTGGTTACAAGGATGATGGTATGATGACAAAGATGTGCAGCATGTCATGTTGGTTGAAGTACACTCATCTTCAAGCAAGGAAAGGACGCTACTAGAAGGAAGTCCAGATGACACAAAGAAGGAAGAGGTATGTATATATTTAGTAATAGATAGATAAAGTCATGTCATCATATGGTTGTAGATAATATAAAATGCTCTATCTCATGAGCATGATGAAAGAAGAAGAAACTCTTTGATAAGAATGATACATGAAGGCATGTAGACAATGTGCCTTGAACTCTTCTACATATTGACAAGATGAAATCAACATAATATAACCTCATGAAGAATATGAGGTGGTTGGCAACTATGGTTCCCCTAATGAGGGAATTGTGGAAAGACGACCCTAAGGAAGCAATATGTGAAGAAAGGTGAAAGAAGAGTTCGAGAAAGATGCATCTAAATTCAAGTAAGAGAAGATAAATAATCAACATCTAATGACAAGAAGGATTGCATAAGAAATCTCCATGGAGAAGATATGAAGACCCTGATATGTATGTTGGAAAATGGAGGACCTTGGTAACAAGGTGTTAATTTTAAGTTAATATGTTCTTTGCTTAGATTAGTTACTCCATTTATCCATTTTCCCATTAATTCATTAGCAATCTCACAATAACTAATGAAAGAACATAAAAGATAATAAATGTTGAAGACAAGTCAAGACAGAAGAATACAAGAATATGGCTCAAGCCGGGGAAAAACCCCAAGATGGGGCAAACCCTTGATCAAATATTCTTATTATTAATCATCATGTGTTAAGCGGAGAGAAAGAGATAAAGTACAATGATTTAAAGTCAATATTGACTTGCCAAAAGACGATCTGACATCAAAGCCCTTAAACATGAAGATGACTCAATCAAACTGCAATTCTAGCACGAAGGGTTGGAGATTTCTATACTACAATTCTGAATACAGGTTAGGACACATCAACATAGTCAGCTACAGCACCCTATACATACTCGTCTGACCTTCTATGAATAGCGGCCTTCCTTCAAACAGATCGTTCAACAATTAAATGCCCTTTAACCTTCTTCTAAGATTCAAAATCGGGCCATACAACTTGTTGATCAAGCATAGCAGATTGCGGGCCTCCCTTCTGAAGATACTCGGCCTTCTGAGTACAGATCTCAAGAGGCATGCAGCCTGGTTGGAAGTGACCTAGACAAGTGTGGCATGTTGGTTAGATCAATCCTCATTCAAGGCGGCAGTCACAATTGGGTTTGGGGTAGCATCGAATATGCTCTAAGTCTCAAATTTTGGGGAGAGGGTTAGACACATGTATTCCAGATAACCCAGAAATCGTTTGGTGAAATTCCACCTGGATTGTATTCTATTAAAATAATTAATTATTTTTAAAGGGAACCTAAGTCTAAACTTAGGAAAATAAAATAATTAAAGGGAATTAATAGAATATGGGTGTGAATGTGATCCAGATTTATGCAGGAACGCAACAGAATAAACATATAAACATAAAGACAGAGATGCAGCGGAAATAATACTTCATTTCATTAATATCAAAGAACTGAAATTTGCTTACAGACAGAATGGAAATAAAACTAGCTAGGGCACTGGTAGCTATCTCTGAGAAGAGATGTGGCAGCTACAGGCCTCTGAACTGAGTTACAATGAGGCTTGAGGGCCTATTTATTATTTAGAAACAATGGGAAATCCTAAACAGCCAAAACCCTAACCCTAGGAGATGAAGCGCCAAAACTATGGGCCCCGTTTGGGTAAATTGGTGTTTCAACTTCCCAGGGGTGTAACTTTGGCATACGATCTCCGTTTGACGCATACCATACCTCGTTAGAAATATCTATCTGAGGAATACAAATTTTGAGCAAGTAACATCAATCCATGGACCCATGTTGCTCTCCGTTTTCCCAAAAAACTTCATTTAGGGCCTCAAAACAACTTCGGAAGTTTAGGACCCGAAAAACTGGTAAAAATAGTAAGTTGTGCCGAAACTGAAAAATTGAAAGAGATAATGGTGGGGCCCCAAGTGGAATAAGTGGGTGACCACCAATATCCACCTGGATCATTCCTCCCCCCTTAGGAAGCAATGGTCCCCATTGTGTTAAGTTCCTCCATGAGATGAGGAAATTTCTGCTGAACTTGGTCCTTGGTGAACCACTTTCCTTGGTGCAGGAGTTGGCCGGCTTTGACAACCCGATACAATTGGATCTTCTGTTGGCGAGTGTTCTTGATTTGCATGTCCATGATACAATCTGTGGTGGCCTGTTCCATGCAGTCTGGGTTTAACTCTATTGGTGTGAGTTGTTCTGCAATGTCCGAGGTGTCCAGTAGAGGTGGGAAGTAAGGACGGAGGCGATCCACATTGAAGACTGGGTGCAGACCAAGGAATGGAGGAATGCGAGGCTCGAATGCATTGTTCCCTATTGTGCTGGTGATGGTGTACGGCCGTATCGGAGCGGGCGAAGCTTGCGGTGGGGTCCGTGGCCAGCTCCTTACGCAAATGTAGCCATACTTTGTCACCGGCCTGGAGGTATGTGGCACCCGGTGTTGATCATGGCGTTACTTGTACTTGGAATTGGCTCTGTCCAATATATCATGAACCTGTTGGCGGATGTGTTGAATGCGCTCGATGAAGCTATTTTCTTTGTCAACTTTAGACTGGACATGAGTCGAATCGGCCTGAATAGCCGCAAATGGCATGGCTACATCAATGGGACATAGTGGCTGCAATCCCAAGCCCACTTGAAAGGGGCTATGGCTGATTGAACTATGGAGAGCTCGATTATAACTATGTTGTACATAGGGGAGGCTCTCATCCCGTGTGTGTGGATGATTTGAATTGTACATGCACAGAATGTGTACAATCATTCTATTGACGACCTCTATCTGGCCATCTCTTTGGGGATGGAAAGATGTGGACTTGGTGAGATTGGTATCCAACATTGACTAGAGGCTGGACCAAAATGTGTTGAGGAACCTACTATCCCAATCTGATATGATAGACTGTGGGATCCCAAAGTGCCTTACACTCGTTGAAGAGTTTGTAGTAACCTGTGTGATATTATTTGCGGAGCCGCCATAATGGCCTTCTTCGAGAATCTGTCAATGACCACGAAAACACAGTCATTTCCATTCTTAGTAGAAGGCAGGCCCGACATGTAATCCATGGAGATGGATTCCCAAGGTCGACTAGGGGTAGGTAGTGGAGTATATAGGCCTTGCTTCTTGATGGTCGTTTTGGCAATGGCACAAGCAGTGCGGGATACGATGTGCTTCTCGACATCCTTTCGAAGGTTCGGCCAATAGAAATACTTACGCGGGATTGCTACGTTTTCTCGACTTCCCAGAAATACAAAATGCCCGGCGACTCGGCTGTAGTGTGCTATTTTCGTAGCACACCCATATCATCTCTCTACGCTCGCTTGAAGGAACACAAAGGTGTCCCATGTGACATAAAAGTGCATCTTGGGTGAAAATTTGGAACTTGCGTGCCCCCCAAGAGTGCCTTGTAAGTGTGGCCGAATTCTGGGTCACTCTCATAGAGAAGCGGTCAATCAGAAGTCTCGTGCCCACAAGAGTTGAGCACAGTGGTGAGCGACATGATCGGTGGTCGGCTGAGGCAGTCTGCAACATTATTGGTGCTACCCTTCTTGTACTTGATGTTCAAATGAAGCTGTTGCAGATATGTGGAACACTTCTGATGGCGATCATTCTGCAACTTCCCTTGTGTCTGTATGAACTGCAGGGGCCGGTGGTTTGTGTGGATGATTGTTTCCTTCCCCAAAATGTAATGCTTCCATTGTCAACATGCTTGCACAATGGAATACATTTCTTTATACTGTGGGGTACTTGCGAACTGTGTCTGACAATGTCTCACTGTGAAATGCCACTGGATGTCCCTGTTGAGTAAGAACTGCCCCAATAGCATAGTCAGAGGCATCTGTCTCGATCTCAAATGACTGTTGCAAGTCTGGTAAAGTGAGCACTGGAGCAGAACAGAGGCGATTTTTCAATTCTGTGAACGCCTTCTATTGAGGTTTCGACCAAAAAAAATTTGCTCTCGCTCCTCCCTTGGTGACTTGACTCAAGGGCCAAGTGATATGAGAGAATCCCAACACGAACCTCTAGTAGAAATTAGCAAGACCCAGAAAGCTACGAAGCTCTATTATAGTGGTTGGGGCTGGCCAATCCCGAATTACTTGGATCTTGGCTGGATCCACATGCATCCCCCTTTCATCAATAATGTATCCCAGATATTGAACCTGGGTCATGCCAAAAGTGCACTTCTCCAAATTGGCACACAACTTGTGTTGCCGCGGTGTTTGGAGGACTTGTCGGATGTGGTGAAGGTGCTCTTCCCAAGTCTTGCTGAAGATCAGAATGTCATCCAAGTACACCACTACAAATGAGTTGGTGAATGGCCGCAAGATGTCGTCCATCATCCTCATGAAGGTTGCGGGAGCATTCGTTAACCCGAAAGGCATGACTAGCCATTCAGAAAGGCCTTCCTTGGCTTTGAAGGTAGTCTTCCACACATCAGAGGGTTCAATTGGTACCTGGTGATACCCAGACTTCAGGTCAATCTTGTCGAAATATTTTTCCCCTTTGAGTTGGTACAAAAGGTCATCAATCCATGGGATCGAGTACCTATTCTGGACAGTCATCTTGTTCAGCGCTCGATAATCAATACAGAGTCTCCAAGTCCCATCCTTCTTCCGTACCAACACGATCGGGCTCCCACAGGGCGATGAACTTGGCCGGATGTGACTTACGCAACGGCTCTGAATGCGGCTCTCTTGATTTCATCATTCTCCCGTAACAGAGCCCAGATAGATCGGTCCATTAGGTAACGGCGCACCGGGGGTCAGATCAATCGGGTGCTTGACCTGACAGTGCAGAGGAACCCCTGTGGGTGAGGTGAATATGTCCCCGTACTCCTCCACAACCTTATCCATTTGTTGTTGTTGTGCAGAGGAGCCCTGTCTGGAGGTCATGGCCACAGTCTTCTTCTTGTCCTAGGGGCGGATCATCAGGAAAACGAATTTCCTGGTTTGGGAAATGAGCTTACTGCATTGTTTTGCGGTAACCAAAGAGATAGCGGCAGGAGGTGGTACCTCTGGTATCCTGTACAACTTATTTCCCAAAGTAACAATAACAGCACGAGGTCGAGACTCATACACAGCATGACGCTTCCACAAGTATGGTTGTCCTAATAATACATCAGAAACATCAATAGGAGCAACATCACATAATACCTCATCCGTGAAGGGCTTGATGCTATAGGAAAGGCGGCACTGCTGGCTAACGCGGAGATCTCGTCCTTGGTGAAGCCACCCGATGGTGTATGGATGTGGGTGAGCTGTGGTCGGCAAGCCCAACCGCTTCACGGCGTCTGCTGAAATGAGGTTCTTTTGGCTCTCATTGTCGACAATGAACTGGACAGGGGAGCCCTTTACCCACATCTGGGAGTGGAAGAGACGTTCCTCCTCCTCTGGATCTTACGGTTCCTCCTTCTGGACCTTTGTAGTGGCAACAGTGGCGTTGGGCTCCGCATCAATAATCTGTTTCCCTTTTTCATTCCCCTTTTCAGGTTCTGATTCGGAGTCGGAGCATGCATCTGACTCAGAAGCTCTCATCTCGGCCACTAGCGACTGCTTGGCCCGACACTCACTTGTGTTGTGAGTGGAGCTCTTATGGAACTCACACCACTTTCCCGTGTCCTTCTTTGGCTTTGCGGTCTTGTTATTTTCTTGTGGCTTTGACGGGTTGTCTTTAGCCGCCATGCCTTGGCTATGTCCTTTGTTTTGCGGTTTGGAAGCACCTTTCCCTTGCTTTTGATTCGCAGATCCAAAGTCTCGCTTCTTCTGTTTGAATTTCTGCTCAATCTTGGCAGCATACCGGTATGCCGTACCAAGCGAGGAGATGTCGAGGAACTCCATTTCCTCCTGAATGTATCTGTGCAAACAGTTGCGATACTTTAGCACCAAATGTTTCTCTGAATCTTTGATACCCAACTTTGTGCGCAGGGTATGGAACAGATTCGTCAGCTCATGCACATCTTGATCCCTTTGTTGTCGCAGCGTGGTCCATTGTATGTACTTGTCCTCATAGCTCTTCACGGGATAGTACTATTCCTTGACGGCGTCTCAGAAAGAATTCCAAGTTGGTACGGCCGAGAACAGAGATGGTTCTGTCTAGTCCTTGTTCTCACAGTAGGTTTCCCACCAGTCCTTAACATGCGGGGTAGCTTTGAGGAGTGCAAAAATAATCTTTTCCCAGTCTGAAAAGTCATGAACCGAGAAATATCCTTCTAACAGATTCAACCATTTATCTACGGCATCTGCGTCTATTTGACCCTCAAATATGGGAATGTCAATATTTATTTGTACCTTAAAAGGAGTCGCGCCTCCAGAGTGGCTGCTGGATGCAGATGCGCCGCCGGTGGGTAGCCGTTGAAAGATCTGAGCAAAGTTATCCATCATCACGTTCCTTTGTCTTTCGAGGGCCTCCTCGAGCAATATTTTGATAGGATCTCCTGCTCCCTCATCTTTCTTTTCGTCCCCCATGGGCATCCGTCGAGGTTTGCGAGGCTGATCTTGCAAAGGTTCCACCAGATCAAGCCCTAGCTCTTTATACCCCGACCTCGTTGGGGACATGCAAAGAAGGATCGAGAAAAAGCAGACCGCTCTGATACCACTGATCCGGATTTATGCAGGAACGCAACAGAATAAACACATAACCATAAATACAGAGATGCAGCGGAAATAACACTTCATTTCATTAATATCAAAGAACTGAAATTTGCTTAAAGACAGAATGGAAATAAAACTAGCTAGGGCGCTGGTAGCTATCTCTGAGAAGAGATGTGGCGGCTACAGGCCTCTGAACTGAGTTACAATGAGGCTCGAGGGCCTATTTATCATTTAGAAACAATGGGAAATCCTAAACAGCCAAAACCCTAACCCTAGGAGATGAAGCGCCAAAACTATGGGGCCCGTTTGGGTAAATTGGTGTTTCAACTTCCCAGGGGCGTAACTTTGGCATACGATCTCCGTTTGACGCGTACCATACCTCGTTAGAAAGATCTATCTGAGGACTACAAATTTGGAATGGGCAACATCGGTCCATGGACCCATGTTGCCCTCTGTTTTCCCAAAAAAACTCGTTTAGGGCCTCAAAACGGCTCCGGAAGTTTAGGACCCGAAAAACTGCTAAAAATAGTAAACTGTGCCGAAACTGAAAAACTGAAATAGACAATGGTGGAGCCCCAAGTGGAATAGGCGGGTGACCACCAATATCCACCTGGATCAGAATGTTCTAGAAAAGGCAGATCAAGTAAAAATTTAATCTTAGCCATTGATTAGAGATCTAATCTGGGTCGTTGAAGTTTCAACGAGAAGACTATAAGAATGGCTTGAACGGTCATTTGAAAAACACATTTGGCAGAGATCAGAGATGGTGAAGCTAGGATCAAAGAGTTGCATAAGCAATAGATCGATCTCCCAGTCGATTGCATAGTCCAAGCCAGGAGGGCTAGACCAACAGGAAAATCTCTCTCTGAGTGAGCCAACATAGAGGTAGGATTATTCCAGATTGTTGTTTCTCCGAGGCAGAGGGAGCAACGCAGCATATCTACATAGATCGGCAACTGGAGGGACGCAGTTGACTGCGCAACAGTGATTGCTGGTGCAGAATGTCAAGAAGAGTAGCCGAGACACAGTTTTGGGTATTTCTGACCTCAGATGATTCTTGCCCAAGAAACTCAAATTTCTCGTGTAGTAGCAGCAGATTTTGTGGCTTGCTCCACAAGGAGTGCATAAAGCCAGTTGCGCAGAGGGTGAGAGGCAACAGATCGACAATAGTTGGGTAAGATGGCCACAAATGGATTGCGTGACCTGGACCAGTTGGAGGGTGCCTCCAACTACATAATCTAGAAGGCAAGGATTTCCTTCCTTCTAGATGAGCATGACCTCAAGCACTTTATCGACAGTGCTCAAGCTGAACCGGTGGATGTAGCACCACTAAGGGCCTTCAAGAAGAATACAAAAAAATTCAAGCGATTGATCCTCGACGGAGTGAAGGATCATATTGTTTCACACATCTCAGCGAAAGGGACAACCAAGGAGATGTGGGATGCGTTAGCTACGTTGTATGCGGACCACCATGATGCAGAAGGGAGAGCGTATTGATCCGTTCCTGTCTAGACTTCAGGAAAACCGAGATTAGCTGGCAGTCATAGGAGCAGCTCCTAAGGCCACAAAGATGGTCAGGTTGGCCCTCAACTTAGTGTCCAAGGACTACCAAGTCTTTGTCCAGAGCATCCTGGGCAGAGAGAACTTGTCGGACTAGGAGTCAATGTGGGCAGCTCTTTAGCAAGAAGAGATGAGGAGACTTACTAAAATGTCAACTTGAGGGCAGCAGCAGCAGCAATTCAAAGATCGAGAAGCAGGAGGAGAATGCGGCCCTTGTATCAAAGGGGCAGCCAAAGCAGCGCAAAAGGAAGAAGGATCTTTCAAAGATCGAATGCTTCTGGTGTGGCAGGATGGGACATTACGCCACACAGTGTCCTCTCAGAAAGAAGGACAAGGATGAAAAGCATGATCCTCAAGCCGGAGCAGCGAAGATAGAGGAAGAGGAATTTGCTATGATTGCCCATATACCTCCAGGAGGGAGGTGGGTTGATTTGGAGTTGTAGACCCATAGATCTACAAGATTGGGCAGGATCCTTGAGGAGTCCACCTCTCAGATCATCACCTTGCTACAGGAGCCCAAATCAGAAGTAGCAGGATGGACGGGTGTCAGTTGGTGTAGAGGAGTGCAGAAGTGACAATGCAGTAGTTAGCAGCACAGAGCAGAGATGGCAGCAGTGCAGGAAGGCACAGTGTAGAAGCCAGTAGCAGCACAGCAGTTTCGGAGGGACAGCGCAGAGGCTAGCAGCAGTCAAATCTTCATCACCGAGATGCATTATATTTGTCCAATTTTGGATGTTTTTCAGTTGCAGAAAGCAACTGTGATGCAGTGCAGTAGCAGTTGGCAGTGGTAGAGTTAGCAACAGCACGGATGCAAAATTCAGAGGGAGTTACAGTACAGCTGCAATGTTGACAGTGGCAGTGTCAGCAGCAGTATAGATACAGCGTTCGCGCAAAGTTGATGAGCAGCAATGTTAGACATCAACAGCGCAAAGGGAGATGCTACAAGGTTAGAGCAGTACTGGGGGGATGTATTGCTAGAGCACATTCCTCGCTGAGAGGGAGTGTTGATTTTGAGGTAGCATCGGATGTGCTCTTAAGTCTCAAATTTTGTGGAGAGGCTTAGACACATGTATTCCAGATAACCCAGAAATTGTTTGGTGAAATTCCACCTGGATTGTATTCTATTAAAATAATTGATTATTTTTAAAGGGACCCTAAGTCTAAATTTAGCAAAATAAAATAATTAAAGGGAATTAATAGAATATGGGTGTGAATGTTCTAGAAAAGGCAAATCAAGTCAAAAGTTAATCTTAACCATTGATTAGAGATCTAATCTGGGTCGTTGAAGTTTCAAGGAGAAGACTATAAGAATGGCTTGAAGGGTCATTTGGAAAACACATTTGGTAGAGATCAGAGATCGATTTCTTTAGTGAGCAATGCTCAAGAAGAAGGTTTGATCGTGAGATCTTTTGCAGAGAGGGGTAGTAATTCAGGTTGGAAGGATTCCTGAGCCGAAGAGTACATAGCAGCAGAGATAGAGAGAGCCACAGTAGCAGCACAAAGCCAATGACGCAGTGCTTATGCAATCACTGTGCAGAAGCTGAAGGGAAGTCGTTTTCTTGTTGAGGAGACAATGTTGGGCCAGTGCTAGATCCCAGAGAGATTTTCTAAAGGCTAGAAGGCTTCAATTTCCAGCCAACAGAGAGACCAGCGCAGAGACAGAGGGCAGCCATCGTTGTGACGCAGGGACTGGGCAGAGTGATGCAGTCACTACGCAGAGGCAGCACAGCGCAGTCCAGTTTTGGTGCTGATCAGTGTCGGGTTCCCGTGGAGGAGTGAGGTTTGTCTCACAAGATCCCTTATGTCAGTTTCTCTATATGATTTGACAAATATGTCAATCATAGATTTGTACTCAGAAATATTTACCGCATAATATACAAACCCTCAGCTGCTGCACCGGTTTTCCTGCATTGGGTTTTTCCGGGGACATTGGTTCAAAAATAACTGTGTCAAATTTGTGTGTGATCTATTCTTGTTCAGTTTCGTTTCCCCAATTGTATTTCTTCCGCAGTTTATTTGTGTAGGTTGCAGTGTGATGTATTCAGTGTTTGTCGTAGTAAACTACAAATAGATTGTTAAGTTAACAGTTAGGTGAATATCTTCCAGTTGTTGCAATAGGATTCCAGAGGTTAACGGAATTATCACAGTCACTGCTTCAAACTCGGACCTGAAAAGAGCCCAGAACCATTTTCAAATAAACCCAAGCTTACTCCAAACAAACTCGGCTTCCCTTTCTGCCACAGAACTCAGACTAGCAAATTCCCAGACTAATTTGTCCATACCTACAACTGTATTCCATGGAGAATCTCAGCCCTAACCCAGAAACAAATAGTCCATCGTCCTCCATCAAGACCTCGGTTGCCTCAAACCTTATCCAAGCAAGTTGATGTCTCCAAAATTAGGAAGAAAAGACCTCTATATATATAATTTGGAGGGGAGTCAAGAGATGTGACCATTGGACTAAGTGAGTCGACATATAGGTGAGGTGGACCTTGAAAATTTATATGTGAGAAAACATAAATTGAAAAACACACTTTTCCTTATCCAAATATGACGATCTTTAGGTACATTTTGGTCCTCTCGAAAAGAGGAATTCAGTGCCATAATTATCTTTCCCAAAGGAGTTGTCCAAAGTGGAATTTGGCCCTAGTTCCCAATTTTAACACTCCCTCTCAACTAGGGAAAATTCCACGTGTCAAATTAATAGCCATGATCGTCATGCAATCTTGACATCATGAACAATCTTTGTATCTCGTCTCTGCTCTTCTCTATTGAAAATTGGTATGAATAATAAAGAAGAATCGATTGAGAGTTAGACACAAGACGTTGCCACTCTTCACTGACAAAAGTCAATCCACATAACCAAAGGGTGAACTCCAATCAAACTTGATCCCAAGTGATCAAGTTAAAGAAACATCATTTATCCTAGACATTGGGAGTACGGCAGTACACAATGCTTCCATCGGTCGTGCTATGGTCCCTATCCACTTTTCCCAACTCATTGGCCAAATGAGAGGTACTTCCCATGTGTCCCGGACTACATAGGTAGGATGATACTGAATCAATAGCAGGGAAAGAAAGTATCACATCCTACTCACAACCACACATAGGGAAAGGATGAATCACATCCTATAGTCACACATCACAACCATTGTATCACATTCATCCCTTGTGTTGGACTTGCGGCTTGAACTTGAACTTTGGATGGAAGCCATTGCTGCAAAAATAAAAAATAAAAACAAATCTGTAAATAAAAAACGTTTTTCATAATTTTCGTAGCATAAACCCTCGAAAAATAGAAGAAACAATGGGAAAAAAACCAAGAAATTGAATGCTTCTTACCCAAATTAATTTTGTGTAGTTGAAGCTACCCCAAAATGCCACAAAAAACAAGAGAAATATGGCTGTAGCTGAGCCAAAAACCAAGAATGTCGTAGCTCGAAACTTCGCACTCCAAATCTGCTTTTGAAATCTCTTTCTCTTGCTGCTGAAATCTCCTTTGCGCACTTGTGAAAACGCCCTAGTTGAAGCACTACTCTCTTCCTCTTTTCTCCTTGCTAAAATCGCCCTTCTCCAAGTGAAATGACTTGCTCAATTCGTGTGATGAGAGAATGAGGCGATAGTCTTTTTCTAAGTTGAGATAGCCATCTAGAAGCATCCAAAAGACACTTTCAACAATTAAAAAATATTAAAACACACGCAAACCAAAAATAAATAAATAAAATAAACAAGTTAAGTCGACAGAAACGCGATCGTACGGCCTAGAAACATGTTTTTAGCCGTATTGGGCATGTTTTCCCAACGAGAAACATACCAGTACGGCCGGAAACGTGTTTTCGTTTCGATTCTTTGTTGAAACGAGGGTGGGACCCACGTTTCCTGCAACATACATATATATATATCAACTTTTAAAGTTTTATTACATATCATATGATAATGTTAATCTCAAACATCAATTTTTATTATTCTAGTTAAATTCATTTATTACGTTATTTCAAATTTTGTTTCGTTTCAATATTATGTTATCATTGTTTTTGTGTTCTTTTACTACCTCTTTAAAATGTTGAATGTTTGTTATGCTTTGGGGTGTTAAACATGTTTCCGTAATGTATTCTGAAACTAAAAAAATCAAATCAGAGCATGATAGAATACAGTACTATACAACAAAGACTAATGACTTCCTCAACGGCATTATGAAGAACATTGCCTCGTAGTTGCACTATAGTTGTTGTATAGTGGCTTGCCTAGCAGTTGCTTCTAGGCTCTGATACAGAGGTTAGGACCTTTCCTTTAGTAGTAATAAGGTTATAACAAGGCTCAAACTAGACATTGTTCTGAAGATGGTAAAGATACAATATGGCTGAAAAGTTCAAAACAAAAGTGTTATTCTCCTTGCTGCCTTATGTTGCACAAATTGTTCTAAGAATGTTACATTTGTAGAAAACACCCAATACTTGAGGATATTATATCTATCAAGAACCATGTATGAGAAACTTCAATCCATGACTAGAGAAATAAATGTAATCATGAGAAAAGTCCTAATGATAACATCACATGGAAGATGGGAGTACACTAACTACTGACTCCTAAAATATATGTCTAGCTATTTGAACAAAAAAAGGGAAAACCAATAAAAAGACACGCAAGCATCCTTACCCATAAAAAATTGTTGGTTCTCCAGGAACAACAAAGGGAACTATCATTAATCTCCAAGGGAGAGAAGTCTCCCAATTCCTATAATACAAAAGAAGTAAGAGAGTTGCTCTTTAAATAGAGTCTCTAGCTCCAACTCTTAAAAGTAAAAATTAAAGAAATAATATTTCTTTTATTCCAGAAAGTGTTGAAAGTGTACAAGCTTCCAAGAAGGACCATATATAAGTGGAAATGTAATAAAGGTTTCATGCAATGTATCACTAAGTCCCCAACAGTCCACCATAAATGGGAAGGGAGAGAGAAAGCCCATTATATGCCTAGATCAAGTCAACCAATTATAAGGATGTATGCATAGGAGGGTCAACAAATCAAGTCAACCAATTATAAGGATGTATACATAGGAGGGTCTGTTGACCACACTTTGTCAACGACCCCATAGCAGTACACCCCCATTTTTATCAAATGGGATTCATCATGTTCGACGTGTTCGCGCCATTCAGTTTTCATCGACAGTCGACAGTTTTATAAACGATGTAAACCCATTCTGCATGTTTATGATGTAAATGATCTAAATAAGACGACCATGTATGTAACAACCTAGGTAAGCCTAGTATGTTGGTGACAATTTCTATCCTAGGAGGTTTTTTGTCTCACTAATTTGCTTGTGTTTTTCAACATAAGTGATCGACAGAGTTTTCCCCTCCAGCTTCACCCCAAAGCTAGGATGGATTTTGTCATCAAGATGCTAAAGTGAGTCCTAGTGTTTTCTATCGAGTCTTTGTAAAAGTGGTTTGGGAATAATCCTAGCTAATTGGCTAGATTATTTTATTACACGCTGCTTGGTCTACTAGATCATGTATTGAGTCGTAGAATTGGGTACCTATTTGAGGGTCTATACAAATGGGTATTCCCCCTTCATGTGTCTAAATGTATTTATCTTATGTAAAGAGGGTTGGAAAAAATAATTAAATTCCCTCTCAGTGAATTAATTAAATTTTCTGGCCAAATTAATTAAAAATCCTAAGCCAAAAATTTAATTAATTTTAAGTCCTAGGTGAGTTAAAATTCGTTGGTCCTTAAAAAATGAATTTTTAAAGGTCCCAAACCAAGGGAATATTGAGAATTTCAAGAAATTTTGGACCCTTGGGCCTTGGTGGTTAAGTCAAAGTCAAAATTTTGAGGTAATTAACTCAAAAATATTATTTTTGAGCTAATTAAAAATAAATTAAATGATAAATTCGAATTTTCTCAAAATTATAATTTCGGCGGTCCAAATTAAAAAATAATCAAATCTTTTCGACGGTCGAGATTACTTTGACATGGATCAATTAAACTAGCCGTTGGAGATTTTATCTTATAAATTAGAGGTCTTTGTCAGTCTTTCAGTCATCCGATCTTTGAATCGTGCACTTGTTCTTGGAAGCTCTTGTGATTTTTTGATGAATAAAACATAAAGACTTTGGGATTACAAATTTTGGTGTTCCTTTTCCAGATCTATGTGGTGATATTGTCTCTAAACTCTGCTACTTCTATTGGCTTTTGATGGTTGATGGCCTCTATGGATTAATCGGCATACAAGTATCTTGTGCAGTTTTATGGATTTCTAAAATAGCATTTTGATTTAACAAAAAGATTAGTTATCTATTTTTCTGAAAGGTCTCATATTTATTTTTTAATCTCTATCAATCTTAAATTCGAATCTAAGTGTTCAGAGATCGTTTTTTAAGGTTTGAGGGTTTGGAGAAGTCTTCAGTTAGACCAGCCGACTCTTAGATTTCAAAAATCTGAAAAAGCCCATTGTTTCCTAATTTCTAAGGTTATCTTACGAAATATTTTTTGCAAAGTCTTTCTAAAGCTCATGTCTAAATAATAATTTAAAAAAAAAAAAAAAAAAACTATCTTAATTTTTTTGAATTTAAAGTTAGATCTGGCTAGTAAGAGCCTTAGATTTTCAAATCTGGGAGTGAAGTCAGACTTATATTCCTCAGATCTGATAGATCTGCAACTCTTGTGCATAGATCTGTAAATATATTGTATAGATCTGTAATTTACATGTGTAGATCTGAAGTTTTGTAACATAATTTTGATTTCTAACATTTGGGTTTTTAGGATATTTGCTATTTTTGTACATATTGGGTATTGGATTTCTTTTTTTCACTTGTGCAAGATTAGATCTGAAAAATTAGCCAAGGAAATTTTCAGATCTGAAAAATCAGCCAAGAAAATCTTCAGATCTGAGCCAGATCTAGACCCTGGAGGGCAAGATCTGGGCTCAATATTTGTTTGCAGGAATAGATCTAAAAAAATCAGCCAAGGAAAACTTCAGATCTAAGCCAGATCTAGACCCTTGAGGATGTATAAGCTTTTGAGGCTATTTTTATAAGATTTTAGTCTCCAAATTTCTAATTTTCAAGCGGCAACATTATCCCCCAAAATTTCAAGAATTTTCAACGGTGGGATCTTCAAAGCCTTGGGCTAAAGGTTTGATCTCTAAACCCTTATTTTCTACAGATTTTACAGCAAGAAAATCACAAATAATTAGGCCCTAAAAACTCATTTTATATGGTCAAAATTGTTTAGAATTGCAAAATCTTCATTTTCAGAATTTTTGACCATTTGGGCATCTTTAAATTTGCCTAGATCTGATTTTAAAGCTTGCTAACTGTATAAAATCAAATCTGAACATTTTTTATGCATATCCTAAATAAGGTCTAAAATATTTTAAATTTTCAGTTTTTTGGCAAAACTTACTATTTTTAGACATTGTGGGGATCATTTTCAGTATTTTTAGTTTGCTGATCTGTTATCATTCTACTGTTGTTATAAACTTATCAGTTCTGAAAATTACTGAATCAAATTCTCTTAAAGCCTTAAAATTGAAATTTTCAAGTTCTAATATATTTTTGCTATTTCTGGAAGTATTTGGCAGCTATTTTGGGCAGTTTTATCTTGCTGATCTGTCATTGTTTCACTGCTGAAATAAAAATATCAGATCTGAAATTTCACTTAATCAAGCCCTAAAAATTGATTTTTTCTTTAAGTTCATCAATTTTTACTATTTTTAGTCATTTTGGGCATTGGTGCCAGTATCGTTTGTTTGCTGATCTATGGTTTAAATTACCACTGTAATTTATATTTCAGATCTAAAATCTTGCCGAAGAATATATTCTAAGTTTGACTATAGGTTTCTGAATTGGAATTATTTTGAATATCATAAATTCGGAAATATTGGAAATATCTGGCATTTAAATTTGATGATACTCTCATGATAACATTTTTGTTTCAAATTTAAATGGTTGACACTTAGCTGCGGTTGATGATTTTTGAGCTATCTTTAATTGTGGTTTTAAGTTGCTTGAAATTGGTAATTAATTGTTTAAATTAACTTTGGAAATATTTCAAGTAATGATAAATTGCATGTCTTTATCGAGGATGGTTAATGCATAATTGTGAGGGTGTTTCATTGAATATCATTGTGGTGAATCTATTTTTCATAGCAGCAATTACATATCAAATAGTTGACTTTAATTACATAACGGGATATTTTGACTCAACAAGGCACTGGTTTTAATCTTCAAGACTATTTGAATCTATATAATCTCATTAATCTTAACAAGTATTTGGTCATTTAATTGTGTCTCCTGAATTGGTTGCTTTTCAACCGGTTCTCTTTCTTCATGTTCATTAGGGTCTACATCCCTTAGTTTGCAAGGACACAGCTTAGATAGAGAGATTGGGGATCAAGGTGACAGCCCCCGATCTGAGCCGTTGTTGCGGTGCCTAAACAATCTGTGCGACAACAAGGTCCACGCACTATGTCACACTTTATTTGATTCAACTTGAAGACCCACATTTGTGTCCACATCCCCACGTTTAGCTAGAAGAAAACGAGTACAAAAATACCAGGTGGCCCCATTGTCAGGTGGTTCATAAAATATTCAATTTAGTCCATTGGGGCATCACATGAACAAAGACTCCAAAGGGCAGACAATTCCATGACTTTGTGAACAGCTAGAAGACAACCAGCAACTGCATTTGATTACAGCTTCAAATTATTGCAATGTCACTCAATGGTATAACACGCACCACACCATTAACATCCCCTAGATTTTTCTTGGGACATCAAGCTAACCGCTCAAATGGTTGTTGCATATATCCCACTTATTTCAATCAACAACTGCACAGAAGGTTTCCCATTTGGCTTAGACAGTGGCTTTGTCCCACATCTAATTCATGTCATATGGCATTTATAAGCTACACACATCTTATGAAAAAGACGCATGATCACATAACCAAATGTGACTCAATCCAATTTCCATGCAAGCAGCCTCAAGTAGTATGTGGATTGGCCCCAATTTAATTAGGTAGCAAGACATTTTGAATGAAATGTGAAGGCAACCCCATTACCACAAAATCTAGTAGGCCTAGTTCAAAGCCTCACTAGGCAACAAAGAGATCAGCCAACCATGGTTTAATATATTATTTCTCCTTACCATATATGCCCATTTCAAGCACATTGAAACATAGTTTTAAAAACCGAAACCAGTCCACCTAATAAACCAGGTTTCAAACTGGAACCAGTCAAACCGAGACTGGTCAGATCTCAATGAACCGGTTTTTAAAAAATACATGAACTAGTTAATTTTTAATGAAAACAGAACTATTTTTAAGATTTAAAACCAAGATTCCAAACCAATAGAAACAAAATATGCAAAGTTTGCTCATCTATATACCATGTAAAGGTGAATATATAAAATTCAAAACCGGGCAAATCGAGACTGGTTAGATCTCAATGAATCGGTTTTTAAAAAAATACATGAAATAATTAATTTTTAATGAAAACGGAACTATTTTTAAGATTTAAAACCATGATTCCAAACCAATAGAGACAAAATATGCAAAATTTTATCATCTATATACCATGTAAAGGTGAATATATCAAAATCGCATCGATTGCAATACATACCATCGACAAAATACATAAGCAATGAGGCTCTAAATGGACTATAAAGTCCAAAAAATTGCTACAAGCTATGTGGCCATTGGCCTACTACAAGACTACAAATCTACTAGTACATATCAATGATCAACATGATCATTCCTGATCATAAACAAATTCATCACCACTACTAGACAAAAGATCATCAATAAGAGCCACATAAACATAATCTGAGTCAGAGTCTGAGGATGCCTCAGTAGTAGCACTGCCGCCAATAACAATAGAAGTGGACCTAACGCTAGCACGAGTTGGTCGAGCTGCACGACTAGTGCCTTCCATTGGTTATTTGTCTTTGCTTGATGCGGCTACTAATTCTGGTTCTGATGGCGTTGCTGCTACCAAATCTGCTTCATCCCCCCCCCCCTAACGCCATGTCAATATCAAAATCAACATCAAACTCAGGATCTTTAGTCTCCTCCAACCATTCTGATGTTGGATCAATATCGTCCAACACAATGGCATCTAAATCAGGTCTTCTATTCATCATTTGATTGCGCCTTAGTCGAAGGTTGTATTACATGAAGACAAGATCATTTAACCATTTATGTTCCAAATGGTTTCTCTTCTCCATGTGTATGCGCTCAAAAACAGACCAATTGTGCTCACAACCTAAAGCATTACAAGTTTGGCTAAGGACTCTAACTGCAAAATTTTTTTAATTGAGTACATTGGCCACCAAATGACTCCCACCAATGTGTTGCAAAGAAAAAGACATTAATTAGTAACTTAGCTCATTTCATTACTTATTTACAGGTATTTACAAACAATTTGAATTGTAAATTTTTAAACAATTGAACTTTAAAAGAAAAACAAATTGGAATTAATTACCTAGTTGATCCATATCTTCTGCCATCTTTGCCAAGTTTTTTCCAAACGTACCTGCTTCCATACTGAAAAGAGTAAGTTGTTTATGTATTTCCAACTGGTCTGCATGGTTAGGGACCATGCGCTCCAAGCAATCATACAATCTATCTCTGACCTCCCTAACCTGTAGATCTCCTAGTCGAGCTTTATAATGATACTTTAAGTTCAAAAAATACGCAGTTGCATGCATAGGACAATGGAGTTGATTGTACCTTCTGTTATCAATGACCTCCCATATATGCCCATATTTAGCTAACTTATCCTTGTAAGTTGTCTGTATCTACTCCTTTGCCTAATCAATAGCCTCATAAATGTAGCTTGTTGCAGTCATGTTTGTCAAAGTTCCAAGGAAGCAAATATACCAATTTTTTCAAAAGGATCGAATCATCTATCAATTGTCTATTGAGTCGTTGTAAACCCATTCTGCAAAAATTTTAATGTAAATGATACTATTAAGACCATGTATGTAACAACCTAGGCAAGCCTATTATTTTGACAAAAATTTCATCCTAGGAGGCTTTTCATCTCACTGACTCATCTGTATTTCTAAACACAGATAGTCCGCAAATTTTTTCCCTCCAACCCCACCCCAAAGCTAGGGTGGAATTCTTCGTCAAAGTCTTTCTGTGAGTCCTAGTGTTTTAGACAAGTCTTGTGTAAAAGTGCTTTGGGAATAATTTAAGCTAGTTGGCTAAATTATATTATTACAAATCACTTGGTCTACTAGATCATATTGTGTCACAGAATTAAGTGTGTAATTTGAGGGTCTATATCGAATGGGTGTTCCCCATTTGAGGGTTGAAATGTAAAAATCTTATGTAAAAATTATTTTAGTGCATGGTCCCTCATACTTAGACACCATGGCTAAAATATTAGAGGCTGGGAAAAATATTAAATCCCCTCAAGTGTCAATTAACTAATTTTTCTGGAAAATATTAAATTAATCCTAGACCGGAAAATTAATTAATTAAAGTCTAAATTAGAGTCTTAGAGAATTTAAATTCTCCAAGTGGAAAAATTCGTGGGTATCAAAAAAATTAATTTTGGAGGTCCCCCACCAAGGGAATATTGCAAATTTCAAGAAAAATTGGACCATTGCACCTTGCTGGTTAATTGAAAGTCAATTTTTTGAGGAAATTATCTCAAATAATTAATTTTGAGGTAATAAAAAAAGGATTTAATGAGAAATTCGAAATTTCTCAAAATTAATATTTTCAATGTCTGAGATTAAAATATCATCAAAGATTTATCAACAGCTAGGATTATTTTGACAACGATCAACCCAACTAGCCGTTATTTTTCCACTTGGAGGATTTATCTATAAATAGAGAGTCATTTGTATCTCAAGCCATCTTATCTTTTGCTAAGAAATTTATGCAGAAAAGCTTATGTAACGCTACTATCTCGTTGGGAACGTTTTTTGAAACATAATAAAGACTTTAGGGTGAAGTTCATGGTGTTTATTATTCACTGATTTGTGGTATGTGTTGGGTACGGGCTTTCCTATATTGTCCTTAAATTTTAAAGTTTGTTTTTCATTACATGGTGATAAGAACATTCTATTGGTAGATTTTGAGTCTATCTTCGCTAATTTGATTCAAGATATGTCTAACAAGCTTTCTTGAAGAAAAATATATAGTGCTTGCAAGAACCCAATCCTTGGGCTCCAAGTTCACAAACTGTGGGCATAAGCCGACCTTGTTTGGATTTCAAATATTTTTATGGTTTATCTAACTCCGGTAAGGCTGTAGCGTGCATTTATTTTCCAAATTATTATTATCCATTTATCAAAGAAAATCCCATAAAAATTTATTTCTCAAAATTTATTTTAAAAGCATTGTATATTTTTAAATCTTGTAAATAAATTTGTAAAATATATTTTGTAAATTATTTTCCTAATTCGAGTTTTTGAGTTTTAAGATTTTTTGTATAAAATGGGGTTTTGGGTGTTTATATCTCCATTTTTGCAAGATGTGATCAAGCAAGAGGAGTCGAATTAGAGCTAGATCTAGGCCCTTGAGGGTAATATCTAGCCTCTAAAAATTTTTGCAAGGCCACCCAATGAAGAATTTGCAGTAAATTTTAGATTTGAAGCAAAAAAAAAAAAATTGATGCAAGGTTTTCGAGCTTCAAGCCTCCTAGACCCGGATTTAGCCTCTCCAAGGCCAGTGTCCTCCTCTTCTACCCCTGCGTCACCTTTTATGGTGCAATGCCATCTTCTTTAGGGTCTGTGCCATCCTTTGGGCTTCCCAGAGGCTAGCGTTAATGTCTAGGCCTTTCGGCCTTCCCTTTTTGGCCCAAAGCTGAGGGTTTTAGGCCTTTGCAGGGCTAGTCGTCGATCATAGGCCACTCGGCCCCCCACCTTGACCCTAGAGGATTGTCGTAAGGGGCTTGTCATGAGCTTTCAAGCCCTTTCCCAGCCTCAGCCTCCTGCTTCCTCCTCTTCTGCCCTTCGCTCTCCTTCCTTGGCCCTCTTTTGACCCTTTTCATCCCTCCTTCGGCCTCTAACCCTAGCCGCTAGGCCTTTTCCAACCCAATGCTAGTCCTACTTGGCCTAGTGTTACCCTCTCTTGACCCTAATTTTACCTCTCTGCCTATCTCCGAAATTTTTTGTGATTGAAGCTTGGTGGGTTTTGCAAGAGAAAGTTGATCAAAATTGGTGTTTTCAGGTGACAACTATATTGGGAAATTTTTGGCAGTTTGGGCAAGCTTCTACAAGGCCTTGGGCCTAGGGTTTGCTCTCTAAACCCTCATTGTATCTCTGTTTTTCTCCAATTGTGATAAATTATTCATAGCAGTGATATAAATGGCCTAAAATCACATCTAAGTGGTCTAAATACATAAATACTTTCATAGGAAAATTTTACTATTGTTTGGCCACTTGGGCATTGGAACTTTAGCCTAGATCTACTCATTTGCTTGCTGGAAATTTTTTGCATAATCACTAGATCAGATATGATATTTTCTGAATATCACAACCTAAAGGGCTTAAAATTCAAGTTTTTCAATTTAGAAAAGTTACTCTATCATTTGGCAATTTTTGGCACAAGTTACTACACTAATAACTCACTGTTTTAATAATTTTGTCACTGCTGTAATAAGTACTTTTCAGATCTGGTATATGTTGAACATAACATCTTAATTGGGTTAAAATTCATCAATTTACATTCACAAAGTTGTCTTATCAATTAGCAGTTCATTGGGCTACCTGTTGGTCATTTTCAGTTTCATATGCTCATTGGTTCCTCGGTTTAAAGTGACATACTTATTGTTGTCCTAACTTTATCATAAGTTGCTCTATCATCATTTATTTGGTTCATAGTGGTTTATGTCGTTAAGATCTAACAATTGCTTGTCTTGTGTTAACTATAAGAATTGTCGAACTTTGCACTTAAATCACTCAAACATCTATCTTCTAATCTTGTTGATGAACTAAGTCACTTTGACATTAAGAATCATATTGATATTGTGGAATAAAGTGATCTAAGTTAAGCTCATAATCTTGTGCTAAACTTGAGAAGCTTTGGTGAGAATCTTTCATTATTGGTAGTATCTATAATCGTGGCATAAGATTGTTGATTGAATATCTTAAGTAATTGGCATCTTGTGAATTTAACATTAACACTAAGTTAATTGGCACTTTCTTGGTTGTGAGATTGCATATAATTCATTGATAAGTACTCTTGTCGCTAAGGATTCATCATAACTTAGAGTACTTAAACATTTATCTAATCTCAAATTAAGAATTTCACTCATAATCATTGCATAAGCATTCTCGGCTTAGCGTGCACTAATAACTTACCTCCAAGAATAAGCTTGGTTGAGAGACTTATAGTACAACCCTTTCTCATCTAGCTTGAGGGATTCAGCCCCTTTCTAGTGGTTAAAACAGTGACCTTGCAGTCCTCAGAGCCACAGTCTCTACAACGCTAGAGGCACTAGGTGGTTGGAACACAGGGAGAGGTATCGTTAATCAAGCCTCTGCTTGCTTTCCATTGGATTCCATCCAACAACCTACTCCTAAGACTGATCTCAAAATAGTTAAGGTGAAGGTTCAATTTAGACTAGGCATATAACCTAAAATTAACCAAGATCCTTGCATCACACTTAGATCTTAGGACTTGCATCATCATATAGGTTAGTTGATCATCTAAGCAGCGGTTGTCCATCCAGTTACTTGGTCACAATTTACAATAAGCAATAATTTTGAATCCATAAAGCACTGGTCTCATTTCTAAATCTAATCTAATCCTTAAGTCTTGCTAAATTTAACCAAGTAGCTAGGCCACTCAATTGAGTCTCCCAAACAAGTTGGTTCCCAACTTGTATTTCATCATCTTTCTTCCATAGGGACAGCTAGCACAGAGTGGGCGGAGATCAAAGTGACAGCCCCCGCCCTGAGTTGTTGTCACGATGCATTTACAATCTGAGCAACAACATTTTATGTCGTTGATGTCGGGGACAAGTTTCTTGTTGTCGGTGTTTACGACATCTTATCATAATCTTCATATTCATTATCTCATCCCGCCAACATCATATTTTTTGGCGTCATTGTCAGGGATAAATCTCTTGGTCCTTGGCATTGCAACACTCACATCATTCTTCCTAATCTTATAATCCTTTTTGCCATTCAGTAACCCGTCTAGCAGCACAACATTTTTTGGCACCCTTCCTCAAATCATTCTTCATCTTTTCATCACCTTATATTTTGTTCTCACACTTATCCTTTCATCTTGTTCATCCACACTTTTAGCAGCTAGACATTTAGGGCGGTTTCCTGTTTGGGTGGCGACTCCACTTATTCAACCATTCACAAAAGCTCACTCTAGACAGAATCCTGGTAGCTTGATTAACCCCACTCCCGATTCTGAAAATTTTCTAAGAGCCCGACTAAACAAATTATATTCTAGAGAGCAATTAAATTTCCTTGAACAGGAATCTCTCCTTGATCTCCACTTTCTTTTTGTTAATCCCGTCAATCAAAACACCATGGGTGACTTTTACAGGCCTTGCAACTCCACCAACATCCAAGGGTATCTACATGATCTGCCAAATGAATCCACTATGAGTAAGCTAACAATATTCGAAGGAAACAATGCCATCAATGTTGAAGCTCATATAAGAAAGTTCAACTCCTTGATCCATAGATATGCTCAGTCCATTGCCTGCAACCATGAAGATGTTAGGATGAAGTTATTTGTTTTTTCATTAGAAAATAATGCACTTGATTGGTTTCATGACAAAGCAGATAATGCCTTTGACTCCTTAAGAGCCCTCACTGATGAATTTAAAGACAAATATGGGGATAAGAGGGAAGGAAAGTACTTGGTTAAGGAATTGAATACTATAAAGAAAAGAGAAAATGAAACAGTGGACGAATTCAACCAAATATTTATTGGTCTTCTAAAAGATATGACTCAAGATTGTAGGCCTCCTGACAAAACAGTCTTGGAACAATATCTCGAAGCTTTTAATGGTGACACTCAATATGAAATTAGATGTGCCAAACCTGTTACCTTAATTGTTGCCCAAAATATGGCTGAAGAATTGGAAAAGGATAGAAAAGCTTCAAGTTAGTCAGAGGTCCCAGGTTTTGATAGAGGTTTAGTTAAATCTAAGGGAAAGGAAATTATAGAAGAAGAGCCAAATTCAGTCAAGGAATTAACTCGAATAATTAGAGAAATGAAAATTGAACATGCCAAACAAATGAGTGATATGCAAAATCAACTAATCGAGATGGAAAGAAATCGAATGCAGAGTGTAGTGCCCGAGAATAATAATCATAGCAGAGGTAACAGTAATCCATGGCCAAGAAAGAATCCTTTGAATGATCAAAGGCCTCCCACACCACTTGAGTCTACTAATATGGTTGATGAGCCCATCCCTTTCTGCAATCCGTGTAAAAGTTTCCACGAGGAGAGTACATGTGCCTTTGCTAGGAGAATTTTAGAGGAAGGAACGATTCAACAAGCAAATAATGCAAGCCAAGGCACTCCTAAAGAAAGTCGGTATGTTGATATGATTTCTTTATCATTTGCCATAAATAATTTTACTGAAGAAAAGGACTCCATCACTTAAGCATATGGTAAAAAAACATCTCAGGAGCAAATCTTAGAAAATGCTAAAAGTTAGGGATACACCTATCATAGGAAAAGTAAAGATCAAAATCGGAATAAACAGGTTCTCTTTGAAAGGTAAATGTCAAGATTGAAAGTAGACAAGGTTGCATGGATTGATAGCAATATGATGTTTGTCCCTGTGCTTGAACTTCTAAAAATTCCATCTCAAAGGGCATATTTCTTCAAGGCTTTGGGTATGTTTCAGCAAGGTAATATTGATAATGATCCTAAGGATGAAGAAATTAAGTTAAAAGATCTAAATTGCTACATGACGAATGAAGATCATCAGCCCTTCTTCCAAACTTTGGATATTAATGATCGTTTGCTCCACAATTGTATGCTTAATTCCGGTGCATCTACAAATGTTATGACTAAGAAAGTTATGGAACAATTGAACTTAAGAATTTCTAGACCTTACCATAACACTTGTTCAATGGATTCTAAGAAGGTTGAAGTCCTTGGTGTGGTTAAGGATCTACAGGTCTCATTGGTTGATTACCCATACAAAATCCTCACCATGGACATAGTAGTAATTGATGCACAAGAAGTATGGGTAATGCTTCTTTCCAGAAAATTTGCAGCAGATTTAGGTGGTTCTATTCAAATGGATCTATCTTACTCCATTATTCCCGCAGGAGCTGGTGGCATGGTTAGATTATACAGAGAAGTGGAAAGAAGATACCATGTAGAAGTTCCAAAGAGGCTCGAAAATGGTGAAGAAGTTGTGCCACAAAGTCATACACCATATATTGAGTCAGAGTTTGTCCAACCAGTTTATCATTGTTCTTCATTCCACCGCCCATCCCCTCCAAGCAGAAAGAGAAGCAGGTTTCAATTTGACAAAGATATGCAGCACAGTGATGAACAATTACACTGACCAGAGAGGGTCAAGTTTCAACAAGGGACATCTGAAAAGAAGCCTACTGATCTACCAGTTAGCAAGCAGATGCCCCAGATTGTGCCACATCAATGACATCTGATATGCCATGGGGCATCGTTTGTATGGTATCTCTAACCCTACTCCTTTTTATTTCATGTCTTTAGAAAATTTTATTTCATGCATTTATGTTATGTCTTTTATGGTTCAGTTTATTAGAGTAGAATTTTTTCTATTCCAACGAGATTTACTATGTATACATGATGATTTCAATTTTGAATGGATATCTATTTGATGGACTTATGTTTTCCGAGATGCAGGATTCTAGGGTTCTCATGTTACTTCACGGAAGCAATGTGTCCCCATATGGAGCCAGATGTTGCACTCATTTTTGTCAAAATTCCAAGGAAGAAGATGTACCACTTTTTTCAAAAGGATTGGATCATCTATCAATTGTCTAATGAGTAATTGTAAACCCATTCTGCAATTTTTTAATGTAAATGATGCTATTAACACCGTGTATGTGCGTAACAACCTAGGTAAGCCTATTATTTTGGCGAAAATTTCATCTTAGGAGGTTTTTCGTCTCACTAACTCATTTGTGTTTCTAAACATGGATGTTCGGCAGAGTTTTTCCCTCCAACCTCACCCCAAAGCTAGGGTGGAATTCTTCGTCAAAGTCTTAGGTGAGTCCTAGTGTTGTAGTCAAGTCTTGTGTAAAAATGATTTGGGAATAATTTAAGCTAGTTGGCAAAATTATTTTATTACAAATCACTTGGTCTACTAGATCATATTGTGTTGCAGAATTGGGTCTGTAATTTGAGGGTCTATACCAAACGTGTGTTCCCCCTTTGAAGGTTGAAATGTAAGAATCTTATGTAAAAAATATTTTAGTGCATGGTCCCTCATACTTAAACATCGTCGCTAAAATATTAGAGGGTGGGAAAAATATTAAATCCCCTCAAGTGTCAATTAATTAATTTCTCCAGAAAAAATTAAAATAATCCGAAACTAGAAAATTAATTAATTAAAGTCTAAATTAGAGTCTTAGATAAATTAAATTCTCGAAGTGGAAAAATTCGTGGGTATCAAAGAAATTAATTTTTGGAGGTCCTCCACCAAGGGAATATTGCAAATTTCAAGAAAAATTTGACCATTGGGCCTTGGCAGTTACGTCAAAGTCAATTTTTTGAGGAAATTAGCTCAAAATAATTAATTTTGAGCTAATAAAAAAGGGATTTAATGAGAAATTCTAAAATTCCTCAAAATTAATATTTTCAACGGTTGAGATTAAAAATCATGAAAGATTTATTAACATCCAGGATTATTTTGACAAGGATCAAGCCAACTAGCCGTTATTTTTCCACTTGGAGGATTTATCTATAAATAGAGAGTCATTTGTATCTCAAGCCATCTGATTTTTCGCTAAGAAATTTCTATAGAAAATCTATGTAACGCTATTGTCCCGCAGTGAACGTTTTTTGAATCGTAATAAAGACTCTGGGGTGCAGTTCATGGTGTTTATTGTTCATTGATTTGTGGTATGTGCTAGGTACGGGCTTTCCTATATGTGCTTAAATTTTAAAGTTTTTTTTTTCATTAGATGGTGGTAAGAACATTCTAATGGTAGATTGTGGGCCTATCTTAGGTGATTTGATTCACCATATGTCTAACAAACTCTCTTGAAGAAAAATATATAATGTTTGCAAGTTCCCCGGTCCTTGGGCTCCAAGTTCACAAACTGTGGGCATAAGCCAACCTTGTCTGGACTTAAAATATTTTTATGGTTTATCTAACTTCGCAAAGGTTGTAGCGTGCATTTAGTTTCCAAAGTATTATTATTAGCTATTTATCAAAGAAAATCCCATAAAAAATTATTTCCCAAAATTTCTTTTAAAAGCATTATATATTTGTAAATTTTGTAAATAAATTTGTAAAATATATTTTGTATATTATTTTCCTAATTGGGGTTTTGGGGTTTTAAGATTTTTTGCATATATTGGGGCTTTGGGTGTTTTTATCTCCATTTTTACAGGTGTGATCAAGCAAGAGGCATCGAATTAGAGCTAGATCTAGGCCCTTGAGGGTAAGATCTAGCCTCTAAACATTTTTGCAAGGCCGCCCATTGAAGAATTTGCAGTAAATATTAGATCTAAAGCAAATTAATTTTTTTGAAGCAAGGGTTTCGAGTTTCAAGCCTCTCGATCCCAGATTTAGCCTCTCCAAGGCCTACGTCCTCCTCTTCTAGCCCTGTGTCACATTTTTTGGCCCAGCGTCATCTTCTTTAGGGCCTACGTCATCCTTCTGGGCCTCCCAGATGCCCGCGTCAGCCTCTAGGTCTTTTGGCCTTCCCTTTTGGCCCACCGCTAACGTTTTTAGGTGGTTTGCAGGCCTAGTTGTGGGCCCTAGGCCACTCAATCCCCCCTCCTTGTGTTGAAAAGTGTAACTAGGATCGGTCTTCATATTTACTATGTAATTATGTATTTATGTAAAATAGAAGACAAAGATAATAAAATGTATTTTTGTTATGTTTGCTTCATGGGTTTCATGAGCAAGGTTTTATTATAGGTCAATAGACTTCTTCTTGATGTCTATTAGTTTGTGTCATCTAGTTATAAATATAATTAAGGGTCATAAATATGAAGAGTCTAGTCATCTAAAATGCTCCAAGACCTTGTCATGATACCGTAAAGAAATAGCACCTGAATGATGCTCAAAGATACCTTCATTAACGCTGGATTAGATACTCTCCATGTCGGACTATATATTGTGATGAAATCGGCCTACTTGCTGGATGATTGATTGGCCTAAAGACAGGACATGTGCACTATATATACCTCAGATCCTGCAGCTCATTTGGACACCAACAAAATGCGGATATCTCTAAAGTAATTACAGTGGTTAACTGCGGATTGTTCTAAGACACCACAGCATAATGAAAGGTCTGAATATATGTGATTTAAAGGGAGTAGGTGCGGATCTATTTTGGGAACTATGCTAACACAGTGAATGCGGATTAGTAAGGAAATAACAATTCGGATAGCTCTGAAGTAAATTGTAGACAATTCTGAGATGTGGACAGCGTGACAAGGTCTGAATATAATACAAGTTAAAGACAGTGTTATAGTGTGGTTGTGGATTTCAAGCAAGGATAAAGTATGATATAAATTCAGATCATATCACAGGCAGAAGGAAGTGTGAATTGGTCTGAAGGAAGCATACATATATACAGTGTGATACTGACTAAAGAAATTGTGATAAGTTCTTTAATAGAAGTGTGGATTGCTTTCGAGCAGCAGTGTGGATATACTAAATATCTTCGGACTGTTCCAGAGAAGGAAATTCGGAAAAATCACAGTGAAATTAAGCTAGGAAGTAAATACTATAAGACGAGAAAGAAAGGAAGGTAAAGTTGTGATTTACCTTCCTGTTCTACAGTGCATAAAGAGGAAGGATTAAACCTCAAATGAAGAAGCTTCAGAGTAATGCAAAGTGAAAGGTTTTAGTGTTGCTGCAGCTCAGTGCAAGTTGGTGCAGATAAGAAGGATCAGCGTTGTGAGTATACAAAGAAGTATTGAAAATGTCTTGGAGGCATTCCTAGGTCAAGGGTCTGAGTCTTGGTCATGGTACTTGTCATTTGAAGATCTATGAGAAGAATTCCTTACAGGTTTTCCTGTCCAAGAGGGAGAGGTTTTTCCCTGGCTCTAGGAGCCTAATTTTTGTGTCTCATGTATTTTGATAATTGACTTGATGAAAGACTAAATAAGCTAAAGAAGAGAAGACATAAGTGACTCAAGTAAGCTCACAAGTAATTATCAAGAAGAGAATTTGAATTAATCACCATCCCTCTAGATTCTCAACACCTTGACCCTAGACGGTTGTCGTAAGGGGCTTGTCGTGGGCTTTCAAGCCCTTTCCCAACCTCGACCTCCTGCTTCCTCCTATTCTGCCCTTCGCTCTCCTTCCTTGGCCCTCTTTTGACCCTTTTCATCTCTCCTTCAACCTCTAGGCCTTCTAGGTCTTTTCTAGCCCTTCTAGGTCTTCTAGGCCTTTTCTAGCCTATTGTTGCCCTCTTTTGACCCTAATTTAACCTCTCTGCCTATCTCTGGAATTGTTTGGGACTGAAGCTTGGTGGGTTTTGCAAGAGAAAATCGCTCAAAATTGGTGTTTCCAGTGTTGATTTATGGTAGCATCGGATGTGCTCTAGCCTTGTAATTTTTTATACATGCTAGGACACATGTATTCCATAATACCCAGAAATGGTTTTGGAAAATTCCACTTAGAGATGGTTTAATTAAATTAATTAATCGTTTTTTAATGTTTTCCTAAGTCTAAACTTAGAGAAACAGATAAATTAAAGGTTATTAATTAAACTAAGTGTGAATCTTCTAGATAAAGTCATGGATCACCTCCAAGTTAATCTTAGCCCTTGATTATGTTTTAATCTTGGTTGTTGAAGAGTCAACAGAAGAATATAAGGAGGGTGAGGGGCCTATGGAAAACACATTGAGCATTTGGCATTTTCGAGTTTGTGTGAGGAGACACGGCTTTTGATCAGAATCGAATCACTAGGGCAGTGTTTGCTAAGTGATTTTGATTCAGTGATCAGATCCAGAGAGAGGCAAATGCAGTAACTGGTCAGGAGAACCAGGAGTACATTTCAAAGAGAGGCAATAGTGACGCAGAGAGAGGCAGCGCAGTTTTCTGAAGGGGTGACGCAGTTCCTGCAGGGAATCATGCAGAAGTTAGGCAGTGCCTTCCAGAGTCAGTCTAGAGATAGCTAGAGGTTGGGGTTTCTGAGCCAGGAGGGCCAAAACTCCAGTCTCAGATCAACTTGATCAGTTGCAAAGAAAGGTGATGCAGTTCCTCAAGCTTGCCCACGCAGGCTTACGCAGTTCCAGCGTAGGAAATCACGCAGACGCAGAGAGGGGCTTCACCAGCGCTGTTTAGATCAGTCGAGGACTTGCAGAGTGAGGTATATCTCACAATTTCATCAGTTGTCTAGATTTCTCTTAAGGGTGAGCTAAATATTGGCACCCTAGTTGTACTCAAGATTCTGCTACTTAATAATATAAAACCCTCAGATCTGTTGAACCGGTTTTCCCAAGTTGGGTTTTTCCGGGGACTTAGTCCAAAAATAACTGTGTCAAATGTGGATGTTTTCATTATATTTTGTTCAGTTTGTTTCAACACTTAGATCTATTATGCAGCATTATTTGTGTAGACTGCTTCAGTAATTACTTCGATATTTCACTGTAATGAAATAATTATAAAAAATAATAGGAGAAGAAATTCAGATTTGTTGCAGTAGGAATCCAGATTTAGGATTTTTCACATGGTATCAGAGCTTATTCAAGCTAAAGTGTAGGAGAAACAAAGGCGAACCAGCAGATCAACGCTAGAGAGACTGGGATCTGCGTAAGCAGCAACAGACCCCCCCAAAGATTACGTTGTCCAAGCCAGGAGGGCAATCCAACGCAGAAAAGGCTCCCTCTGAGAGACTTGACAAAGGAGTAAGCTTTTTCAGTTGCAAAAGAGGTAGCATAGCAGACCAACGTTGCTAAAGGACGCAGTTAGTAAGAGCTGTTGCATAAAGCGTCAAAAAATTCTAAAAAAACATAGATTGGGGATTTCTCGATCTCAGAGAGTTTCTTACTCAAAGAAGCTCAATTTCTCCCGTGCAGCAGCAGAAGCAGTGACTTACTCCACAAGGAGTGCGCAAGTCTCGCTGAGCAGAGGGTTAGAGAAAGAAATCGACAGTTGAGGAGATGGCCAGCAACGGACTGCATGACCAAGATAGATTGGAGGGTGCCTCCAACTATGTTATTTGGAAATCAAGGATTGAGTTTCTCCTTGATGAGCATGATCTAAAGGCCCTCATTGAAAGTACAGTTGCAGAAACTTTGGATGCAGCACATCCGAGACAATTCAGGAAGAATATGGCAAGAGCCACACGATTGATCCTAGATGGTGTGAAGGATCATATCGTACCTCACATAGCAGCAAATAACACTACTAGAGAGATGTGGGTAGGGCTGGAAAAGCTATACCAAGGATCTTCCGAGAAGTGGAAGATGCATAATACCAGGATGAAGAAGGGAGAGTGTTTTGAATACTTCCTGTCCCTTATTCAGGATAACCGAGATCAATTGTCAGTAGTAGGGTCAGCGCCTAAAGACTCAGAGCTGGTAAGGCTCACTCTGAACTCTGTTTCAGAAGACTATCAGGTCTTTGTCCAGAGCATTCTAGACAGAGAAAGGCTTCCAGGATGGGAAGCGATGTGGGCAACCTTGTAGCAAGAAGAGTTGAGGAGAGACCTCCTCAAAATCCATTTGGAGGATGGCAGCAGCAGTTCGAAAGTCAAGAAGGAGGAAGAAGAAAACAGAAGCAGAAGAAGAAAGATCTATCTAAGATCAAGTGCTTCAGGTGTGGAGAAATGGGACATTATGCCACACAATGTCCTCTTAAGAAAAAGGATAAAGAAGAGAAGCAAGATCCTCAACCTAGAGCAGCCAAGATTGAGGCAGAAGAAGATTGTGCTATGTTAGCCCATATTCCGAAAGGAGAGAAATGCGCTGACTTGGAGTTGTAGATCCATAATCTACAAGTGGCAGGATCATTGAGTATTTCCGAACTCTTGGATCACGTGCGGGCTACGGCAGCCTTAAGACAGTAGCAGGATGGACAGTTGTAGTGGACGGTGAAGAGACAATGCAGTGGCTAGTAGTACTAGAGCCTGATCAGCGTAGAGGAGGAGCAGCAGCAGCAGCACAGTGCACAGTGGTGCAGTGCAGTGCAATGCTCACGCGGTGCAAAGCAACAACAGTGTAGTATTTTTCAGAGAGCTAGTTCAGAAGTTAGCAGCAGACAGTCTTATTATTCAGATGCAGTATTACTTGTCCAATTTCAGATGTTTTTCTGAAGCAGCAGCGCAGTGCAGAGTAGTGCTCACGCAGTGCAGAGCAGTGCTCATGCAGTGCAGCAGCATAGTTGCAGAATTCAGAGGGAGTTGCAGTACAGTGGCAGTTGGCAGCAGTACACATGCAGTGTTTTTTCTTGTGCAGTGTTGGTGAGCAGCGTCAACAACACAGCATTAGATGTTCAAGAAGTCATAACAGCAGCACATTGAGTTGTCTTGCTAGAGCACTTTCCTCGCTAAAAGGGAGTGTTGATTTATGGTAGCATCGGATGTGCTCTAGCCTTGTAATTTTGTATACATGCTAAGACACATGTATTCCATAAAACCCAAAAATGGTTTTGGAAAATTCCACTTAGAGATGGTTTAATTAAATTAATTAATCATTTTTTTATGTTTTCCTAAGTCTAAAGTTAGGGAAACTAATTAATTAAAGGGTATTAATTAAACTAAGTGTGAATATTCTAGATAAAGTCATGGATCACCTCCAAGTTAATCTTAGCCCTTAATTAAGTTTTAATCTTGGTCGTTGAAGAGTCAACAGAAGAATATAAGAAGGAGGGTGAGGGGCCTATGGAAAACACATTAAGCACATTGAGCATTTGGCATTTTCGAGTTTGTGTGAGGAGACACAGCTTTTGATCAAAATCGAATCACTAGGGCAGGGTTCGCTAAGTGATTTTGATTTAGTGATCAGATCCAGAGGGGAAAATGCAGTAACTGGTCAAGAGGACTAGGAGTAAATTTCAAAGAGAAGCAGTAGTGATGCAAAGAGAGGCAGTGCAGTTTTCTGAAGGGGTGACGTAGTTCCAGCAGGGAATCACACAGAAGTTAGGTAGTGCCTTCAAGAGTCAATTCGGAGATAGCTAGAGGTTGTGGTTTCTGAGCCAAGAGGACCAAAAATCCAGTCTTAGATCAGCTTGATCAGTTGCAGAGAAAGGTGACGCAGTTCCTCAAGCTTGCCCACACAGGCTTACGCAGTTTTAGCATAGGAAATCACATAGAGGCAGAGAGGGGCTTCACCAGCGCTGTTTGGATCAGCCGAGGACTTGCAGAGTGAGGTATATCTCAAAATTTCATCAGTTGTCTAAATTTCTCTGAAGGGTAAGCTAAATATTGGCACCCTAGTTGTACTCAAGATTTTGCTGCTTAACAAAATAAAACCCTCAAATCTACTACACCAGTTTTCCCGAGTTTGGTTTTTCCGGGGACTTATTACAAAAATAATTGTGTCAAATGTGGATGTTTTTCATTATATTTTGTTCAGTTTGTTTCAGCACTTAGATCTATTTCGCGGCATTATTTGTGTAGACTGCTTCGGTAATTACTTCGATATTTCATGTAATGAAATAATTATGAAAAATAATAGGAGAAGTAATTCAAATTTGTTGCAATAGGAATCCAGATTTAGGATTTTTCACATTCAGATGTCAACTACATTGGGAAATTTTTGGCAGTTTGGGCAAGTTTCTACAAGGCCTTGGGCCAAGGGTTTGTGTTGAAAAGTGTAACTAGGTCGGTCTTCATGTTGACTATGTAATTATGTATTTATTCAAAGAAGATGTCAAAGATAATAAAATGTATTTTTGGTGTACTTGCTTCATGGATTTCATGAGCAAGCTTTTATTATGTAGATAGACTTCCTCTTGATGTTTATTAGGTTTATGTCATCTAGAATAAATATAATTAGGGGTCATATAGAAATGAAGGATTTAGTTTAGTATGCTCCAAAGACCTTGTAGAGAAGCTCTTAAATAGCCCTCAAAGAAGATGGGAGACAAGCTCTAAAAAGCATTCAAAGTTAAGCTCCTATACAGCGTAGACAGCCCTCCAACATGCTGGAATAAACACCTCATGGAGTGTTATTTCAGTCGGCCTAAAGTCAACTTGATGTGTCGGCTTGAAGACCAGGAAAACTGCACCTATATATAATTGCTCTATGGTTCACTTGAAGACAGAAAAATTCGAACAAGTGAGTTCATAATAGTGCAGGTCTGAAGGTAAGTGCGAAGGTCTAAAATCTGAAGATAAATGCGAAGGTCTAAGGACTGAAGGTTAATGCGAAGGTTTGAAAGTCCGAAGGTAAATCCGAAGTGCTGAAGGTAACCCTGAAGTGCTGAAGGTAACCCTGAAGTACTAAAGGTAAAATTCGAAGTGCTGAAAGTAAATACTAAATGCTGAAGGCAAGGTACTAAAGGTTAAGGCGAAGTGCTAAATACAAAGTACTAAAGGTTAATGCGAAGTGCTGAAATACAGAACTGAAGTGTAATATTGTTAACAAAGAGACAGCATCTTATGCAGCAGGAAAGGAAATTGAGGAAAGTATAGAGGTACAAGCTAAGGTGTGGACAAGTGCAGGAAAGTATTAATTCAGGGTTGCTGATTTGAAGAAAGAGTTTATTAAAGATAAGACAGTCATCTTAAGGAAAAGAGGCAGCACGCAAATTGTTGAAAAGAAGAATTAAAGTTGAAGGAGCAAGGTCTTGGAAGCATATCTAGGTCAAGGGTCTAAATCTGGGTTATGGTACTTGTCATTTGAAGATCTATAAAAAGAATTCTTTGCGGGTTTTCCTCTCCAACAGGGGGAGGTTTTGCCCTGGCTCTAGGAGCCTAACTTTTGTGTCTTGAGCATTTTGATAATTGACTTGATGAAAGATTAACTAAACTAAAAGAAGAAGAAGACATAAGTATCACAAGTAAGGTCACAAGTAATTATCAAAGAAGAGAATTTGTATTATCACTAGCCCTCCAAATTCTCAACATGGTTTCAGAGCTAAGGTGCTGAACATAAGGGCTGCTTGTCAACAAAGACACTCAAAGAAGCAAAGATCAAAGTTTGGGTTGGAAAGACAAATCAGTTTGTAAGGAAGACTATCCAACTACTTCATGTAAGATCTCCTACCTCATTCAAAAGATCAACTTATTCAGGAAATTAATCTTTGCCATCAAAGATTTGCACTCAAGACATTGTTTGAAGGAAATCTCAACATCTGAAGATAGTCATTATAATCAAGGGTTCAAGTACAACAACATTGAAGAAAGGAAACCCTTGACTTCATTCTCAATCATCATCAAGGACGCTGCAAGCAAATCCACTCAAGTAAGTATTCATGACCTTATCTATCAAAATGCCTTATTGTAAAGAAAGCAACAAGTTGGTTGGGTCTGTTGAGATTTTCTTATATTATATTTGGAGAAAATCTCATGAATATGACAACAATAGGATTTGTTGCTAAATTGACTGCATCTAATACTGATGTGGAGTTATTGCATCCTATTTTGTTGTGAATGAATTTATGATTCAGTTTCTACTCCCAGCTATAAAATGTAAGCTCGTAGAGGAAAATGAGCATGAGGGATTTGAGGTGAGTGGAAGAGAAGTGCAGATGAGAAACTCTGCTGTTGTAATTCTCCTATTGAAGAATAAGAAAGCCGATACCTCTGTTTGGTGGACGTAGCCCAGATTGGTTGGGTGAACCACGTTAAATCTGTTGTCTCATGTTTTATGATGTGTGTATGTTTTATTTGTTTTTCCGCTGCTTGACTCTAACAATTGGTATCGGAGCATTTAGGTTGAGTCTATGTGGCTGCAGTGACGTGCAACCGTAAGCTGTGAGCGTTGAAGGCCAGATCCGCGGCACAATTGAGAGGTCGTGAGGCCGGTTCTGTTGAATGCAACTGAGAGATCAGCTCACTGCGTGATCAAGCAGTGATTATATTGCTGAGCTAAGCGTAACTCTATTGCAATGTGGGAAGGCTGATGTTGACAGCGTTTCATCCTGCGTTGTGACTTGCGTTGATCTGAGTGATTTGAGTAAGTGCTTTTTGTGAGTCCGCTATGGAGATAGCACAAAGGTAGAGAACGCTGTGAGCTGGAGCCGGCGGTGATTGCTGCGTCGGAGAGGAGCCGCAAAGAAGACCGCTACCTGTTTGAGTCGTCGTTGTGTGGAATCCGAGCAGGATTAACCATGACAGAGAAACTTTGTTGAGCAGACCACTATAAGCGAATTGTTGAAAGAACAGAGAAGTCGTGAGCTGGAGCTGGAGGGCGTGGAGTATATGACATTTTGTGCATTCTCTAATGGGCTACAGCCACCAAAAGGCCGCATGTATGGTAAGCGCTTATTTCATTCAGAACAAGAATTTAGCACTATAGACATTGCTCGTATATGGTACAACATGATGGGAACGTCTATGGTATAATATGAAGGACATCTTTATGTAGGTGATAGAGTTTTCTGGAATATTCAAGTATCATAGTATGGGAGAGAAATAGATTAGCGTGAGATTTGAAAGTTTGCTTTATAAGAGCCAGGCAGATAAGTGTTGCTAAAATTATTTGTTGTTGATAAGTGTTGTGAAAATTTCCTTGTGCTGTGTCAGAAGTAGTTAAATTAACTATGTCAAAAACTCAAAGTGCTCGATTTGAGATCAAGAAGTTCAATGGGAAAAACAACTTCGAGATCTAGAAAGTTAAGATGCACGATCTACTCGTACAACAAGGTGTGGCAAAATCACTTTTAGGAAAATCCAAGCAACCTTTCGCCATGACAGATGACGAATGGAGTGACATCGATGATAGAGCACTGAGCAGCATTCGATTGTGTTTGGCGAAGGATGTTTTGTTTAACATCGTGTCAGAGAAAACTACTGCTTGTTTGTGGACAAAGCTTGAAAAGCTGTACATGAAAAAATCCTTAACCAATAGGATTCTTCTTAAGAGACAGTTGTACAACTTGCGCATGAAGAAAGGTATATCAATAACTGATCATTTGAATACCTTTAATACTCTTCTGGTGCAGTTAGATAGTATAGATGTAAAATTTGATTCAGAAGATAACGCTGTAACTTTATTATGCTCGTTGCCCGAGTCATGGGATCATTTTGTTACTTCTATAAGTCTTAGTTCATCAGAAACCCTTGAATTTGATGATGTTGTTGGAGCTTTGTTATCTAAAGAAACAAGGAAAAGGTCAAATTTAGAAACATCTACATCAGAAGCAATGATGGTTAGAGGTCGTTCAAGAAAGACACTTCAAACAACTCACGGTCAAAATCGAAAGGGAAGAAGAGTAAGGTAAAGTGTTGGTTTTGCGGCAAATCGGGACATTTGAAGAAGGACTGTTGGAAGAGACAGCAAAAATCCAAAGGAGACTCTTCGACAGAAAAGAAAGAAGCAAACATGACAGATACAGGTTCGGCATCCGATTCAAGTATGAGTGATGAAGTGTTATCAGTTAGTTTGTCTAATCATGATCAACATTGGTTGTTAGATTCTGGTGCGTCAAATCACATGTGCATTCATAGAGAGTGGTTTAAATCTTATAAATCAATCAATGATGGAGTGGTTTACATGGGAAATGATGTCTCATGTAATATTGTGGGAATTGGAAGCATCCAGATTAAAATGTTTGATGGGACAAATAAAATATTAATTGATGTAAGACACATGCCTGAACTCAGAAAAAACCTCATTTCTCTAGGAGTGCTAGACACAAATGGATATAAAACCTTTATTCAAGGTGGAGTAATGAAAGTTTATAAAGGAATTTTACTAGTAATGAAAGCAAAGAAGATTGGAAATCTTTATCAGTTAGAAGGAAGAACAGAGTCAGATCATGCTACTACGGTATCTGAAAACGACAGTGATTCTATTCGACTATGGCATCAATGGTTGGGCCATATGAGCGAAAGAGGATTAAAAATTTTATCTGATCGTAAGTTACTTCCTAGTTTAAAATCTTCTAAGTTAGATTTCTGCAAACATTGTCTATATGGGAAACAAAGCAAGCAGAAGTTTAAAACTGGAAAACATACTAGTAAGGGAATCCTTGATTATATCCATTCTGATGTTTGGGGTCCATCTCCTACAACCTCATATGGAGGATCGTCATATTTTGTATCTTTTATTGATGATTTCTCTAGAAAGGTGTGGGTCTATATGTTAAAGAAAAAGTCTGATGTATTCACAGTTTTCAAACAGTTTAGAGCATTAATAGAAAACATCACTGGAAGAACCATTAAATGTTTAAGCACTGACAATGGTGGTGAATTTACTTCAAAGGAATTTGATAATTATTGCAAGGAAGTTGGGATCGAAAAACATAAAACTACTGTATATACTCCTCAGCAAAATGGAGTTGATGAACGCATGAACAGGACTATTTTAGAGAGAGCAAGAAGTATGCTTAGTAACGCCAATTTGCAGAAGGAATTGTGGACAGAAGCGGTTTCTATGGCTTGTTACTTGATAAATCGATCACCATCAACTGCAATAGGATGCAAAATTCCTCGAGAGGTATGGAAAGGTCATCCTTGTGATTATTCTAAACTGAAAGTTTTTGGTTGTGATGCATATGCTCTAATTCCGAAACATCAGCGTTCTAAATTAGATCCTAAATCAAAAAGATATATCTTTGTTGGATATGGTGATGGGACTAAGGGATACAGGTTGTGGGATCCTACCACTCACAAGATCATCATTAACAGAGATGTTAAATTCAATGAATCTTCACTCGATAATCCAGATGTAGATGATAAATTGAAACAGGATAATGTACCTAAGTTTCAACATATTCAATTTGAAACCAGTTCAAATACTGATGATAGTCCAGATGAACAAGTTTCAGATGCAGATCATGAACAAGTTTTAGATGTAGATCATAAACATGTTTCAGATGCAGATCATGAAGTTCCTACAGATAATAATCAGCAAATTGTGGAAGAACCAGAAACATCTTTAAGGAGGTCCACAAGAATCCGACATCCTCCTAAAAGGTATGATGATTATGTTACTTCAGTTGCTTTAACCGCTAATGATGATGAACTTTTGTGCTATCAGGAAGCTGTAGAAGGTTCTAACAGTTATAAGTGGAAAGAAGCTATGAAGGATGAGATGAAGGCATTAGACAAGAATGCCACATGGGATTTGATGGAACTTCCTAAAGACAGAAAAACTGTGGGATGTAAATGGCTTTACAAATTGAAAAGGGGTGTTGATGATACAAAGGACAGGTACAAAGCAAGGCTGGTTGCGAAAGGTTTTTCTCAGAAAGCAGGCATTGACTTTCAAGAGATATTTTCACCAGTTGTAAAAATTGTTTCAATTCGGATTGTGTTAGCATTAGTTGCTTTACTTGATTTAGAATTACAGCAACTAGATGTTAAAACTGCATTTTTACATGTAGATTTAGATGAGGAGATTTACATGGAACAACCTGAAGGCTTTGTTCAAAATCGCAACAAAAAATTTGTCTACAGTCTCAAGAAATCATTGTATGGTCTGAAGCAGTCGCCTCGACAATGGTACAAGAAATTTGATTCTTTCATGATGAGTCAAAATTATATAAGAAGTGAATATGATCATTGTGTTTACTTTAAGAAATTGAGTAATGGCATGTTCATTATCTTAGTGTTATATGTTGACGATATGCTTTTAGCAAGCAAAAGCATAACAGAGATCAATAGGTTAAAGGCTCAGATGGCTAGGATGTTTGATATGAATGATCTAGGAGCAGCAAGACAGATTTTGGGCATGGAGATTTTCAAAGACAGGAGCAATGGTAAGTTGTGGTTATCACAACAGAAGTATATTGAGAAAATACTCTTAAGGTTTGGTATGAACAATGTGAAACCAGTTTCAGTCCCTTTAGCTTTCCATTTTAAGCTTTCTTCAAGTTTATGTCCTAACACAAATGAAGAAAAGGAATATATGTCTCGAATTCCATATGCCAATGTAGTAGGTTGTTTGATGTATGCGATGGTTTGTACACGACCAGATATTTCACATGCAGTTGGGGTTGTCAGCAGGTATATGGAAAATCCAGGAAAAGAACACTGGTCAGCAGTGAAATGGGTGCTTCGGTATCTGAGAGGCACAAGTGATTATTGTATCACTTATAACAGAAGTAGTGAATTTGTTTGCGAATATGTTGATTCTGATTTTGCAGGTGATTTGGATAAGAGAAGGTCAACTTCAGGATATGTCTTTACTCTTGCAGGTGGAGCTATTAGCTAGATGTCAAAGCTACAAAACATTGTTGCTTTATCCACTACAGAAGCAGAATACATAGCTGCTTCACATGCTTACAAAGAAGCGGTTTGGTTGAAAGGTTTGTTTGGTGAGTTTGGTAGGTTGCAAGACAACATCAAGTTATTTTGTGATAGTCAAAGTGCAATTCACTTGGCTAAAAATCCGGCCTATCATAGTAAATCAAAGCATATACCTATCAAGTACCATTTTGTAAGACAGGTTATCACTGAACAGGGAGTCTCTCTTGAAAAAGTGCATACAAAGGAAAACTGTGCAGACATGTTCACGAAACCAGTTTTATTAGAGAAGCTACAATGGTGTCTGGCTTCTCTTGGCTTGTAGAAAAGATAAAAATAATAATGGAACAAGGTATCAGGCTAATTGTTGTCAAGGTGGAGATTGTTGAGATTTTTTTATATTAAATTTGGAGAAAATCTCATGAATATGACAACAATAGGATTTGTTGCTAAATTGACTACATCTAATCCTGATGTGGTGTTATTGCATCCTATTTTGTTGTGATTGAATTTATGATTCAGTTTCTACTCCCAGCTATAAAATGTAAGCCCGTAGAGGCAAATGAGCATGAGGGATGTGAGGTGAGTGGAAGAGAAGTGCAGATGAGAAACTCTGCTGTTGTAATTCTCCTGTTGAAGAATAAGAAAGCCAATACCTCTGTTTGGTGGACATAAGCCCAGATTGGTTGGGTGAACCACGTTAAATCTGTTGTCTCATGTTTTATGTTGTGTGTATGTTTTATTTGTTTTTCCACTGCTTGACTCTAACAAAGTCATCAAACTTCAGTGCATGGAAGAACAGGACAGACTTAAATTTAATTGAAGATGAAGTAATGGACGATATTGAAGGATCTACTGTTCAACCTCCAAAAGAAGATACTCCAGCCCATGCCAAGTACATGAAGGGAGAAATTAGAGCCCAAAGGATTCTCATAGAATCCATCAAAGACTCTCTCATTCCCTATGTATCAAAACTAAAGACTGCAAAACAAATATATGAGAAATTGGTGGAGCTATTCTCTGTAAGTAATGTTGGAGAAGCAATCTCTCTGAGACAAGAACTATACAAAATGAAACTATCAAGGGAAGCAGGAATTGCTCCAAACTTTATGAGGATTTCTCAAATAAGAGATCAACTGCAGAAACTAGGAGAAGTGATGTCTGACACTGAGATGACAACAGTGGTGTTGAATGCTCTACCAGAGGAATGGGGAAACTTCACTTCTAGTCTATATGGGAAGAAAGAAGCCACTCCATTCCATGATTTATGGTCTCTATGTAAAATAGAGGAAACAAGACTAAAGGCCAAAGCTAATACAGGACCAAGTGAAGAGAACCAGGCCTTTGCAGCCTCACACAGGAAGAAAGGAAGATTCAAAAAATTTGGCCCTCAGAACAAAAGAAGAAATATGGACAACATGTGATGCTTTGGATGTGATGAGCTTGGGCATTATAAAAGAGATTGTCCTAAATCTGGAAAGGACAAGAGGAAAAAGGCAGAAGCCCATGCCACTTAGAAAGAGAAGAACTTGATGCTAAAAGATCTAAGAAGGAGGAAGCAAGAGATCTCTATTATGATTGAGATCATCTTTCTCTTTAAGTGACCTCTGATTAGTTGTAAAAACTGTATGATAGCAATGTACATTAAGTAGCATCTCAATAGAAGCATAGAAGGACTCTCGGTGTAACAACTTCTGGAAAACCTCTCTACTAAAAGTAAAGCAGCCATCAGATCAAGGGTCGTCATGGAGACAGAATTTTGGCATGTGATGACATATTGTTGAAGCAGGTCAAAGGAATGAAGCTCTTCATTCAAGAGAAACTGCTACAGGATGACTCAAGGAAAATAGGTATGAGGTATGTAGACATATATGTTGATATTGGATGTTGTAAAGTCATGTCATATGGTTGCAGGTAATAGACCTCCATATTTGGAAGTATGATCTATGGAGAAGGATCTCTTAGTGCACTACCAGATGAAATCAACATAATATGACCTCATAGACTATGAGATGGTTGTACATAAACAAGAACTTGAAAAAATTTGTAATACACTGGGAATGAAGAATGTACAGAGAGGACGAGATCATGAAATGCAACCATGTCAAGAGGCAGTTATCATCTGAAGACCAAGAAGATGTGACTAGAAGATCTCCTAGGAAGATATGTAGACTACAACGAAAGTCTGGTAAAGAAGAAGACCCTTGGCAAAAACATATCATTAGGAAATGTGTCAATCTGTATGAAGGATGCTAATGCCCACAGGAAGATGTCATGGTGAAAGATCATCACGAAGGTAACCTTTAAAAGGTTCATATGAATATGGTTATCTTGATAAATTCGTGTAGGACTGCTAATCATGAGAAAGGATGTATGATCCTTGCAGATGATTCGAAGGAAAGCAGCATGGCATAACAATGGACCAGATAAGGAAGTCTGATGAATCATGTTCTGATACGCTGACATGACTCAAGGATGAAAGTGATGGATGATCTGTGCCCTATGAAGCTAAAAGTTGAAGATTCCTCAATATCGAAATCCATGACATCGAGGACAGGAATTCTTTATGAGCAGCTAGGTGTCTCACCATTGCTGCTGGAGGTCCCTGGTTAAGAGGGAGCCTAATGAAGAGTTTCTTACTCGAAAGAAACTTGGTAATTCCTAAGAATGAGCTTAGGTACATTCCTTGTATAGGAATGAGTACATTCCCTTGTGGAATAAGATCCTCCCTGGTTGAGAGGGAGAGATAGACACATCATTTTGGTCCTCACTTGGGAAGACGGAAAGGAGGATTGGGTAATCATCTGGCATTCGATACTCTTTGAGAATGTGTTAGGGCATTCAAGATAAAAGTAGTTGGAGACCGATATTCTTTGAGGGCTAGCTACCCAAGAGAAGAATAGTCCAAAAAGGTCATACTTCGGCAACACCCAGGTGGAGTATGTACCTTGGAGAGACAATGACGAAGGTCTCTATAAGTCATGTATCTCGCCAGCATTGTAGCACATTGTCTCGTTGAGATATGGGGTTGTTAGTCAAGGCCTTGCACTAGGACAATGCTGGTTGATATGACGCTATACAGATGCGATTACCAATCTAATTCTTCTTATGAGATTCTTCAGTTTGAAAGTAACCATGTACCTGTATGAATACCTCGCTAGTTAAGAGGGAGTGTTGAAAAGTGTAACTAGGTCGGTCTTCATGTTGACTATGTAATTATGTATTTATTCAAAGAAGATGTCAAAGATAATAAAATGTATTTTTGGTGTACTTGTTTCATGGGTTTCATGAGCAAGCTTTTATTATGTAGATAGACTTCTTGATGTCTATTAGGTTTATGTCATCTAGGAATAAATATAATTAGGGGTCATATAGACATGAAGGATTTAGTTTAGTATGATCCAAAGACCTTGTAGAGAAGCTCTTAAACAGCCCTCAAAGAAGATGGGAGACAAGCTCTAAAAGGCATTGAAAGTTAAGATCATATACAGCGTAGACAGCCCTCCAACATGCTGGAATAAACACCTCATGGAGTGTTATTTAAGTCGGCCTAAATTCAACTTGATAAGTCGGCTTGAAGACCAAGAAAACTGCACCTATATATAATTGCTTTACGGTTCATTTGAAGACAGAAAAATTCGAACAAGTGAGTTCATAATAGTGCAGGTCTGTAGGTAAGTGCGAAGGTCTAAAGTCTGAAGATAAATGCGAAGGTCTAAGGTTTGAAGGTTAATGCGAAGGTCTGAAAGTCTGAAGGTAAATCCGAAGTATAAATCTGAAGTGCTAAAGGTAACCCCGAAGTGCTAAAGTTAAAATTCAAACTGTTGAAAGTAAATACTAAATGCTGAAGGCGAGGTACTAAAGGTTAAGGCGAAGTGCTAAATACAAAGTACTGAAGGTTAATGCGAAGTGCTGAAGTACAGAACTGGAGTGTAATACTGTTAACAAAGAGACAACATGTTATGCAACAGGAAAGGAAAATGAGGAAAGTATAGAGGTACAAGCTAAGGTGTGGACAAGTGCAGGAAAGTGTTAATTCAGGGTTGTTGATTTGAAGAAAGAGTTTATTAAAGATAAGACAATCATCTTAAGGAATAGAGGCAGCAAGCAAATTGTTGAAAAGAAGAATTAAAGTTGAAGGAGCAAGGTCTTGGAAGCATATCTAGGTAAAGGGTCTAAGTTTGGGTCATGCCACTTGTCATTTGAAGATCTATAAGAAGAATTCCTTGCGGGTTTTCCTTTCCAATAGGGAGAGGTTTTGCCCTGGCTCTAGGAGCCTAACTTTTGTGTCGTGAGTATTTTGATAATTGACTTGATGAAAGATTAACTAAACTAAAAGAAGAAGAAGACATATGTATCACAAGTAATTATCAAAGAAGAGAACTTGTATTAATCACCAGCCCTCCAAATTCTCAACAGATTGCTCTTTAAACCCTCATTTTATCTTTGTTTTGCTACAATTGTGTTAAATTATTCATAACAGTGATATAAGTGCCCTAAAATCACATCAAAGTGATCTAAATACAAAAATAATTTCATAAGAATTGAGGGATCTCTCGGTTCATCTGAACTAGCTTTAGTTGAATGAGTGATGACCATAGCTCCCTCATGAACTTGTAGATGCCTACCTTCTTGACTATATGCTACTTCAAAAGGCATCTGATCATCTTGAAGGTTGAAAATTAATTTTTCTTTTTGAACATTTTTGTTGTCTTCCCACACAAGATTTTCCTCTTCCTTGCATTTTGAATCATTTGTTCCTTCTGTCAAATCATTGGAGTTGCTTTGAGGGGCTTCTGACACCTTGGTTTTCCCATTTCTGTTTTCATTTGATGAAACAAGGACATCACTAGTGCTTCTTGCTTCATCAATATTATTTTGCCCATGAAGTTCATTTGCTTCACACCCAACATTATCGTCTTGATTAGAGGATGAAGTAACAGACATGTCATTTTCTTGAGTTCCTAATTCAACAAGTTCAACATCATTTTCTCGATTAGAGCATTCTTTATCGCTAGTCTCTTTCATCTCAATGTCCTCTTCCGTTATTGATGTTGAATATGTTTCAAAATGCTTTATTGATTTTGCAATTGATCTTTTTATTTATTGTAATGATTCTCCAATCTCAATTAACAATTCAAATTTAGATTTATGATATTCGTTTAATTCCATGATTCCAGGGCCTAAGCTTAATTGCAGATTGTGCAGCGGATAACGTCCAAAGGGTCGAGTGGCTTTGATACCACTGTAGCAACAGAACTTAAGAGTTGTTCTGCTTTAAATGTAAATACACAATTGTATTGTAAATTATATTTTATTGATATGATGATAGTACAAAAGTTGAATGAATGTTACAATGAGGGTGTGCTTATATACCTACGCAGGTGTCCCTTCATGACTGGGCATGTCTTTTAGACATGCCCTTAGACATGCCCTTCCATAAAACTAATAACTATTAAATAATCATTATTTTGATTATTTATTATTTTGTATTTATTTTATTTTATAAAAATTATATTTGAAACAGACTCTCATGAGATAAATGGCAACTGAATCTGATTTAGACATCAGATACTACGGATTTGATGCCTCAAGGCTAACTTCTTACTCGTGTTCTTCCTCTCGAGCAATCCCACCAAGTCATTATACATATCTATGGCAGTCTTCAACTCAGCAACATCGAGAATCAAATGGTCCTTTATGGAATCTATCAAGATCCCCTTAGTTTTTGCTTGATTCTTCTTATGCTTGGCTTTCTCCTCGGCATCTTGGGGTTATGAGATATTTTCTTTCAAATAATTTTGAATCTCATTTTCATCCAAGACAAGGAGTATCCTAGTCTTCCCAATTCTGAAATTTGTAGCTCCATCCAACCTGTCTTCTACTTTGAGACCAGGCACCATCTTGACAAAAGAACTGAAAATTGTACTAGCAGTTGAAAACTGTATTTCGAAGTTGGAATTAATGGTTGACCTTTAACAAAGCTCTCATACCATGTCCAAATTCTATGGCAAGTGCAATAGAGCACAATTTTATAATCTAATAATTACTTCCTAATGATTTTCAAACAATTTTTCTCATGCCATTGATATCATTAAATAATTATACACAGAAAATCTCAACAGTAAATGTAGCTGAAACAATAAACATCATAGGAAGACATCCATGCACAGCAAACACAACTTTTTACCATGGGAAATCCAACCTTGGGAGAAAACCCAGCAATCTTTTCTTGACGAAAAATTGTCTATCAGCAAGGTTTACAAATCATAAATTTGTCTAGAAATTTGAGCCAATAATACAAGTCAAATACTAGTCAAACTTGGTTAAATGTTGGTCAAACCAGCAAAATCAACTCGGTCAATGCTTGTCAAATAGTCAAACTCTGCAATCAACTCCATCAGGTCAAAATTGGCCCTACAGTCAAATCCGCATGTGCAGCTATGGTCAAAGTCTGGGATCAAACTTACATGTTCAGCCTCCAAAAACTAAATCAAACAGCTCGGCCAACTCTCAATCAAATTCAGAAAAAAATCGCTCAGTCAACTATTAGTCAAACTCGATCAACCCAGTCACATGTGCAGCCTCAAGAAGAACATAAATGATGATGAAGAAAGATGAAGATGATTCTCCAAAACATATTTCTCCTTAGCTGAAAATTTCTCCTCCACTGGAAAAGATCAATGAGCTTGCTATGTTGATAATTTGCCTCTCACATGTTTTTCTATTTATATAGAGCTCTAATGTTGAGTGGAGACCCATCAAGGGACACTTAATCACAAGAAACCCCTTCACTAATGGAGCCTACATCACAACGCAACATTAAACTAGAATTGTTTATTGATTGTTGGGTGAAAAAACCCAATCAATAAACAATTCAAACCCACTCTATAAAAAATAGACCACTCCATCCCAGAGCACAATGTGAGCATTGTGGGCCAATATCCCCTAGCCAAATCAGCATGGCCCCATGGAAGAAAGACTGCCCCTGGGCCATTCACCCCTAACCAAATCAGCATGGCCCAATGGGTGAATGTATCATTTTCCCCTAATCAAATGAGCATGACCCCATGGGAGAATGTCTACCCAATGCTACAAAAATATCAACAATACTCCATATCCTTTCTACATTGTACAATACTAGCAAAGTAAACCTCATAATTAGAACAGAAATGAGGATGGCATATGAATATCAATATCAATCTCTGTTAGTCAAGGTTGTCATTGATGTCAATATGGCATTGTTTGTGATGGCAAATTCTTGTGATGCGTGATGATGTCCTTACTCTTGATGATGGATGATTGTTGAAGACCATATGATGACACACTTGATAATGACATCAATGATGACACTCTTGATGATATGAATGATGGTTGGAGACCACTCTTGAAGTCCTAATAGAATTACCCTAACCCTCATTCTAGTCCCATTGACCTTATACATAAAAAATCAAAATAACCCCAAGGTCTGCACTAAAAAATTCCAAACAGTCATAAAGAAAATTATTTTTTGACATCTTGAAGATATCATTTTACAATGGCTCCTTGACTATCTTGTAGAGGACTCTTTACTCTTTCTCATGAGCCCTCACTTACCTCCTAACTCCCAATAGTCTAAGATAAATCGAATTTTTAAGTTGACATATCATATATTTTTCTCCCCAGTTGACCCATACTCAGTCTCTCATGTCGGCCTCCCACCAAGAGACGTGTCTCATTATTAAATGTCGAAATCTAGTATAAATTGACGTTGAAACACTTCATTTTAGCATAAAAATTTCAGTGATTTCTCATAGATAAGATACAGAACAGGTAGGAGGCCCAGGATAATGTTTTAAGCACTGTTTGGGCTAGATTTCAACAAGGAACAGCTGTATATATTTCAGACTTTTTGACAGCACTTCAGATTTGGGTTTTGTGACCTTCTACAGTTCGGACTTAGTTTTGTGGGTGTATATCTACACATCTGGTGGCTCGGACTAGTGGTGTATGCCAAATATGTGAAAGCTTCCTTATGACGAGTATTAGAATCTTGAAGCAACCACAACAAATAGTCTACTGCCATATACTGCGATTCCAAACTCTTGTTTTCTACTTTAATGTCCATATTCTCTCATGGCAAACGGACATCACTTGCTTTTCTAATCACTCTTTTAACTGTGTTTTTTTTTCACATTTTTTGCCAAGAATGTAACTTTTGGCCTTCTCTTTCACTAACAGAGTTTTGGGTGAAATTGGCTTAGGGCCAGATTTACAAGTATGCATAAACTTCAATTTTCACTTGATATCAAATTAGAAATTTTGAAATTTCATTGTAAATGTTGAATGTTCAATGATGTGCATGTTTAAATCTTTAAGGTTTAAATCATAAATATTTTAGTTTTCATGTTTAAAGTTTGAAAACATACAAATTCACATATATTATAATTTATAATATATATATATATATACCCCCGACAAACCCACACACCCTGTTTCCAAAAATGACGCACCCGTCCCAGTGCCCGTCCCCATCCCCACGTTTCCTGGCAACATAGGATATAAATATAAGGAATGACAGTTAATGTGACAGCGTCCTAATGAATATGGAAATGTTACTTTCACATGACAGCGATATTGAGACAAGGATCTAATTTAACAAATATCTTGATAGTGTCTCAGATGTAGTGACCATGTCATGGCAGCTGACTTTTGGAAATGTATTCACAACAGTGCTCTTTGATGGCAACAATAAAAATGACCCTGATGAAAGAAATCTCTTGTATGGCAGAAACAGGCAATGTATCTATGAAGTACGTTTCTAGTAAAAAGCGATATGGGAGTGGCTCTCTATCGTTCAGTTCACAATCGAAGTTGTAAACTGACCTAGTCTAACTTTGAAGGTCTGATGGGTGGGTGATGTATCTTATTAAGGATGTACTTTGTACCTCAGCTGAACAATAGATGAATATCTAATAGAAGAATTTGGATGGGTTTTCCCCCTTGTGGGGTTTTGCCCTAATCTCTGACCTAACTCCTGGTGTCTCTATTGTGTATGTTTTTCTTCTGTTGTTCCTTTCTGTTCCGTTGCACTATTAATGTTATTATTCTTTCTACATAATTGCTAATGATGTTATGATGTTATGGGGTGAATGCAATATGTAAATGATGAAAAGTTCATAAATGCAATTATCTAAAGCAAAGAAAAATACAGAAAATTAACATGGTATCAGAGTTGGGCTGAAGAAAAGTCATTGAAGATCACCCCTATGATGACACCTATGGTTCAAGAAGAATGGAAGAGATGAGGATGGAAGAGACCTAAAAGAATGCTAGGGTTTGGAGGAAAAACTAGGGAAGTCTTTTTGTATAGAAGCTAGGATTTGGAAAAATCCTAGGAGTGGTCTTGCTTTAGCAAGGGCCTTAGTATGATTCAAAATTTCTTCATATGATCAAATAAAAGTTATTTGGGATAAGTTCAAAAAAGAAAAAGAAAAATCTTAGGAGTATGCTTGAGATATGGTAAAGGTATGGGTTTTACAAGTTCATAACCCTAGCATGATTCAGAATTATTCTTGTTATTCAAATTCAAAGATATGACATGATCAGTGAGAATCTCATGATAGATTTAGAGAAACCCTAGAAGAAGGGTATGTTGTAGCTTAAGTGATCATCGCATAAGTTGATGGTTGGTCTTGGCTACCAATGAAAGAAGATGAAGGATACAAGTGGCTCTCAAGAAGATGCATTTCTTTTGTTGATAGCAAATGGTTGATGAACAGTGGTGACTCATGGAAGTCGGATCCAGAGGGAGCTAATAGCTTCCTTCAAACCTCATTAAGGATGAGTATCTTCAAATCTTATATTATGACACTGCTCTTGTTTAGATTTGTCATTTTTGGACTATTGTTTATTCCTCATGCTTGAATATTTGAATACTTCTTTTACTAACTTCTTGGATAAAGAAAGTTGATTTTTCTTAAAGATCATCATGACGTGGAGCATTGCATGAAGAGTTAGCACTCAAATGGAGCTCAGAGTCTCCTACAATCTATATTAAAGTCAAGTACTTTCGAGACTTATATGTCATTGTTCTTATCAAATTCATTCTTTCCGATTATTGGTGATTCTCTCTGCATGAGTATTTTATTCCTTTCACTAACCTTTTGGATGAGGATGTAATCCATATTAAGGATCATCAAGATACAGGGTAATGCAAATAGTGTTGAAATTCTGAAGTTCTATGCTGCAAAAATTACTAATTCCAAAACTTCTTTCTTCTGCACTATTAGTTAAGCAATTGTAGATAGAACATACATCATATAAACAATATGCAAAATAAAAGATAGCCAAGAACACAAGGAGAGAGATAATTTTGGTCAAATGACCAGGGCAAAACCCACAAGGGGAAAACCCAACCAAATTCTTCTTCTATTAGAAATCATACAATGAGAGAAAGAAGAAGTTCACCCAAATCTGAAAAAGATCTCTGATAGCAATAGTTGATGAATACACTAAATCACTTTGGCTCACCAAGATCTGCTCTTACTCTTCAAGACTCTCTCTCTCACTCTCTCTCACTCTCTCACACACACACACACAATTCTTCTCTAGTCTCTCTAACTCTCTCTTTCTCAAGTTCGTACTCTCCTTTCACAATGCATAAGTGAGTGTAAAGAGAGAATGAGAGGCACACACATATATAGGAGGAAAGAGGTACACATGACTTGAGGAGGAGCAATTTGAGGAGTTACATCACATGCCTTGAGGAGTAACTCGCATTTTCCATTTAGGGAGGAATACTGCATATGTAACTCATGCCATAAAGAGAATACATGCCTTAGTAACTCGTGCTATTAAGAGGAGTTACATGTGCATTGAAGAGTGTGTAAGAGAATCTTTTTATGACAAGACTTTAATGCGTGTAAGAGGGTGTAAGAGGAGTTACAACAAATCCATTAAGAGAGAGAATAACGGATCATTGAGTGAGAGAGAGAGAGGTATGAGTGCCATCAAGGAGAGAGAGAGAGAGAGGAGGCAGCATGATTGAGTTCCAAGTAAGAGAGGTTACTTGTAATTACATTTTAATAATAATAATAATAATATTTAGTATCATAATAATAATAATAATATTAAATATATTGATGATTTAAATAAAAATTAAACAATTGAGATTGATTAAGGATAAGTTAAGGGATTTTCCATCATATATATATGATTACCAATTGAAACAAGGTGACTTACTAATTTTGTAAAGTCATGGTTCCAATGATAAACATGACTTTCTATTTTTAGAAAATTGCTCTAGAATAGTCTAAAATGAAATTTCATTCAAGGAAATTCATCCCTTAGCTGCCAATTCCTGATGCAAAGGCACTCCATGATTTTGGTAGACCTAGAAGTGCAACAATCACAAGTTCTTTATCTGGTATGATTTCATCAATGGCTTGGAGCTCATCTCTTATTCGAGAAATTCTTACAAAATAAGAAGACACAGTGTCATCTTTTGTCATCTTCACTATTCATCGTTCATTCTTGAGACTAGCTACTTGTCCAATGTTCGTGATGGTGAATAGTTTGGAGAGAGCTTCATACATCCCATTTTCAGTATCTATATTGGATATGTAGGGAATTAAATTATCCTAATTCTATCTACAACTAGATTCATATATAGGATATCAGTTTCCTTGTATTTTTCCTTCCCTGCATCATTTGTGGGTTCCTTAACCTTTCCAATACTTTGTCCTTTGCGAGGATGAGATCTATCCTCTTTTTCCATGCTCTATAGTTGGTAGATTTTCAGGACATTGATTCTTGTAGTGTCCCATCCTATGACAATGAAAACACTCTATTTTGGATATGTCAATCTTCTTCTTTGGTCCCTTAAACTTCTTGTGTCCTCCCTTTTTCTTGTAGTGAGCAGAATATGCATTGGATGTGATGTTCTCTTCATCTTCCTTCTCATCATTTGCTAATGAGATGTGAGTTTTTTCTTCACTACAAGCATTCCACATTTCTTCGAAGTATGGTGTTTATTTCCAACTGCTAATTCATGATGCAAAGGCACTCCATGATTTTGGTAGACCTAGAAGTGTTACAATCACAAGTTCTTTATCTAGTATGATTTCATCAATGGCTTGGAGCTCATCTCTTAGTCAGGAAATTCTTACAAAATAAGAAGACACTGTGTAATCTTTTGTCATCTTCATTGTTCTTAGTTCATTCTTGAGACTCGCTACTTGTCTAATGTTCTTGATGGTGAATAGTTTGGAGAGAGCTTCATACATCCCTTTTGCAGCATCTATATTTGATATGTAGGGAAATAAGTTATCCTTAACTCCATCTACAACTAGATTCATGGCCAGGATATCAGTTTCCTTGTATTTTTCGTTTCCTGCATCATCTGCAGTTCCTTAACCTTTCCAAGTACAAAATCCAATACTTTGTGCTTTGTGACGATGAGATCTATCCTCTTCTTCCATGCTCTATAGTTGGTGCCTCCTTCTAGTGTATTCTCTGACTTCATTGAAGTTGCCATAAATTTTCTAGATGTAGATTCTTCCCTTTAATAAGCCTTCTTCTTATGATGTTGTCTTGTAACCTTCCCTTGATCCTTCCTTCTTTCAATAGATCTTCAAGTTTCCTTTTAATTTCTCTCCTTCACCTTACCTATGATACCATGTTAAAAAATCAGAAAGGCAGAAAGATTTTCTTCTGTTGACAATTACTTGTGATATTCTTGTATCTTATTAGCTCCCTTTATGTTCTTCTTTTATCTTCTTCTCATCAAGCAATCATCAAATCAAAAGCATGAAGATCAATAACACCAAATATAGGCACTCAGTCACACAAAACCCCTATGAAGGGGAAAACCCAGTCAAACTCTTCCACTAGTAGATTCAAAATCAAATTGAGACAATCCAAGACCTTAGACCTAGACAGAGAGTCTCCTTTTATCCACTAAGTCAGCCTCTCAAGATGAATTGCATTATGTACTAATTAAACTAGATAGGAATACAGGTTTCCGTTCGCTTAATTAGATTGTATGCATTAGTTACTCATACCAAACCTTACAGAGCTAAATCCAGTGTCCTCCGTGCTCAGATTTTGTTTACAGTAGAATAAGATCAAAATTCCTTCAGATGTGGCCATGCTAGATTTGTAGTGGCATTACGCATAATTTCCTTGGGTAAACAAGAAACTAGAGTTCCATTCTATTAATCATTTCTGCATTACAACACTTTAATCATTTCATATTAAGATATTAGATTCTACAGAAAAACATCATAATAACAAGATATGCATAACACACAAGCAATGTAAGCACTAATCAATGCAAGATTTCACATTTCAATAAGAAAAGCTGGATAGAAACTAAAAGTTAACAACTATGATTGCAAACACAAATAAGCCAAGTGATTTCAGGAAAAAAGGTCCAGAGAGATACCTGCACCAGTGATACCACAACAAGTTTCCCTTCAACCACATCCTGAATAGGAGGTGTTGATATTCCCATAAAACTTGCTACTTGTTTGAACAGCCACTGAAAATGAGATGTCGGTGGATGTGCCAGGTCAATCATGTTTAGAAGATCTCCACATCTGTACATGTCAAGCTGACAGATGAAATGAAAAATAAAATATTAAAATAAAGCACAAAAACTTAACTAGGACCAATCACCAAATATGTTCCTAATGTTAATGCTTTCATATTATTATTTGAAATGGAAGGGAAAAGGCAAACATAAAACAGATACGCATGCTGTCTTGGTTGATGACACACTGGTTGTTATTACTAACGCAATTATAGAACTAGGAGAAACAGCCCAAATAATGGCCATAAATAACAAAATAATTCAAGGATCCCTCACCAGCCAAGTGCACCACCCAAACACAATTTTAACTGCTCAAAAAGGAAAACAAGAAAAATCATGATGGTGTCACACCAACTGTCCAACCCTTTGATCCATATTTGCATTTCACTGAAATGAACATAATTCATTTATTGTAGACATAACCAACTTAAGGAAAAAGGACAGAAATCCAATAACGACAAATAATATACATAAAATAATGAATAAGATATGATGAATGATGATATACAATGATGTGTGACCTTGATATCTATAGGCCTCAAGTTGACCTTTCATGTAAGGCTATGTCTTTATGTGATGCACATCTAAATAATTATATTAATATCCTAAGTACCATAGTTAAGTATTATATAAAGATAAAATTTATTTTAAATAAATAACTCACAGGTTGTACACTGCACTTGGTTCTCAGATTTTCTTGACTTCTCCAGACACTGACTATCTCCCCAGCCCATCTTCCCCATTTAATATACTCACTGCACCGAGCCATCTCGTGCCGCCGAAACATGTACTAAATCAGTCCATCAAAGAGGATATCTACAGACTGTACATTCAGTTCACTTGGAGTTCCCTCCAACAGGACTGGGCCTGAAGATGTCTTTCAACCTTGAGCATTTCCTAGAGTTACGAGATAGCATCATCATCCACCCCCATACATGCGTGAACATTAGATGCACTCACTCAGCATCCCTTTGGGTGTTGAAATTTGGGGCAACTTCGAGATGAATTTCCCCAAGAGAAATCCAATTACCCCTAACAGAAGCCCAGCAACCCCAAGAAGAAATCATCTTGCCCCAAGAAAGAATTCAAAATTGGATAAAAGAAATATTATTATCGATATGTTTGGCACTCCTCTCATTACTATTTGATGTGACAAATTTACTTGGAAAAGTAATCATCAAAGCATGTGGAAAAATATATTTAAATATTATTAAAAGCAAATTTGAATTTATGTTTTCCCTCCATTTACAAGTCAGCCTCATAACATTTCATGTCAGCCTGCCCAAAGAACGTGAGTCCTCATATGTGGAAACAACTATAAATACGCTCCTATCCTCAACCATTTGCAATTCAACTCGGGCATCTTCCAAGTGCAATTTCTGAGGTAGCCGTAGGATTGAGAGCCCTAGACAAAGTGGAAAAAGGATGGTTTTGGAGCCTTTTCTTATGTCTGGTCTTAGACGTGTCTAGGAGATTGTAGGCCGAGCTTGAGGAAGATGTTCTGTCCATATTTGGATGGAGAAATTCTCTGATTTGAATGCAAAGTTTATGTGCCTTGAAGGTAGGGCCGAGCCCCTGTGGTATCCTATTTTTGGAGGGTCATAAGGTCTGTTTTGAAGGGCCGAGTTAGGCAGTTTGATGACCAAGAGAAAGAGGTCAAGTCTGGGCAGTTTAGTATATGACATGCGTGCAAATTCTAAGTGTTAAGGCCATAGACCATATGTTCAACATGACAGGGCCGAGACTTCCGTGACAAGGGTTTCTCAAGGCACCACAAGACTTGTTTTGGAGGGCCGAAAGGCCACACCTCTTAATGAGACTAGGTCGCATCTTTCGAAGGGACAGTGCAGGCTTGAAAGGAAGACTTAGATAGCTAGTTTGGGATCTGATCAGGTGGTGGCTTGTTAGAGTACTTGATGTGCCCTAGTACTGTGATCATGGTGTGGCTTGTTACAATTAAGTGGACAGTATATTGTGCCCTAATATTTATCAATTTGGAGCAGTGAAAGTGTATGTAAGAGGGTTGTTGTTTGTGCCCTTGTTCTGTGAAATACAGAGGTCCTCATCCGTCAAATGACAGTGTTGGATAGCAGAGATATGACAGTGATGTATGACATGATATGACAGTGTTGTATGGTCATGATATGACAGCAATATGGCAGTTGTATGAAAGTAATATGATAGTAATGAATGACTTAATATGTCAGTATTGTATGACAGTGATATGACCGTGATGTCGAGCAGGAATATGACCTTCTCACAGAACAATGACACATGTTCGTATGGCAATATCATGTATGCTTCTTGAGACTAACATGTATGCTCTGATAATAGTGATATGAGAGCAGCACCTGTGGTTACATCTGTTGATTATTAGGAGACCTATCAGAGGTCTTATGGAGGACTTGTGAATGCCTACTTGTCAAATATGTCTGCTGTCACCTCATGAGGATCTTGTATGATTCAGGGTTGGCCCTAGGACGCCTAATGTGTATGATGTTGAAAGACTTATGTCTCATTATTATAGTAACTCGTACCTCAGCTGAACATTTGATGAATATCTAAGAAGAAGAAGAATTTATTTTTGTGTTTTCCCCCTTGTGGGGTTTTTCCCTGGTCTTTGGCCTAAACCTCGGTGTCTCTATTCTGTATCTTTTTCTTCTAATGTTCCTTGTTGTTCTGCTGCATTGTTTATGTTGATGTTACCTCTATATAATTTCTCATGATGATATGGGGTGAATGTAATGTGAAATTGTGCAAAAAGTTTAAAAAGGCAATTATCTACAGCAGAGAACAGTCTAGCCCTAAAATTAACATGGTATGAAAGCTGGGATGAAGAAAAGTCATGGAGATCACCAACGTGTAGACACCTATGATGGATTTTTTGGTCAAGAAAAGTGAAAGAGATGAAGATGTTGGAGAACTAAAAGAATGCTAGGGTTTGGATGATACCCTAGGGAGCCCTTGTTCTTACAAATAAAGGTTAGGGTTGGATAAAAACCCTATGAGTGGCCTTGATATGGAAAAAGGCATGGGTTCTATAGCATTGGAACCCTACTGTGTTTATGATCAGTGAGAAGCTAAGTCACATGACACGAGGACACGAGACACATAGGACACATAAATACGAGTATTCGACAAGGGACACAACTACCCCAGAAATAGGACACGAGGGACACGTTTTATATATATATTAAAAAAATACTGAAATATAGTGACTGATCCATATAGATATGAATCATGATGATATCTATTTAGTATTTTGTATACACTATTTGCTATTTAGTAATTTACTACATCAATGATGTTCATAGTTCAATGTTCATTGTTCATGTTATAACTTCTGTTATTAACTTCAAACAGGTTTGATCCTGTTCAAACTTCACATAAGGCAGTTTATAAACTATAAATTTATGTGTTCAAACTTCACTATTGACCAGAGCATTAATTGAGCTTTCCCTCCCTTTAGACCTCGAAGGTGTAGTGAGCAGTGAGCACATGACAGGGAGGTGGGCCTTTTATTTCAACACACAATCTATACGTGGTCACTGGTGTATAATAAAGTTAAGTTCCATATGCTATAACACAACTTACAGGAATTTTAAGTGCTCCAAACTCTCAGCAAAGCACGCAAACGCTCGTCTCCTGCATCTCTAGGTTCAGGTCGATATGAAGTTGTGAACTATGCTCTCAATGTGAAGTTGTGAGCATTTCGCTCAAATATGATGGAATTCCTCACACTGCAGAACAAATTTGATTTCAGCAACGAGCAAACTCGACTTTGGCGATGAACAATAACAAAAATAAACCATGTTGTAGGTTTTCAATGTCACTTTTCATGGAACACGTGTCCTAAGAGCAAAAAACATTAGGGCATGTTTTTGCCACGTCCAAAACACGTGTCTCGATTGGAGGACACAAAGAAAAACATTTTCGACACATTTTAGGGCACGTTTCGTGTCCGACACATAAAATACGACACACGAGACACTGCAAAACGTGTTGTAAATTTTTGTAGATGTTTTATGCTTGATGCAACTTTACTTTTTATCCCCAATATCAGTGAGCAATCACATAAACAAGAAAGTAAAATGCTGATAGAACATACTAGTAGGTCGACAGAAGACAAGACAAAAATAGTGTTGGTGTGTTACGGCGGTCAACAGGATGCTTCAACCAGCAAAGTCTCAATATAGTCAGCCAACCAGAAGTGTCACACAACCCTCAAGGACAGCAAGATCAGTCAACCAAAAGTCAACGAAAGTCAACTTTGTCCCAGTCAACGGTCAACGCAAAATAACAGCAGCAAAAGGTCAACACAACCCAGTCAAAGTCAATGTCCAGCTTCGATTTATGTGCCAACAAATTCGGACTACAAAAATCGAAATTCTGGGACAGATTTGGGTCAGTTTGACCATGCGTTGACCAAAGTCAACGCTAGTCAAATCTGCACTGAAACCCTAGATCGAAAAACAAAAAATCTTATTGCTGTGTTTTCCCACGTGTGGATGAAGAAGAGCCTCCAAGTGATCAAACCAATCAGATGATGAGAGAGAATGTGTGAGGATGGATGATTGAAAATGACCTCCAACGTTGACCTATTTATATCCATCAATGAGGGTGTGTGACACAACTGTTGGGGCTTCAAGCCTACATTTCATTTCAAGCCGACTTGCACATATCTTGAATAAATTCAAAATAAATGTTCTGCTCATCGGATCAAGATGATCTTTAGATTGATCTTGCACCTCTCCGAAAGAGGAATCCAATAAAAATATTGCCATCTTCATCTGAGTATCACAACATGGAATTTGGACCTAGTTGTCAAAAATTAACACTCCCTCTCAACTAGGGAGAACTCCATCCACCTGTGTAATCCAAACATCATGCGTCATCCTGCTGTAACTTGCTTTGTTGGCTTCTTTATTTCAAAACAAAAGTGGGTCAGTCACCAAAACATCATTCCCGGCTGACAAATTCAGCCTAGAGGTCTGAAACCTCTATAGGACTCAAAGAGTCACATACTAGCCCGAAGTTGGTTTATCTAACCCGAAGTCAATAGGAGGTCCGAAACCTCACTAGACTTGATCTCCGAAACCTCACTAGACTTGATCCCAGATCAAGTGGTTGGAAACGTGCCATCCTAGACATAGGGTGTACGACAATCTCCGATGCATCCATCGATATTTGCTACTGGTCTCTAGCTTTTCCCACCTCACTGGTCAAATGAGAGGTACTTCCCATGAGTCTAGGACTCAATGGGTAGGATGCATACGAGGCACAAATCATGAGTTGAACCAACTCAACATCATAACAATGGGGCAGAAGCTAAACAAGGTTCGGTAAGCCTAGCCCTGTGTGTGCTTATAGCTCCGAGAAAATATCTCCAAAGCTCCCAGAGCTCCCAGAGCTCATCGTCCAACAGGACCCTCAGAATAGGGTCGTTCCACGATTCCAAGATTCTCACGAAAGGTTAGGAACTTGACCTTCCCCAGGGGCTTTGTGAGAATATTTGCGACCTGCTCGTCAGTTCCTATATGATCGAGCCTTACGACACCTCACTGTACCATATCCCAGATAAAGTGGTACCTAATATCAATATGCTTGGATCGATCGTGGAACACGGGATTCTCGGACAACCGAATCCCACTCTGGTTATCAAAGAGTATCACGGTGGTATCTAGCACATGCCCGAACAACTCACTGAAGAGCTTTCGCAACCAAACTGCTTCACAACAGGCCATACTTGCTGCAATGTATTCGACCTCCGCGGTGCTCAAAGCCACTGACTTCTGCTTCCTGCTCATCCATGATATTGAAGTAGACCCAAGTGTGAAGCAGCATCTCGATGTGCTCTTACGATTCACCACACTACTAGCCCAATCGACATCGGTATATCCATGGAGTGTCACGCTCCTGGTAGTGTATCTCAGCCCATGGTTTATCGTGCCTCGAGGATATCTCAACAGATTCTTGGCACCAACCCAGTGAATGTGATGAGGTTCAACCATATGTTGACTCAAAGTGTTCACTGCAAAACATATGTTCGGACGGGTGTTCACTAAGAGCATTAGGGCCCCTACGAGTTGACGATACTCAATAGGATTTGCTAACACGGGTTCAACAATGTTACCACTCAACTTCTTAAAGTTAAGCTCCATCGGTGTCGACACGGACTTACAATCCACCATTCCAAATCTTTCCAGAAGCTTCACAATATATTTTCCTTGAGAAAGGAAAATCTCACCAGGTCTCTACCAGACCTGCAGGCCTAGGAAGTAATGCATCAGTCCTAGGTTCTTCATCTCGAACTCGCCAATGACTCCCTCTTGCACTTATGAATGAGAGGGTTAGCACCTATCAGGAAGAGGTCGTCCACATACAGCACCAGAATGAGAGGCTTTTCTCTATCAACCTTGAAGTAAAGGTTCGGATCAGCATTACTACAAGTGAAGCCCAGCTTCATCAGGTAGCTACCTATCCTCTCGTACCAAGCTCTGGGTGCTTGCTTCAACCCATAGAGGGCTTTCTTCAACCTGCAGACATGGGTGTCCTGATCCTAAACTTCGAACCCCAAAGGTTGCTCTACATACACCTCTTCCTTTATCGCACCATGTAGAAATGTGGTCTTCACATCCATCTGATGAAGATTCCATCCTTGCGTAGCAACAAAGGGCTATGATAGATCGGATGGTGGTATATCGGGTCACAAGTACAAATATGCCATCATAGTCTACGCCTTTCTTTTGAGAGAAGCCACGGGCAACGAATCTTGCCTTGAACATTTCAGCACTACCATCAGATCCATGCTTGATCTTATAGAGCCATTTCAAGGTGACAATTGCTTTGTCCTCTGGTCTCGGAACCACATCCCAGACATCATTCTTCATAATGGAGTCATATTCTTCGTGCATGGCATCCTTCCAGACTTGATGCTTTACGGCTTCCTCAAAAGATCCAGGCGCAGATTGTACAATAGTACTCATGGCTGCTAGATACCCTTGGTATCTATTCGGCTTCTTGCTTTCACGGAATGTCCCCCTTGAGGCCATATGATTCTCGGCATCCACGAGTGTGTCCCTGAACCATGATCGTCTTTTCCTCATTGAAGGAGGTGGATCAATCAGGTCCATCGGTCCTTCAACATCGGGCATTGTCTCATCCTTCAGTTCTTCTTGATTTCCAGGCCTTGGTTCATGATCTTACTCAGATCTCGGAAGATTGACTACTTTCCTCAGGGAATCATCTTCGTCAAAGGTAACATGGTGGCATATCTCCACTTCCCTTTGTCCAGGCACATAGACTCTATAGGCCTTCGAAGTTTTGTTGTAGCCCACAAACATTCCCTTCTTTCTAGAAGCATCCAGCTTGCTCCTCTTCTCCTTCGGTACATGAAAATAAACGAGACATCCAAAAACTCTAAAATGTGAGATGTCAGGTTTCTTACCAAAGAAAACCTCTTCGAGAATTTTGGAGTCCGTAGCGAAATGCGGGCATCGGTTTTGTATGTACACAACAGTGTTCGCAGCTTCTCCCCACAGAAACTTCGGAAGATCTTGGTCACATAGCATGGCGCGGGCAGCTTCCACAATGGTCTTGTTCTTTCGTTCAGCAACACCATTCTGCTCAAGAGTATAGACAGTTGTGGTCTCCCTCTTGATGCCAGCTTCTCTGCAAAAGTTCTTGAACTCATTCGTCTCATATTCAGTGCCATTATCGGTCCTCAATATCTTGATCTTCTTCCCTGTCAGATTTTCCACCAAGGCTTTGAAGGTACGAAACCACATGAAAGCCTCATCCTTCTTCTTCAAGAAGTATATCTAGGTTTTGCGAGAGAAGTCATCTATGAATGTCATATAATAAGAACATTCTCCCAAGGATGTTACGGTCAGCATACCAAATAAATCAGAATGTATCAATTACAAGACATCAGATGTCTTTGTGACACTTGAGGGGAAAGGTCTTGTATGCTTTCCTTTGGCACAACCCTGACACACACCTTCATGATCATTTGTGAACTCGGGCATCCCCATCACCACCTTCCTTGCTTCGGGAAGGGCCTTGTAGTGAAGGTGTCCAAACCTCCAGTGCCATAGTTCAGTCTGTCGAATAGTATCACACGTCATCGCTCCCAGTGGACTTCCTCCAACCTAGTAGAGTGTATCGACTCTAAACCCAATCGTGATAGCTTTCTTGAAACTATTCTTCCAGATACGCACCTTCCCATCAACGAATGCCACATTGAAACCTTTGTCTTCCTTTGTCCCTGTCCCTTTCACGGGATATGTGGCATTATCTCCAAGGATCATTTTCAAATTAACATCCTTCTCAACCATATCAAAAAGTGCTTCCTTGAACCCAGTGATGTGCCTTGAGGCACCACTATCTATCAACCAGACATCCATAGTGTCGGGTGGGGATGCAGCAGAGACGGCAGATATAAGAATGAATTCATTTCTTTTATTGACAACATTTGATTCCTCATACCTGGAATTTCTCGACCTTTTCAAAGGTTGCCCATTTCCGCCGGAGGGAGCCTTCCTCTTCCCTTTGAACCTGTTGTTCCTTTGATTGCCATTCCTCCAGTTGTTGTTGTTGTCATCATCATCAGGAGAATCCTTCTTGAAAGGGCATTCTCTAGCATAGTGGTCGGGCTTGTGACAAGTGTAACATTTGCCTTTCTTTCCTTGGGCCGCTGCTCTTCCTTTGTTCCTCAGACCACCAAAGTTCTTCTTCTTAGCACAAGCAGTGAAGGCAGCATTTCCTTCATTTTCATATCCCTTCATCCTTGTTTCTTCTTGTACGCATCTCGATAGTACTTCGTCAAAATCAGGTATGACATTGTTATTGAGAATGGTAGTGTTGAATACATGCCATTCAGATGAGAGACCTCCAAGTGCGGTGAGAACCATCTCTCGATCAGCTATCGTCTCCCCAATAGCCAGAAGATTATTCCTGATTTCGGTCAGCTTCAGAAAATATGATTGAACAGACTCATCCCTGCCTTTCTTCAAATTCTTCAATTGGTTCTTGAAGAATAGGACTTGATTCGCATTGTTGGCCTTGAACATGTTGACCAACTTATCATACATCTCTTTGGATGTGCCCAGCTCAGAGATGTAGGCAACCAGACTCTTATGAATTGAGTCCCTGATCATCAGCTTTGCTTTGATTTTCCCCTTCTTCTACTTAGTCTTGATGGCAGCGGATGTAGTGGATGGAGGCTCTTGGATTTTACCCTGCACATAGTCGATGACATCTTGGTCTTCCAAGTTAAGATCCAATGTCATCTTCCAAGCATGGAAGTCTTCCCTCCCAGTCGATTTGTCATCAGCTTTAAAGCCATTGTAGTTTGAGGTACCCATGCTCTTCTTCGGTGATTGCTACAAACTAGGGCTTTGTCTTCACCTCAGCTCCGATACCATGTAAATTTTTGTAGATGTTCTATGCTTGATGCAACTTTACTTTTTATCCCCAATATCAGTCAGCAATCACATAAACAAGAAAGTAAAATGCTGATAGAACATACCAGTAGGTCGACAAAAGACAAGCCAAAAATAGTGTTGGTGCATTACAGCGGTCAACAGGATGCTTCTACCAGCAAAGTCTCAATATGGTCAGCCAACCAGAAGTGTCACACAACCCTCACGAACAGCAAGATCAGTTAACCAAAAGTCAACGAAAGTCAACATTGTCCCAGTCAACGATCAACGCAAAACAACAGCAGCAAAAAGTCAACACAGCGTAGTCAAAGTCAACGTCCAGCCTCGATTTATGTGCCAATAAATGCGGACTATAGAAATTAGAATTCTGGGACAGATTTGGGTCAGTTTGACCATGCGTTGACCAAAGTCAATGCTGGTCAAATCTGCGCTGAAACCCTAGGTCGAAAAACAGAGAATCTTATTGCTGCATTTTCCCACATGTGGATGAAGAAGAGCCTCCAAGTGATCGAACCAATCAGATGATGAGAGAGACTGTGTGACGATGGATGATTGAAAATGACCTCCAACATTGATCTATTTATATCCATCAATGAGGGTGTGTGACACAACCGCTGGGACTTCAAGCCTACATTTCATTTCAGGCCGACCTGCACATATCTTGAATAAATTCAAAATAAATGTTCTGCTCATCAGATCAAGATGATCTTTAGATCGATCTTGCACCTCTCCGAAAGAGGAATCCAATAAAAATATTGGCATCTTCATCTGAGCATCACAACATGGAGTTTGGACCTAGTTGTCCAAAATTAACACGTGTCCTATGACTTAGGTGAGAAGCTATTGAGTTATTCAAGTGGAAAATTCGATACCTATGTCAGATTCAGAGTAACCCTAGTTGGACTCGTCTCCTACCCAATAGGAGATGGTATGATTCAGATCTAGCGGTCAACTTGTATATTAATAATGGTGTCTTGTGACAAAGGAAGTAGGATCAAGAGAGAGTTGATAGCTTCCTACAATCCTCATTAAAGATGAGTACTTTTAACACTTGTGTTATTTCTTTGTTTTATTATTCTTATTGTTTTGTATATTCTTCCTGCAGGGGTAATTGATTAACCAAATGCTTCTTTCCCTGACTTCTTGAATAAGAATGTGATCAAGGAAAGCATATCCATCTTGAGTGCCATCAAGATGAGGAATAATGCAAGAAGTGTCAACTCCAACAGGGAGCTAGTGCAGGAAAATGAAGGAGCCACTCTGATATATAGAGAAGAAAGGCAGTCCTGCCTCATCATCAGGTACACTTTCATTATATTTATTTACTTTGTTATTATTCCTCTTGCTCTTGCTCTGGGATCAAAAGGTACATCAGATGTATGTAAGGACCAAGTCCTCAATATTGAGATTTAGGAGGATGTAGAGCCACCCCATGATTAGAGTGTCAATGGACAAGAGCCCAGACCTCGAAGGAAGGATAATGGTCTCCCAGGTTGATGACTATGACTAAAAGAGGCTTCATATTCAGATGGAGTAGATTGTCATGTAACAGTCAAATGAGATGTTTTGAGATAAGGAGATGATCAGAGTAATATGTCCTTCATGCTAGAACCATTCTAGATGACATAGATGTTGTAATGTCAGAGAATTCAACAGTGATATGCTCTCTGAGAAAGAGGACTATGATGAGATCCTAGATCCTATTGCCAAATGCACTATTATCAGAAGTATGTGAAGTTGGCTTCCTCCATGATGTACTTAAGGTAGAAGTGTACTTGGAGCTACTGTTGAACCCTTAGTTAAACTGAGAGGGGGGGGTGAATCAGTTTAACACATACATGGACTTTTAAAACTTTTCTTTTAAATCTTATTTACACCTTCATTTCATGGTCAACTTAATATGTGAGCAATCTTAATCTGTGAGCAACAAGTATTACTATCAAACAGATTTGTTAATGTAATAGCAGATTGAATATGAGAGCAGCAAGTATTAATCAGATGAGATAAACCACATCAACACATAAACATCATGCACAAAGACACCAGATATAAGTGGAAACCCATAAAGGGAGAAAACCACATCTTATTATTGTTGTGATGCAAAGGCAAGCTCCAACTCCCTCTCACCACTGATTTTCTGTAGGCACCAACCCACAGGAGGCTCCAACCTCAATTCTGCAAGCTACAACTTGCAAGGAAGCTCCAACTCCCATCAATTTTCTGCAGGCACCAACCTACAGGAGGCTCCAACCTCAGTCAGCTACAACTGACATTTTATCAAGCTACAACTTGATGTGGAAGCACCAACTCCCATCTATTTTTTGTAGGCACCAACCTACAGGAGGCTCCTACCTCAGTCAGCTACAACTGACATCTATCAAGCTACAACTTGATAGGGAAGCTCCAACTTCCTTACTTTTTCAAAAGAAAAACACTTGTTGATTTACCTTGGATATCAGCTCTGTTCTGTACCTTCTTCTCTGTTGTTCATCAACTCTTATATCAGACCTGCATCATCTCTGCTCAGCCCCTTCTTCTTCTTTTCTCAGCTCCTCCTTATTCACATTCTTCTTGCAACTTGCTTATTCTCTTCAACTCTCTTTAATTCTGCTGCATACTCTCTTCTTCTCTCACTCCTTTTTCGTCAACCATCTCCCCTTGGATATTACCCTATTTTATACAAAAAATAGTTTCATGACTGTTTGTATTCCACTGGGAATTCGAAATGGACAGCCATGTCTCTTTGCCTTCTGCCTTCTCATCTCTTTTCAGCTCACTCAGAAAAATGTAACTGTAGGTGCTTATTTTAATATTACAGTGGGATATTTTCTCTCTTCCGAAGACTTGCCAATGCATCACAACAATATAAATTTAAATAAAACATTTACATTCAAATTTAAATGAGAACTCCAGCTCACTCGTTTTGTCTCTTGGCTTGCTGCGCATTTGTCTTTTCTCTGACTGTGTCTTTGTCTTTTCTGTTACTGTGTTTTATCTCTTTTCAGCTCTGTTTGCTCTTCTGTCCTCTGTTGTGGTGTAACTGCTGCATACGTGTAACTGTGCTTTTTATATCAGTGCATTTTATATAAATATATGTAACTGCTGATTGTAATTCAACCCTTTACGCAGCAAGTGTCTTGTTGATGTGGAAGTTCCGCAAGCGGAACAAACATATATCGCAGTCGTTGTATATTAGCAATCGCCCTCCACCTTGAGCGGAGGCCTGTGGGTCTATAGACCACGCGGCATATTTTATACAATTGCCTTTTATATATATTACAGTGCCTTTCAATACAACTTAAATCAACTCTCGGCATCCTTATATAAGATTTTAACAAAAAACTGCCGCTTCTACTATAATCAATCAATAATCTTGATAATACTTAACAAATGCCCTTTCGGGCCCATCTGACACATTTTCCGATGCATTGATTCTCCTCCGATTGCGATTGATCGCTCCTTCTCCGATTGCGATTGATCGCAATCGCAACTTTAAATACTCCGATGCGATTGAGTCACTTTTAAGTTCTTCCGATTGCGATTGGGACTCGAATTTTTATTAATCAACGTTTATAAGTCCATCGGGTCTGGGCTTCCAATCGCAATCGCAAGTCATTTAATATATGTTCCGACGCTCTTATAATCTCCGATGCGATTAGCCGGAATTCAAATATATATAAACCATCGTTAATACACCCATCGGGTCCGAACTCTTAATCGCAATCGCAAGTCTTTTAATATGTGTTGCGATTGGCCACTGTTCATTGTATTTTTCCGATGCGATTGGGAAAGGACTTCAAACACGTTTGAATTATAATTCATACCTCCATCGGGTCCGGACTTCCAATCGCAATCGCAACTCATATGTTCTCCGATGCGATTGACCAATGCCGATGCGATTTGACCGTAACTCAAATATGTATTATCCCCCGTTTATACACCCATCGGGTACGGGCTTCAATCGCAATCGCAACTCTCAGTTGGTTGCATGTTCCGCTGCCCTTGCGATCTCCGATTGCGATTGGGGAGGGGTCCCACCTTATCAAACTTTGTTTTATGCGCTCCATAATATAAATGCCTTGGACCTTTGTTTATGTGATGCACTGCACATATATATTTATATATATTTTTTCCGCTAGAGTGAAGCGATTCCCGGAATAAGTTTGTGTTATATTATATGTATAACGCCGGTTGGAGTGTGCGATTCCTGGAATATGGTTCTGTATTATATGCATTGTATTGCCGCTGGAGTTAAGCGATTCTCGGAATAAGTTTGTGTTATATTATATGTATAACGCCGGTTGGAGTGTGCGATTCCCGGAATTAGGCATATGAATGTATCTGCCGGCTTGGGCGATTCTCGGAATTTTATAACGGCTCTGCCTCTACCTCTGCTGCTCCTGTCGCTCTGCCTCTGCCTCTGCTTCTTTTTGCTTCCTTTGTTACTTCTTTGTCTCTTCCTTTCTGCTATATCTGTTGTCTTAGTTTCTTTGTGCTCCTTTCTCTATTGCGTATATAGAATCCACTCCACCTGTTATACTTGTAGCACATCCTATGAGGCTCCGATCTTCTATGCCTTCAATTCAACAGTTCTTTTCCTCAACTTCGAACTCCGCTACGTTACCAGAGTTCTGTTCCTCATCTTGATTTAATTCTGCAGAATTAATTGATGTATTCTCCCCAACAGTGCTTCACAGTCTTCCCACTTGAATAATTGTGCAATAACACAAATTAGCTTCTACTAGACTGTCTACACAATCTTCCCACTTGAATAATTGTTCCTCATCACTCTGTCTCATTCCTCAGCTATTAAATGGCCCTCTTCTACTGTCCTCACTACTTTGCAGCACCTCATCTGACTCCTGCTGCCTTTGTTTCTTCTATGCTCTACTTGTCTTATGCTCTCTTTGTTTCATCTGCTCCTAGACTGATGCTACTCCTTAATTCTCCTTTTACTGCCTCTGCTTCTTTAAATGACCCTATCTCTGCTGCTTGACCCTCTCTACATCTTGCTGCTATGCTGCTCTCTTTGTCTTGTTGCTGCCTCAGGTGTTCTTCCTTTGCCATCTCCTTTGCCTTGTTGCTGCCTCAGGTGTTCTTCCTTTACCATCTCCTTTGCCATCAATGACAACATTTCCAACAGCTACCTTAGGGCTTTGAGGCACATAAGAAAGAGACTCGTGATTACGGATTGAAGAAAGCCCCATATGGACTCTAGCAAGTCCCTTGGGCTTGGTATGCTTGCATTAATGGACATCCTATGCAGACTCCAACCTCTCTTCAAGGTTGAAGGTATGTCTTCGATATCTGGTTTTCTATATGCTAATAACTTATTTTTGACAACATCAGATCATCTCAGCATTCAATATCAGAAGGAGTTGAACTCTAAGCCCAGGTGATCAACTTCTTAGTAGAAGCGTAACAGAGAGATGATGAGGACTTCCTTATTAAGGGAAGTATGTTGTTAGAGACTTGGCATGATGGATTACACCGAAGAAATTGAGAGACTCATCTTCAAATACACATTTGGTGGATCCAACGATGAGCAGGCAGCGAAATGGATCCTTGCTTTGCAGCGAGTTCCCTAAGACAGATAGTACATGGTCATGCATATTGGAATGTTGAAAGTTGGTAATGAGATACCTACATGATAGAGTCAATCATGGATTGAGAAGGTGTTGTGACTGAGGAGATATGCCCATGCCAAGTAAACCAGGAATTTTGTGAACAAGAAGAACACATTGAGGTGTTGCTTCAGTATGGGTCTTGCTTTGATTTCCTCGAGGAGCAAGTAGCAAACTTCCATTGCACCCGTCCTACAATGGTTGATCATATTGTGAGCAATGTGGCTTCAAACGTTATCCACAAGATTGTCATGGTGCCACTGATGAAGTGATGAAGCTCTAACACCGAGGGAGCGATGAGGCTCTACCACAGAGGAAGCAGTGAGGCTCCAACAGTAACTTGTTGCAGAGCTGAAGCAATGAGGCTTCAGTAGATGTGCAGATTGTAGACATTCTCTCCAAGCCTTTGCTAAAAGCAAATTCCATATTTTTCAAAGAGCAGCTTGGAGTGCAAGAGAATGTATCCCTCCCTGAGAGGGAACACTGAGCATATGCCTTCCACCATCTTCATGACTAGCCATGGACTTGGTAAGGAGGATGAGCAGTAGCTACTGAGTGTGAGGGTAATCATTGAAGCCATGAAATTGGTTGGGTACATGGCCTAGTATGCATCTTACCTGCAAATCCCCTTCGTTTCTTTATTTACCAAGGGCCATGGTGAGACGGCTAAGCTTGTCAAGATTGCCTCTCATTTTGGCCACATGGGAAAGGAGACTTAGGCGTGTGTGATCTTTACCTAATGGCAAACGCGCCTACCATGGACTTGGTTATGGTAAATTGATCTCCCCTAAGTGTTGGATGGAGGTGTTGTACCACTTGATCGATGAGGATCAAGTTGGGAGAGGGTCAATCAGTGGACATAGGGATTGGATGATCTCTACCAAAGTCATTTATGATTGCCATCTTGGTTGTGGTAGATTGATCTCCCCTATTGTCAGTGTGCATCATTCTCCTTCTTCTATGAATTAATTCATCATTTTTCAGCTGAGATGCGATAATGGAGCTTGACCTGGAGACCTATAGGGTGTGTAATGTTTACCGAGGTCAAATGTGACCTCCATGGACTTGTTTGTGGTAAATCGATCTCCCATACCATTGATTGTGTATTATTATTTTTCTATGAGATGAAATGAGCTTCTATTCTGTCGATACATGTACATCCCAGACGAGACACCTAGTACAACCGAAAATTCCACCCTAGCTGAGAGGGAGTGTTGAAATTTGGGGCAGCTTCAGGATGAATTTCACCAAAAGAAACCCAATTACCCCTAAGAGAAGCCCAACTACCCCAAGGAGAAATCATCCTGCCCCAAGGAAAAATTCAAAATTGGATAAAAGAAGTATTATTGTTGATATGTTTGGCACTCCTCTCATTATTATTTGATGTGACAAATTTACTTGGGCAAGTAATCATCACAACAAATGGAAAAATATATATAAATATTATTAAAAGCAAACTTGAATTTAAGTTTTCCCTCCATTTACAAGTCAGACTCGTAACATTTCATGTCGGCCTACCCAAGGAACGCGACTCTTCATATGTGGAAAAAACTATAAATACGCCCCTATCCTCCACCATTTGCAATTCAACTCAGGCATCTTCCAAGTGCAATTTATGAGGTAGTCGTAGGCTTGAGAGCCCTAGACGAACTGGAAAAAGGATGGTTTTGGAGACTTTACTTATGTCTGGTCTTAGACGAGTCAAGGAGATTGCGGGGTGAGCATGAGAGGGATGTTTTGTCCATATTTGGATCTAGAAATTCTTTGAATTGAAGGCCAAAAACTTGTGCCTTGAAGGTAGGGTCGAGCACCTCTGGTATCCTATTTTTGGAGGGTCTTAAGGTCTATTTTAATGGGTCGAGTTAGGAAGTTTGATCACCAAGAGAAAGAGTTCAAGTTTGGGCAGTTTCGTATATAATATGATATGATATGATATGATATATTTTAATAACGTCCACGAGACCCAACGGTCTAAGGGACCCACATTCCACATCATACAAGATATCACACTCTCAAGTTTCCCTCTAGAACAGCTCTTTTGCTATGAATTTTGATCAAGAAATTTGTAGTTTTGTGAAGCCTTGCCTCCTCGAACAACGTACTCAAATTGTCCACCTTCAAACCACATTCAAACTAATTACGAATTTCCTCATAAGCCGGACATTCCATGATAAAGTGCCATTCATTTTCAACTGCTCATGTCCTGCAAAAGATACAAATTCTTTCTTCCCATTCTTCCTTGGGGTTTATCCATCGACCTATCTCGCACCTAAGATGGTGAGATCCGATCCTCAACTATGCTATTAAATTTTTTGCCTTTCCCTTGATTATCACACTCAAATACGTCTTTTCTTCATGTGATTGTGATGGGTTGAAGTTTTTGACATATATCGCTTTTTTTCTACCAACCTGTTTCTCCCACATGGCAATCCTGAATTTTTCAAACACCCAATTTTTTATCTCCTCTTTAGAATTAGGACAATCTTGCCAATTAATTCCCCATTTGCTCATCCATTTGTCATTTAGTTTCCTCCAAGTTTTCTTCCTGTGCTTTAGCTCCTTCGCGTAAATCATCTTGGGCCAACGTTGTGCCTTCATGTTTTCCACCTTTTTTAGATAATTTAACAAACGAATGATTGTTGAAGCCTACATCAAAAACATTCTAGCCTCAGCTAGCAGGAACTCAAATGGAACTGTTGCCTTGACTTTACTTTTGAATTCTTTCTACTTGTCTCCACTTGTGATTTGACATGTTGCTCCCCCAAACTTCACATACATATAAGACAACCGAGGTAACCAACACTCCAAAAAGAGTTTTCTTGGTTCTTCGGTCCAACAATTCTGGAGAAGATAAGAACCTCTCCACCCCCCTTGGATCCTTTCAGTTATGCACGTCTCCCAACTGAGCCTATTGTGAAAAACAATTCCTAGGTACTTGTACTCTTCCACTATCTCCAAGGGTTTTTCCTCAAATATGAAGCTAACCTGTTGCATTTTCCGTTTCAAAGAGAATATCATGACTTTGGTTTTACTAGTGCTTACTTGCATCCCAACTTCCTGACGGAAAATCTCTAATGCTTTCAAATGCTCTCTCAAACCATGGGCAGATTTTGCAATTATGATAAGATCGTTAGCATATAAAAGTAGCTTCACGACGTACCCTGCTAGTTGAATACCTTCTCCACTGGTGTTCTTTAGCCATTCTTCTAGCTTATCCATATATAAACCAAATACAGTGGGGGAATGGGGGCACCCCTACTTGACCCCAATGTCACTACCAAAGCATTCTGAAAAGCCCTTTTTAGTTTTGATTTTAGCACTAACTTTCTCATACAGTTTGTGGACAGTAGCTTTATATTCATTTGGGATTCCAAGCTCTTCCATTCTTCTCCAAATCTTCTCCGTAGGAACAGTTTCAAAAGTTTTTTTGAAATCAACAAAGCAACAAAAGGCTTCCCCACCCTAAATGTCCCATACTTTTTCAATGACGTGCCTAAGCGTGATGCAATGATCAATTGTAGAATGCCTTGGCCTAAAACCAACATGTCCTTTTTCTCTTTTACCGTTTTTTTCTGCCCAACTGCTGATTCTATGCTCCATCATGCACCCAAACAATTTTCCAAGAAGAGGATTGACCATAATAGTGCGATAATTACAGGGATTATTGATGTCTCCACTTTTTTAAAGAGGGATAGCGATACTTGTTGTCCATTCCAACGGAAAATTGCCTTGTTGGATGTTGTTGAAGATCCTTTGGATGATTTGGGCCAAGATATCAACACCCCATTTTAAGAATTTTGCCTGTAACCCATCAATGTCTTGGGCTTTACCACTCGCTAAATTTTTTATACCTCGCTTGACATCCTCCACTGAAAATAACACAGTTGTAGAGTTGATTATGGGCGGGCTACTTTTCTCTTGATTTCTCTCATAAAGAAGCTTTGCATATTCCAACCAATGAGTAGCCGAGATATTTTTATCTATTTGCTTTCTCTTTTTTTGTAATTCTCGCCAAAATCCTTTGGGGTTGTGCTTTCCCAAAGAGATTAATTCCTTTCTTCTTGCAGTCACATAAATTTCTTTTTTTGTTTTTATCAATTTTTTATACTTTTTCTTGCTTTCACTATCTGCCTCCTTCTCCTTAAGGGATCTTTTAGCAGCTTTGCACTCTTCATTAAACCAAGGATTAGTTGGAAAGGTGTTTGAGACCCTCTTCTTAGGCCGAGACTTTTTGCACACCTTTAAGGCTTTGTGGATTAGAGGGATCAGTGTGTTGTTGCCCATGCATTCTATTTTTGCATTGTCTTCCCTATTTTTTGTGTTGATTTTTTCCCACTGAAAGTGTTTTTCTAAAGCAACAACAAAGAGCTCTTGGTTTTCTTGATTTATGAGGACTCTTCCATTTGCATGCACTTTCTTATGGCCTTGTTGGGTTTGCCCTTCCTGTATCCCACTTGAGTGTATGCCTAACTTAATACAGAGAGGCATATGGTCAGAATTCATCTCTATAGGACAAGCCTCAATATTGAACTCTAACAATTTGCAGATAAGGCTCTGAGAGCATATTACATAATCCACCACACTTTGACGATTGTATGTTTTACACGTGATGCCACTGGATGTTGACCAAGCTTTCATGCCATTGCAGATTACCATGTCATGGAGGCTACATAAGCCTAACAACTCAACTCCAAAGTGCGACATACTCCCATTCCCATCTTGAGAAGTCCTTTTCCACATGTGCTCTTCATTCTCCTCTAACCAAAGAGGATTGCAGTCCAAATTCCCCTCACTTCCCCACTGAATGCATTGATTGTTTGTTGTCCTAGCGTTGATTAGAACTACACCTCCTAAACTCTTGAAAGCAGCAATATCTCTTTTTAAAGCAGCATAAGGGTCTTCTTTATCTAAATTTGTCCTCTTGTAGAACTTTGAGTTTTTTGGGGTGAAGTAACATTCAACTAGCCTGAATGTTACTTTGTTGTCTATTATCTTTAACACTATAAATTGCTTATTTGGATCCTCTTTTTCCACTTTCACTATTCCATTCCACATTTCTCTTATTAGAATGGTGATCCTTCCATGCCCTTTCCCTGTACTAGTCTCTTCATTCCACACTGAAATTTTATTGTATCCTTCGAATTATGGAACCCTACAACCATCATGCTTGTGGGTTTCTGTAAGGATGATAATGTCTTTCCCTTCTACTATGGGCCCCAATCTCGGTCCTCTTCTCCATGGATAACCTCTACAATTCCAACTCGCAATGTTTAGATACTCTCGGGGAGCCCTGAATCCTTATTTTTTATTTGTTAAGTGCTCGCTGACTTGGGCTTTCCCATTTTTCAGCCACGCCCATTTTCCTGCATCTCTTGTTGATTGCACTTTCTCCCATTCCTTCCTTCACTCATCTTGTTGCTCAGGTGTCAAGTCATCATCTAGGTAAATATGAGTCCCTTTAAGTAGCCCTCTATTCTTTAAGATATCCATCTTGTCTTCTATACTTTTTAATGATACTCTCACATGTCTATCCTTTCCATTTTTTGTCTTCCTACCAATCCTATTTGCTTGTTGAATATACCCTATCCAGTTCAACTTGTCCCTGAGAAAATCCCTCGCTAACATATTTGTTCTTTCTTTTTCTCCATAATCTTTCAAGCCTTTGATGATGACATTTGTTTCCTTGTCTTACCTAGCTTTTTCTTCCTTTATTTTCCTTTTGATTTGTCTCTCCATAGATTCTTTTTGCTCAACCAACGATTCTTTTACCACTAGAGCCCAAGTTTTAGCTTCTTCTATTTGTTGCTTTAATTTGATTTCTCTCATTTCCATGTTTGCAATTGTTGATTGAAATTCTTCCATCTGACTTGCTTTGCTATTTTTCCTTGCCCCTATGTATTTTTCTTCTATTGTTTTCGTTTGCTTTAACTCTTGTTTCAGCGCTATCCAATGTTGTTGCCCTCTTTCCATATTGTTTTGTAAGCTTATTACCTGCTCTTTGAGGACCTTGTTTTCTCTTTCAAGTTTCTAACTAACTTCGAAAATGTCTTTTAACTTGACAACTTCATGTTGTCCCTTTAGCTCAATATACTCAATTCTTTTTTTCATGCTCATGAGCTCGCTTACATAGAGCTTCGACGACCACAACAACGGCATGGTTGTGGGATTGTATCTGTCCTTATTGATCTTCTCTTTGCCTGCTGGAGTATCTTCACTTTTCTTTTTCTTTGACCTAGGTTTCTTTGGTTTTGTTACGACCTCTTTACTCTTGCTAAAATCCCCATCTTGGTTTTCCTGCTCTGCTGCGAACAAAAGCATTTTGGTTGTGAGATTTGTATTATTTTTTGTTGTTTTTGGTAAGATCCAAGTGAGTTTTTTTCTCTGTGAATGTCTAATCTTTTTTTGTCTTCCTGCACCGTAAAATCCCCTTGTACTGTTTTGCATTCACAAAGATCAATCTTTCATTTATGCCAAATGCATTGGCTTGAGAAAACTGTGGGAGATAGGTATTCCAGATCCCACTTATGCTCTCTGCAATAGTTTTGTAATAGGGATCCCTATCACCCCCTGAGATTTGGAGATTGGGATTCCAAGATGTGTTGGTAATTGTCTGTTACATCCCACATGTTTGAAGTGTTTTTTCTTAGCTCATTTTTTCTTGGGTATTTATTTTCCACCAAAACCGACATTTTTTCTACATTGGGTCCCCCTGTCCCCATATCAGGTTATTTTAACGTTTGCTAGTTATGAGAGGTTTGACAGAATTTTAAGGGAGCCAGATTTAAAAGGTTTTTGTTTTTTTTTCTTGCTTGACACACCAGCAATGCACATAAACAAATAAACTAAAAAAAAATGTGGGTTTGAAACACCTGTGGACATTGTTACCTCGCAGTTCCTTCTTTCACTAGTCTCTGCGGATCCTATTGTTGCTATTACCCTCTTGCTGCCCCCTCTTGTTGTTTTGTTGTTCAGTTGTATTCCCTTGATCCTGTTCCGTTGTTCTCATAGTTCTTGGACATGTCGCCAATGTTCTTGGACCTGTCGAACCGGTCGTCGTTGTTCTCTTGAACCTATCGTTGTTCTTTGCACTGTAATCGAGCTACCTGGACTTGAAACGGAGACAATGCAATAAGCATTACGATGGAATTGCCCATACTTCAACTGTTATGTCGTTGTTGTTCCTCTTCCTCTATCGTCGTTGTTCCTCTTCTTGTTCCTGTTCCTCTATTTAGAATACCTTAAGGCTTGTAATATAGTTGCCACAGGAAATGAACGCGAAAGGAAATGAAAGGCTTGTAAATGAACCTTATATGACATGTGTGCAAATTCTGTGTGTTAAGGCCGCAGACCTTATGTTCAACATGACAGAGTCGAGACTTTTGTGATAAGGGTTTCTCAAGGAGCCACAAGACTTTTTTTGAAGGGCGAAAAGGCTAGACTTGTTAATGAGACTTGACCGCATCTTTGGAAGGGATAGTGCAGGCTTGAAAGGAGGACTTGCATAGCTAGTTGGAGGTCTGATCAGGATGAATTGGGACTACTACAGGAAGCCCTGACCAAGGACAAATCTTCAAGGATCCATGCATATGTTAAAGCGTAATTAAGGGATGAAATCATGACGTCCTTCTAAGGTATGTTATAGTCTTTTGTATAAATGAATTTGATTAAGTGATGATGCCTCTCATAATAAGCATTGAACATCTATGTTTAGCCATCTATGTACAGTGAGTTTGGTGGCTTCTTCTAGTCTACTTGATGTGTCGTAGAACTTTAATCATGGGTAGGCTTTTTACAATTAAGCGAACAGTATATTATGCCCTAAGAATTATCAATTTGGGGCAGGGAAAGGATATGTAAGAGAGTTGTCGTTTGTGCCCTAGTTCTATGAAATACAGAGGTCATCATTAGCGAAATGATAGTGTTGGATAGCAGAGATATCACAATGATGTATAACATGATATGACAGTGTTGTATAGTCGTGATATGACAGTAATATGGCAATCATATGGCAATAATATGAGAGTAATGAATGGCTTGATATGCCAGTATTGTATGACAGTAATATGGCAATCATATGGCAGTAATATGAGAGTAATGAATGGCTTGATATGCCAGTATTGTATGACAGTGATATGACCATGACATAGGGCAGAAATATGACCTCACATAACAATGACACCAGCGCGTATGGCAATATCATGTATGGTCTTATAATAGTGATATAAAGGAAACACCTATGGTTAGATTTGTTGATCATTAGGAATCCTATCAGAGGTCTTATGGAGGTCTTTTGAATGCATAATTGTCAAATATGTATGTTGTCACCTCATGAGGATCTTATATGATCCAGGGTTGGCCCTAGGAGGCCTAATGTGTATGATGTTGAAAGACTTATGTCTCATTATTATTCTACCTTGTACCTCAGCTGAACATTTGATGAATATCTAAGAAGAAGAAGAAATTATTTATGTGTTTTCCCCCTTGTGGGGTTTTACCATGTTCTCTTACCTAAATCTCGGTGTCTCTATTGTGTGTGCTTTTCTTTTAATGTTCCTTGTTTTTTTGTTGCATTGTTTATGTTGATGTTCTCTCTATATAATTGCTCATGATGATATAGGGTGAATGTAATATGAAATTGACCAAAAAGTTTAAAAAGGCAATTATCTACAAAAGAAAACAATCTAGCCCTAAAATTAACATGGTATCAAAGCTAGGATGAAGAAAAGTCATTGAGATCACCAATGTGTAGACACCTATGATGGATTTATTAGTCAAGCAAAGTGAAAGAGATGAAGATATTGGAGACCTAAAAGATGTAGGCAGACAGCTAGGGAAAAACCCCAAGCTAGGGGAAAACCCTCTCAACAACTCTTCCTTCAATAGTTTCACGAGATAATCCAAGACTCCTTGACCTAGACACAGACTTCCTCCAATCACCAAGTCAGCCCTTTCATCCTTCTGCAGATGATAATCTTCTAGCACTATCTTTGACCTAGAATAGTAGCAACAGCAGCACTTCGATGCAGTGGGAACTTCGACCTAGTAGTAGCAGCGACTTTGACCTAACAGCAACTGCAAACAACAACTGAACTTCGACCTAGTTGCAACACTTCGAACTTGAAGCAGTACTTCAACCCTGACCTTGAAGCAGCACTTTGACCCTAAAGCAGTATTTTGATCTTGTTGCAGTAGCCCAGAAAATCCACACATGGGAGAGATAGATGCCCTAGAAACTTCGATCTTGCACTTCTCCTTCCTCCATTGCAATTTCGTACCTTTCTGTAGCTTCGTCTTGGATATCGAACTTGTGCGAGAGAATGTCACAAATTAATCGAACTGCACTATATATATACACTTTTCTAGAGTTCGAATTACCTTCTTGTAGGTCGACTTGAACAGGTAAGGGCCGACTTGGTGTGGAGGTGACAAATTACATATTTGACTCAAAAATAATTATTTTTACATGATTCAAAAGCCCACGAAGGGTCTTATTAAATGTACAATGACTCTAATGACTCAATATAAATCCTAAAAGTCCTCAATGGGGACTTTGATCTAAAACATGTTGACCCAAGCATGAAACCCATGCTTTAATAAGTCATAATAATAATAATAAAATTTATTTTTCTTTCTTTTGATAAATACATTTCATTATAACTCAAATTCAATTATGAAGATCAAACCTAGTTACATTTTTCAACACTCCCTCTTAACTATGGAGGTATTCATAATGACACATACATATACAAGTACAAGGAAGATCTCAAAACACATGAACCATGAAGAGTCTAGGCACCGCAATGGCATGGACTAAGTTCTTGACTAGGGAAATCTATCCACGTTCTCAAATAGTTTAGGCACTCACGGTGCCACGAACTAGATTCCTGACTAGGGTAATCTATCTGGGTGGGACTAAGATGGACTAAAGCTTTCAACCTCTATAGGTACCATCAGGCTTACTTGCTAACCATCAACCCAAGGATCCAGGTGCGTAATACAAGGTCAAAGCTCTATTACCAACGACACCCTCCCTACTTTGGGATCCATACATCAACACATAGTGTAGGCCAGATGTCCTCCCAACCAATGTGTATAACACACAGTCTTAACACTCCTGAATATTCAAATCGGTAGCAAATCCTCCCCAATCAAACAGATCGGTAACAACAAATCTCTCCCGATCAAACTGATCAGTAACAACAAGCATGTAAAACATGTTATCAAACCTCCGAGAGATTTACCTATACAAACACAACCCCAATCAGTAATAAACTTTCAAATACTCATAAGTAAACACAAACCTTTGGGGTCTTCAAACATCTTGATGTTGCTTCTCATCTTTTTGCAGTAGGACTTAGATGCTTCCCAAATGAATCTTGACAGGAGATTCCTCAACCATACAGCTTCCTTTTCTACTTCTCATGCAGCGACATATTCTACAATCAAATCTTGCTTTCCTTCGTTTAGAAACACCTCAACATGTGAAAATTCGTAATCCTAAATCCCTACTACAACAATCTGATATTACTTCTCCTACTTGTTAATTTCATGAAAGTTATTTTTTGTGTTAAACTGTAAATATCGAAGTAAATACAACTGCAGCCTTCACTAATTAAATTATATGCAGAAAGAAGAACCGAGCAAGAAGAAATAAACACACACACAATTGACATCGTTATTTTTCGACTAAGTCCCCTGAAAAACCCAATGCGGAAAAATCGGTGAAGCAGCTAAGGGTTTGTATTATTAAGCAGTAGTTCTGAATACAATCTTCGGATGCCTTACTGGCTATCTGATATAGAGAATCTGACTGATAGAAAAATTAGTGAGAAATTCCTCACACTATCTCTAGTGATCTGACACTGACCCAGCCCCGAAATGGCTAGCCCCAAGCTGCCTCTACATTGTCTCTATGCAGCTCTGCGTCAAAACTGATAGGTACTGCGTGATCAATCTACTAGCTATATGCTCGATCCTTTGGCCCTCTGGTCTCACACCCCGGCTCCCGACACTGGATCTGATCTGACCCTCAACAAATTTGCAGATCTTTTCACAGGCTCAACGCTGCCTCAGTGTGGCTCTTATGCTACCTCTTCTAGATCTCTCTCTGCCTTCTCTGAGTTGTATCCCCGACTCAAGAAACCTCCAATAGGAAAACTATCTTTGCCCCTCACTACAAGAAATCTCCTCGATGATCTCTCTGGCAATGATTGCATTGCTCACTTGAGAAATCGATCTATTAATCTCACTTGATGTATATTCCAAATGGCCATCGAAGTCCTCCTTATAATCTTCTCGTTGACAAATCAACGGCCCAGATTATATTCTAATCAATGGCTCAAATCATATTGACTTGATCTTCGTATTGCATCCATTAAAAATAATTAATAAATTTAGTTAAACCTCCTTCGGGTGGAATTTCCCAAAACAATTTCTAGGTATTATGGAATACATGTGTCCTAGCCTCCTTGTAAATTTTGAGGCTGAGAGCACATTCGATGCTACCAGAAATCAACACTCCCTCTTAGCAAGGAATGTGCTCTAGTAATGCAACCTGTTGAAGCATCACCCTGACTCTGTAGCATATCCCTCTGCGATGCTGATGTTTGACATCACTACCCACCAACTACTGCACAAATGTTGCATCTGTGATGTTGTTGACTCGGCATGTTGCTGCCAACTGCATCTGCACTGCAACTCTGTTGTTGTTGCAACAAAAAGACGTCCAAAACACTGAACCAAAGGCATTCAGCGTGATGCATCTGTTGCTGGAGATCTGACTACGATTAGTCTTTGTGCTAACCCTTTGAAGCCTTTGCGTTGCTACTGACTTTGCACTGTGCCAACTGCACTGCTGCCAACTCTGCTCTGCGCTGCTCAATCTCTGGCGCTCCTAGCCACTACAACTGTCACTCTAGCACTCCTCTACACCAACTAACACGGGTCCATCCTGCTACTTCTGATATGGGCTCCCGTAGCAAGGTATTGATCCAAGAGGTGGACTCCTCAAGAATCCTGCCCATCTGCAGCTCTTTCGAACTACAGTACCAGATCACCCCAACTCTCCCCCCTAGAGGTATGTGAGCAATCATCGCAAACTCCTCGATCCTTGCGATTGCAGCCTGCAAATCATGTTTCTTGTTCTTGTCCTTCTTCTTAAGAGGACATTGCGTAGCGTAGTGACCAAGCTCACCACACCGAAAACATTTGATCTTTGACATGTCCTTCTTCCGCCTTCGTTGATCCTGCTACCCCTTTGATGCAAGGGTTACATTCTCCTCCTCCTCCTTGCGCTTCGTCCCACTGATGTTGTCGCCATCAAGCTTGCACTTGACCAAGTCTCGCCTCATCTCTTCCTGTTGATGAGCAGCCCACATCCCTTCTCAATCCAGCAACTTTTCTCTGCCTAGGATACTATGGACGAAGACTTGCCATTCTTTTGAGACTGAATTCAGGGCCAATCTTACCATCTTTGTCGTCTGAGGCGCTGACCCTACAGCTGTCAACTGATCTCAGACATCCTGAAGCTTCAATACAAATAGGTCTATGCACTCCCCCTTCTGCATCCTTGTGGATCTCATCTTCTCCTCCAAGTACATCTTTCGAACACTGGTACAACGTAGCCAATGCATCCCACATCTCCTTAGCAGTCCCTTTGCCAAAAATGTGTGAAACAATGTGATCCCTTACTCCATCTAGGATCAGCCTCTTGGCTTTTGCAATATCATTCTTGTAGGCCTTCAATGGATCCAGATTTGCGGGCACAGCTACCACATTATCAATAACTGCCTTGAGATCATGTTCATCCAGAAGAAAGGAGATCCTTGCCTTCCAGATCACATAGTTGGAAGCACCCTCCAAATGATCTCGATCTCTCAGCCCGTGTGTTGCCATCTCACCCAAACAAATGTTGATTGTTGCCTCTAACCCTCTGCGCAGCTAGTTCTACGCACTCCTTGCTGGAGTGAGCAAAATTAATCTCGGTTACCGCTGCTTCTGCGTGGGAAATTACAATTTTTGCACAAGAAATTCTCTAAGGTCAAAATTCCCTCAATATGCTCCTTCCTTCTTCTGACGCTTTTCTGCACTAGTACATGCTGCAAAAAAACAACATCCCACCTGAAGACTGCTCTGTGCTAAAACTGTTGCGTTGCTCCCTCTGTCACTAGCAAATTTTGATCTGGAAATCTTTCTCTCTATCGACTCACTCAGAGAGAGATTTTTCCATAATAATCTTGCCCTCCTGGCACTGGACTGCACAGCCCCTCTAGGGTTTTGATATGTTGCCTATGCAGCACTTCGATCTCCCTCTTCTACTCAGCGCTGGGCTCTTAGAATCCACTCTCCTATTTCACCTGCGCACTAATACCATGTGAAAATTCGTAATCCCGAATCTCTACTGCAGCAGTCCGATATTACTTCTCCTACTTGTTAATTCCATGCAAGTTATTTACTATGTTAAACTGTAAATATCGAAGTAAATACAACTGCAGCCTTTACTAATTAAATTATATGCGAAAACAAGAACTGAGCTAGAAGAAAAAAACACACACACAATTGACACCGTTATTTTTGGACTAAGTCCCCAGAAAGACCCAATGCGGGAAAACCAGTGCAATAGCTGAGGGTTTGTATTATTAAGGATTAGTTCTGAATACAATCTTCGGATGCCTTACTGGCTATCCGATACAGAGAATCTGACAGACAGAAAAATTATTGATAAATACCTCACACTATCTCTAGTGATCCAACACTGACCAAACCCCAAGCTGCCTTTGCCTTGTCTCTGTGCAGTCACTGCGCAGCTCTGCGTCACAATTGATAGGGACTGCATCACTCCCTCCGGCTGATCAATTTGCTGGCTGGATGCTCGATCCTCTAGCCCTTCAGTCTCACACCCACTCCTAGCATTGGATCTTATCTGACCCTCAGCAAATTTGTGGATCTCCTCACAGGCTCAGCGTTGCCTCTATGTGGCTCTACATTGCCCAGCGTGGCTCTTACACTGCCTCTTCTAGATCTCTCTTTGCCTTCTCTACGTTGTATCCCCGGCTCACGAAATCTCCAACAAGAAAACTATCTCTGCCCCTCACTACAAGAAATCTCCTCGATGATCTCTCTGGCAACTGCTGCGCTGCTCACTTGAGAAATCGATCTCTTGATCTCACTCGATGTATATTCCAAATGTCAATCGAAGTCCTTCTTATAATCTTCTTGTTGACAAATCAATGGCCCATATTAGATTCTAATCAATGGCTCAAATCATATTGACTTGATCTCCCTCTTTTTCTAGAAGTTTCACACCCAATTTAATTAATTCATTTTAATTATTTAAATTTCCTAAGTTTAGACTTAGGCATCCATTAAAAATAATTAATAAATTTAATTAAACCTCCTCTGGGTGAAATTTCCCAATATGGAATCTGGGTATTATGGAATACATGTGTCCTAGCCTCCCTGCAAATTTTGAGACTTAGAGCACATTCAATGCTACCAAAAATCAACACAATATACATTCTCCAATTCCTTCTTCAAGGTATTCAACATGACTATAATATGCCCTCCCTCTTAACTAGGGAGATTTCTTCTATCTAGGCTCCCTCTTAATTTAGGGAGATCAACTTCCTTTTATGACATTGGAGAATCTTTCATGGCTTCCATCCTTCTTATCAAGGTTATCTTGATCATCTTCCTACATCATGCTTTTCAATCAGATCACCTTTACTTACGAAAATTTTCATCATCTTGAAGATTATGTACCTGCACAACTTAGATAGGAAGTACAACCAAATCCATAAAAACATGAAGTTAACCATATCATAATCATACAATAATGGAAGCATTAGACTCTAGACACTAAATACCTAAACTTAGGTTCATAATTAGCAAGAGACATGTACTTTTATACTTCAACTTCTAGCTAGGGTTTTGCTATAAACCCTAGATCACTCAATCAAGATATCAATCTCGTTATATCTAGAGTTTCAATATTTCCTTCAAACTCTTCTATGACATATTGCAAACCCTAGAAGCAATTCAATTAACAATTTTCATAATTCATATTTCTACTGGGATTTAATACAAGCCCTAGATTTCATCAATGAGACATTAGGCCTCAATAATCAATCACAGCACAATCTCGGGTTTCAAAAATATGACCAACCTCTATAAGCATTATACTTTATCATCATAACATCATATCCTAAATATCAAACTTCGATTAGGGCTTAGTTACAAACCCTAGAACTTATCAACAATTTAGGCTAACACATATATTTAGGATTCCGTAGTCATGCATAAGCATATCATAACAATATTTTTCAGACAAACTCAAGACACAAATATCAATACATTAAAGTTAGACATATAACAAACTTGATCAGACGAACAAACATACATCTAGGGTTTCATTCCTAGGAGCCTTACTCTAGATATTATAAGGGTTTTGCTCATAAACCCTAATTTACCAATACCTTAAAGGTTAAGGATTTCAGACATCGCCATCAAACCCTAAAATATTAGGGTTTCCATAACCATCCCAAACATGACATCATCAAAACTTCAAACATCAAAAATAGCATTTTCTTATACTTCACCAATATCCCTAAGTAAGCTAGGGTTTCTCACAATATCATCGACATACCCTTAAGTTAGGGTTTTACAGAGAACATTTTTAGGGTTCTATAAGAATGATCAAACATCTGAGGGTAGATTTATCTAAATATTAATCACCCGATCAAGAATCTTTATGATTCAAGAGAGCTAGACACAATAATGTTAGCAATGTAGAATAGATTACCAAAAAGAATGAATATACTTTTATCATGAAGAGAACAAAGCTTATAGTCTAAGGCATATGTTTCTTAACAAACCTTGTAATTCCAATGCTTTGCCTTGTGAGGTCTTCTTCATAATCCTTGAGCAGATCAACAGGCTTTCCTAAACAAAGAAAATACAAAAGAAATGTAATTAGCATCTAGTACAAACATACCTAGACAAGAAAAAGAAAAAGGTAATACAAGGAGTAATATACTTATCTTTGGAAAATGGTGAGAGCTCCCTCTTAATGCAATCTCGAGAGATACCTATAGCCTTATAAAAACAATTCAAAATTATTTTTTCCAAGTCACGTTAAACCTATAAAGACTAGAAATCAAATTACAAATGAAAAACAACTAAAGCTTGGAGCAGAGGACTTAGTAGTGTAAGTCCCTTATTTTTTATTCTTCAGTTTTGTTCTTTGGAGATCGTTCTTCAGCAACATTCGCTTGATCCCTGTTTCTCTTCTTATTCTTTGGATTGTCGGGACAGTCACTTTTATAGTGACCCATTTTACTACACTGGTAGCATTCTATCTTGGATAGGTCTATCTTCCTTCTTGGCCCTTTAGATTTCTTAAGGTTTCCTTTCTTGTCATGCGGGGAGTAGGCATTTGAAACTTTCTCTTCTTCATTCTCTTTATTGGTTACTGAGATTCTCATTTCCTCTTGACTACATGCATTCCATAATTCCTCAAATGAAGAAGTTTCTTTTCCAACTGTTGATCCCTGAAGCAAAGGCACACCAAGAGGATGGCAATCCCAATAATGCAGCAATCACTAGCTCTTTTTCAGGTACTATCTCATTTATGGCTTGAATATCATCTCTAATTCTAGCTATCCTTACAAAGAGGAAGCCATAGTGTCATCCTTCGTTATTTTCATGGCCCTTAGTTCATTCCTAAGACTTGCAACTAGACCAATATTCTTGATGGTGAACAATTTTTATAAGGATTCATACATTTCTTGAGCAGAGTCTATGTTGTAAATGTATGGGATAAGATTATCCTTTATACCATCTACCATTAAGCTCAGCCAATATCTCTGACTCTCTAAACTTTCCTTTATCTGCATCACTAGATCCTTCTGTAGGTTTCATCACCTTTCCTTTGACTAGATCCAAGACGTTCTTCTTTTCAAGGATGACGTCTATCCTTTTCTTCCATTCCCCGTAATTTGATGCTCCTAATTTGTTCTCTTGCTTTATTGTGTTCGACATTGTTCTTGGAGATAGTAAGCTTTTTTCCTTACACGATCCCCTTTCACAACCCCCTTATTTACTCTTCCTAAGACTCCTTATAGATCTTAAAGCTGTCTTTTTCTTTCTTCTTCACCTTAGCTCTGATACCATGTTAGAATATCAGAAAGGCAGAAATATTTTCTTTACTATGAAAATTACTTGTGATTTTCTTATGTTCCTATTAACCTTCTTGTGTTCTTTTATCTTAGTTCATCAAGCAATTACCAAACCATAGCACGAAGATCAAAGACATCAGATGTAGGTGGACATCTAGGGGAAAACCCCAATCTAGGGGAAAACCCCAATCTAGGGGAGAACCAGTCAACAACTCTTCCTTCAGTGGTTTCACGAGATAATCCAAGACTCCTTGACCTAGACACAGACTTCCTCCAATCACCAAGTCACGCCTTTCCCTTTTTTGCAAATGATAACCTTCCAGCACTATCTTCGACCTAGAATAGTAGTAGCAGCAGCAGCAATGCAGCAGGAACTTTGAACTAGTAGCAGCAGCAACTTCGAACTAGTAGCAGTAGCAACTTCGACCTAACATCAACTAGCATGACAACTGAACTCCGACCCAGTTGCAACGCTTAGACCTTGAAGCAGTACTTCGACCCTTACCTTGAAGCAGCACTTCGACCCTAAAGCAGTATTTCGATCTTGTTGAGTAACTCAAAAAATCCACACGTGTGATGGATAGATGCCCTAGAAACTTCGATCTTGCACTTCTCCTTCCTCCATTGCAATTTCGTACCTTTCTGCGACTTCTTCTTGGATATCGAACTTGTGTGAGAGTGTGTGTGACAAATGAATCGAATTGCATTGTATATATACCATTTTCTAGAGTTTGAATTGTAGAAATTTTAATACCCAACCCCAGCTTTCAGTTTCTCCTTATTTCTCCCATAAAGTTAAATGTCCATTCCCATAGCCATACATTCAACAAGCTGGAAAAATAAATATTTTCTGAAAACACAAATTCTGGAAATTTCACAGCGCTAAAATGCAGAATTAAAAACTCAAAAAATAAATCAGCCACACACAGAAAATAGACACATTGATTTTTGGTCAACTTGACCCTGGAAAAAACCCCTACAACTCTTGGGGAAAACCAGTTTGAAAGGTTCTTCTTATTTCTGATAAATGCTTTTATAGTGAACAGCAAAACACAGAAAAATTACAACAAATACAAAACCCACTTATCTCAATTTCCGTGTCAACCTCCAACCTTGAAAATCGTACCAACAGCAAAACAGAAATTTACAAAAAAATTACAGCATTAAATGTTGTACTTGCAGCGTCGAAAAATGTGCCAGAATCTGCCTGTACGAACTGTACAGATTCTGTACGGAAATGTACAACATCCCCTCCTCAATTTTCAAGCCCTGAAACAGCCTCGAAATTCGTGTCATTTGCTGCTGAAAACTACTCGAAATCTGCGTTGTACCTTGCCTCGAAATGCGTGCAACCCCAAGAAACCGGATTCATCCCCCAGGGTAACCGAATCCTGAATCTGGCGAATCAGATACGATTCGGCTGAATTCGTACCTGATTCACTAGGTACGGCCATATCCCGACCATACCCTGTACGAATACGGCCGTACCCGGCGAATCGGGTACCGCCGAATACGTCTGCCCAAAAAAGTACAATATTTTTTTTATAAAAGTGCGTTTCTTGTTGGTTTTTCTCACCGATTTCATTTTCTCAAGTGAGCAAGGAGCTAGGGTGAGCAAGGAGCAAGTGTGAGCAAGGAGAAAGGGAGTTCTTTCGAAGAGATTCGAGCATCCGGTAAGTGCACTGTCCCTCTATATTTTGCATTTAGTTTGCTGTTAGTGTTTGCATGTGCATATGTTTTATATATTTGGTTATTTTTGTTTATTTTTTACAGTATTCATGGCTCAATCAAAGGCAGCAAGACAGGGGCAACGAAAGGGGAAGAATGTCCCCATTGGAGATGCCCCTCCTGTCCCTGTTTCATCAAGGTCTGCAAGTATTCCATCCATTGGAAGTGGGGCTGCAACAGCAACTTCAAATGTGCAGGGAAAACACATTGTTGACCCCAAATACCCATTGTGGAAATATGTGACAAGAGAGGGAGGGGCAAGGAAAAAGGGAGGAGGAAATTGTTCATGGAAATGCAATTTTTGCAATGGCCATTTCACTTGCACATATTTCCTTGTGAAAGCTCATTTGTTGGGTATTCCAGGTTGTGGCATTAAATGTTGTACAACAATTGAATCGGCACAAAGGAAGGAATTGGAGAAAGAGCAATATATTGGTTAGGCAAATGTGGCATCAAAATAAAAATAAAAAAACAAGAATGATGACCCCCTTCCATTCTTAAGGAAAAGCAGCAACAAGTTCCCTTTTGAGACTTTTAGTAGGGGAGAATCAGCAAAGAGAAAGGCAACTGCAGTTGGTCCAATGGACAAGATTTTTCAAAAAGAGAAGAGGGAAGAGCTTGATCTCACCATTGCATTTTTTTTTCTATCAGAACTTCATATCCTTTAATGTTGCACGGTCACCTCTATTTATTGAGATGTGTCGAGCTCTTAGTCATGGGGCTCCATCAGGGTATGTGCCTCCTGGGTCAGAGAAGCTCAGAACCACATTGCTGACAAAGGCAAAGAAAGAGGTGGACAAAATGTTTGAGCCTATTAAATCAGCATGGCCAACATCTGGGGTTAGCATTGTTTCTGATGGATGGACAGATCCAGCACGCCACCCACTCATCAACTTCATGGTGTCATCCTTGAATGGTCCAATTTTCTTGAAATCAGTGGATGCACTTGGACAGTACAAGGATGCACAATATATGGGTGAGTTATTTATTAAAGTTATTGAAGATGTAGGTGTCGATTCTTGTGTGCAAATCATTACAAATAATGCACCTGTTTGCAAGGCTACTTGCATGATTGTGGAAGCAAAATATCCACAAATATTTTGGACACCTTGCATTGTCCATTCATTGAACTTGGCACTAAAATCTATTGCTTCTGATGTGTTATGGAATGGAGCCATTATTGAGGATGCAAGGCATATCCGCAACTTTGTACAAAACCATACAAATGCCCTCACTATCGACAAGGAGTACATCAATCTATCATTGTTGAAGATTGCAGATACACGGTTTGCCTCTTCATTCATCATGTTGAAGAGGTTGAGGGAGGTCAAGACCACTCTTGGGTCCATGGTTATTTCAAAGTTTTGGTCTTTTTGGAGAAAGACGGATCAAGCAACCTCAAAGAAAGTGAAGGACACAGTGTTGGATGATATATGGTGGGAGAAGGTAGATCTAGTTATTCAGATCATGGAGCCAATCATTTCCTTGCTCCGATTTGCAGATACAGACAACCCATCCTAGGAGAGGTTTATGAGGGATGGGATTCCATGATTGAGTCTGTTAGGACCATTATTTTACAGAGTCAGTGCCCAAAGTATCAAACATCACCTGAGGCCTTCTTCACCGGCATATAGGATATTCTTGTCAGCAGATGGGACAAGAATTGCACACCTTTACATTGTTTGGCTCACTCTTTGAACCCAAAATACTACAGCCATGAGTGGCTTAATGGTGGACCTTCCCGCAGATTCCCTCCTCACATGGATGGTGAAACCTCACAAGGGAGGAAAGATGCATTGAGGAGGATTTTCCAGGAGAGAGCATCCCTTGATGAGGTGGAGGATGCCTTTGGAGAGCTTTCCACTAGCACTGGGCGATTTGCAGGCTATGATGTGATTCGAGACAGGGGGCTAAGAAGCCCTATTCTTGGTGGGCAACTCATGGGGCAACAAACCCTCCTCTACAGCAGTTAGCCATGAGGCTCCTCTCTTAGGTGACTTCATCCTCTTGTTGCGAGAGAAATTGGAGCACATATGGGAATTTGTATAGTGTGAAGAAGAGCAGGCTTGAGCAATCTAGGGCAGAGACAATGGTGTATATGCACACCAACCTTCGTCTTATCTACAGGCAGAGGGAGGATTGGTTGAAGGGAAAGACAAAGATGTGGGATGTCTTTCCTGATGATATGGGTCTGGACAGCAATGTTGAGTTGGCATTGGCCAACTTGGATCTCAATGCGCCAGTGCTAGAGCCTGTCACATTTGATGATGGAGTAGAGGCGTCATCCTCCACACCAGCAGATGCAGAGATGGCAGAGGAGGAGGATGCATCAGAGCCAAAGGAGCGCAATGGTGAGCATGATGATCAGGATGAGGACAGTAATGCTAATTATGATGATGAGGATTCATGACTCATTGACTCTGAGTCTCTGACTCATTGAGGCTTCAAGCTTGTAGTCTTGTAGACTGTAGTTTTTTTGTATTTTGTTTTCTATTTCTATTTTCCATTGGCAGTGTACTTATGTAACACATTTTGATTCTGATGACTTAATGAGAAAACTATAGTATCTTACTATCTTCAATCTTGTCTTTCTGAGTAAATTTGACAAATGTATGATGTATCAATGTATCAATGATCATGTATGAGTATCTAAGATGATAGATCTTAAATCTATGTTTGAATCAATGAATTTTGTATGAATTTGTGTAAAAAATATCTAGTTTTTAATATATTAATATATATATATTTTTTTAAATATATATATATATATATATTTTTAATAAAATAATATATAATGTATCGTATCCCAGAAGTATCATGTTCCGGGGGTTACCATACCCGAATCCAATTCCTCGAATCCTCGTATCCCTGTATCAGGTGACTGTTGTACGGATTTTTTGTCTCGATAAACGTGCCAATAAATGCTACTATACGGAAATGTTGCTTTGGGAAATGTGCCCTCCTGCTGTACGGATTTGTTGTGTCTCTAGTGCTGCTCTCCCTCCGCTCAGAAATTTCTCTTCAGCTTTCTCTCCCCCTCTCTCAATCTACTCATGAAAAAATGAATGACCTTTTCCCTCCTTTTCCTCCTTTAACCTAACCCTAGGTGATTTTTGGGGAATCCCTAAATCCAATGGCTGAGATAGCTTTAGATCTAGGGCTGAGATTAAATGCTCATTTAAATCTCACTTTCTATTTTTTTAATTCACCCCACTTTAATAAAGACCCACTTAGTCATCTATTTCCAAAGTCAATTTTCCCTTTCTAATTTCACATTGACTTTATTAAAGTCACTTTAAAATTAGACTTAGTAACTTTATCACTTAAAGTCACTTTTAAATTAGATTTGACTTTATAACTTTATAAAGTCACTTTAGGAGAAAAATTAAATTCTTTGGACACTTTTCCCTAGGCCAAAGATCAAAGCCTTAGGGAACCACCTGTCCTCCGGTAACCAAATTTCAACACTCCCTCTTACCGAGGAAGGTGTTCCTCACCACACCCATCTTGTCTTTGAAGTAGACATGCTTGCCCCGTGGTAAGGCTTTGGTAAGAATATTTGCAACCTGCTCATCAGTGGGAATATACTCAAGCTTAACAACTCCCTTCTGAACATAGTCTCTGATGAAGTGATATCTGATGCCGATATGCTTTGACCTGTCATGAAATACTGGATTCTCCGTGAGTTTAATGCAACTCTGATTATCACAGTATATCACTGAAGGTCTCAACTACCACCAAATAAGCCAAACAACATCTTCGCGAAGCCGATGGCCTCACAACTAGCTAGGACTTGCCGCTATGTACTTCGTCTCATTAACTAATGCTAATGATCGTCAAGCTCACGAACCACGACACCACCGCCGAACCCACCCAAACAACACTCGAAAGGTAATCCTAGATGGCACAACCGCCCAATCGAAGTACTGCAAATCTCGCCAATCTCAGACATCCCTCCCATAATCCAAACCATAATCCATCGTCTCGCAAGTGTCATAAAATGTGTTTTTTGCAAAGAACCTGCACCCTTGGCTCACACATGAATCGGCTCATCGTGTTGACTGCTCATCGTGTTGATCGCAAAACATATAACTGTCTCAAGTTGAATTCTCAAATACATCAAGGAACCAATCACTGCCTATACAATGTGGGATCCACCAACTCGGAATCTGAAGCATGAAGCTTCTTCCAGTTGGTGATCATCGGTGTCGACATGGGTCTACAATCCTCCATGTGGAATCTGCCAAGGATGTCCACAATATACTTACCCTGCCCCAGGAAGAAATGCCCCTCCTCCTACCACACCTCCAAACCCAAAAAGTAATGCATCAAGCCAATGTCCTTCATATCAAACTCCGACACAAGATCTCTCTTGCAATGCTCTATGAGTCTCTTTGCACCCGTAATGACCAAGTAATCCACATACAACACCAAAATGAGAGGGGCTCCTCACCTATCACAATAAAGTAAAGGTTCAAATTTGCATCACTCTTTGTGAAACCCATCTCCTGCAAGTATGTATCTATTCTGGAGTACCAAGCTCTGGGAGCTTGCTTCAGGCCATAAAGGGCCTTCTTCAGTGTGCACACATGGGACTCCTTCCCATGCACCTCAAAGCCTTGTGGCTGCTCAATGTACACCTCCTCCTGTATGAAGCCATTGAGAAATGTGGCCTTCACATCCATCTGGTGGATCTTCCAACCCATCTCTACTGCTATCGATATGATGGAGCGAATCGAAGTATATCGAGCCACGGGAGCGAAGGTCTCCTCATAATCTACTCCCTCTACCTGGGAGAACCCTCTAGCCACAAACCTTGCCTTGAATTTCTCAATGCTACCATCTGCAGCATGCTTTACTTTGTAAAGCCATCTGGAAGTAACCACGGATTTGCCCTCAAGCCTCGGCACCACCTCCCAAACATCATTATTCATGATAGAAGAATACTCCTCCTGCATGGCCTCTCTCCAGACCTGCTAGCTAGCTGCCTCCTGATAGCTAGAAGGCTCAGAGTCAATGATGTTGGCAACCATTGCCATATAGCTACAAAACCTCTCAGGTGGTCTACTCTCTCTGACCGGCCTCTTTGGCCCAGCAACAGATGTGGCCTCTCTAAAGGTATCCTGAAGCGACTTGGGCTTCCTCTTCCCTGAGCACACTTCTCCCACTGGAGAATGAAAGTCCTCCTCATCATCAGGAGTCTGAACTCCTGACTGTCTGTCTGTTGTCCTCCTGCCTGAACCTGAACCTATAGACGCTGAAGTACCGTGTGAACTGTCCATCAGTGGACTCCCTAGTGAACTGCTCTGCATGCTACACGAAGCACCACCCCTTTGACTCTGTGAGCCACTGCTCACTGATGGACCTGACATCGTAATCGATGTACCTCTTAATCCTCCTGATCCCTGCCCATTGGATCCCTGTGCCTGACTCAGCTGCTCCTGAGGGTTTGGCCAATCCAAATACTCTAACTCCCATGACCTCCTGAAAGCCCTGTCCTCCTCGAATTTCACATCCCGCCTGACAACAACTCTCCTCTATGCAGGAATATAAATCCGAAAGGCTTTCGAGGTCTCACTGTAGCCCACAAAGATACCCTTCTCTGCGGTGGGCTCTAGCTTGGTCCTCTTCTCCTTGGGTACGTAGGAGTATGCAATACACCCAAAGATACGGAAGTGACCAACATCAAGCTTTTTCTCAATAAAAGCCTCCTCCGGAGTCACATGCCCCAAGGCACGATGTGGACTCCTGTTCTGCAAATATACAGTAGTGTTGCAGGCCTCTACCCACAAAAACAATGGTAACCCCTGATCATGTAACATGGCTTTGGCAACCCCAACGATGGATCTGTTCTTCCGCTCTGCAACCCCATTCTGGTGGGGGTTGTAAGGAACTGTGAACTCCCTCCTAATGCCTGCCTCCGCACAATACTCAACAAACTCACCAAGGGTGTACTCCCCTCCATTGTCCGACCTCAGAGACTTGATCTTCTGACCTATCTGAGTCTCCACAAGAGCTCTGAACTCCTGAAACCGCTTGAAGACCTCACTCTTGGTCTTCAAGAAATAAATCCAGGTCCTCCTAGAGTGATCATCAATGAATAAAACATAATACTCATATCCACTCAAGGAAAAATGAGACATCCGACCGCTCACATCAAAATGAATCAAATCGAGTATCCCAGTCGCTCTGCTATCACTGCTGGGAAAAGGGGATTTGGCAAACTTGCCCATAGCACATCCTCTACATGTATCAAAGTGATCAGTACTGAAATCTGGCACATCTGTAGTGATCTCCCACAATGTCCTTAAGGCTCCATGATACATGTGCCCCATCCTGTGGTGCCAAATCTCACACAACTCTGAACTGCTAGCTCTGCTGCCGGTACTACTACTCAATGCCAAAAGGGGCTGAAATGCAAACTTGTACACCTTAACATGGCGTACACCAATCACTCTAGTTGAATCAGCTAGAGCGCCCCTGGGATATATCAGCACCTGTCCTCTCCTGAACAATATCTCATATCCTCTGTCCTCTAATGCTGAGACGGATATGAGGTTCTTCCTCATCCCTGGCACATATAGAACATCTGACACCTTCAAGGGAGGTTTGGGTTCCCTATCAAATGTCAATGTCCCTACATTGACTGCTCTAACAACGCTGTCATCTCCGAGTACTACCTCTATATCAATGCCACTCTCTGAAAGCTCTGAGAAGTACTCACAAACTCTTATCATATGAGGTGAAGCCCCACTGTCAACATACCAGATATCTGAAAATGCTCCACTAGTGGATGGAAATGCACACTCCCTCTCAACCTTTGTGGCAGGTGATCCCGCACTAGTGGACTCACAAGCAATGAACCCAAACTCCCGGTCACAGCTATCCATAAAGTCCTCTATCTCTGTTGATGCTGCCATGCTCTGGTTCTTCCCCTTCTTCTTCTTCTCCGGACACAACTGCATAGTGTCCCATCTTCTGACAATTCCAACATTTCACCTTGGAATAGTCCTTCTGCGTGTTCTCTTGTTTACCTTTACCTTTGCCTTTGCCCCCACCACTACTTGTGGAAGCTTGCTTCTTTCCCTTGCCTTTCTTGCCTCTTGCCAACAGTGCTACATCCTCATCCTGCTCAACTGGTTTGGCTGCCCCAAGTTGGCTCTTTCTGATTTCTGTCTATATGCAATCATCCCAGAACCTCTCCCAAGAGGGAAGGGTCTCACGTGCACAAACCCCATCAACTGAAGCGAACAAAGTTCCTTCTCAAACTAAATATTCCAGAAGACTTGAAATATCCAAATATCCATGAGGATACAAATATTATATTAGAAAGATGATGAATATGAATTGATTGAATGTTACAAATGAGGCCTGCTTATATACCCACGCAGGTGCCTCTTCACGAAAGGCCATGTCTTATCAGACGTGACCTTTCAGCCTAATTACTAATTAACTAATTATCATTTATCTACATTATTTATTCATTACATTGCCTCCCCCTCAAAAATCTTTGTCCTCAAAGCTTGTTGATGAAAGGCTTCGATTTCGTTTCCTGTTACGAACATCTTCTTGTCTCGGGGCAGCCATCCTTGTCGACACAAGTTGATATGATCCTCTAAGTGACAAACAAAACTGTCGCACTGAGAATGGATCAGACCATCCTAAATCAATTTTCTGTGGAATCTCGCGGCGACTTGAAACTTGTGCTGAATTATCACTTGAGCGCATTGCACTGATATTAGTATTCTTTGGAATATCAACTTGTTTCTGTTCTGAAGACATAGCTTGATCGAGTTGTCTGCTCCCGTGATTTGGATGTCGATAGGGAACTCTTTTGGTTTGACTTTCCATTCTTAGTTGTGTGGTGATGTTTTGATTTTCTTTTAGCGATGATGTTATTGAGCTGGTTACATAACTTTCGCTTGAAATGTTCATCGCCGGAACTACAACTTCTAAGTTTGCATCTTTTGCAACTTGCTTGTCTTCTTCTTGAGTTATGACATGTACTGCATTAGTACCAGTTTCCTTCTCTTCAACTCGGATTTCTATATTCGACGCTTTATTTTCGACAAGTTGTTGCACCTTGTTTTCTAAGGATTTCTTGTCTCTCTTCAACTTCCTAATTTGCGTTAGTAATTTGTCGTTGTGGTCCTTGAGGCGAGCAACTTCTTCATTCTTATTAGTGGTGATTTTGTTGATTTCCTTTTGCATATTTTGTATCACCTTTTTACCTTCTTGAGAAATTACCTGCGAAATTTCTTGTACATCTTCAGGCGTCACGGAATTTGGCTTCAAGTTAACGTCTTGTAGCGTTATCTTCTTCTTTCTGTAGGTGAATGTCAAAAATTTCTTTTTCGTATTTAGGATAACTGAACCTAAGGTTTCCATCCATGGTGAACCCAACACAATATCACTATTATCCAAAGCTAAGGTTTTCATGGTAAATTGAGAGATAAAAGTATAATCCCCAATGTTTAGTTGTAGATTTTTTATGTCGTATTTTTTCTTGTCAAAAATGTCTAATTTTTCGATTATATTTGACTCAGGAATCACCAATTGGTTGGCAATTTTAGGGTTTATATAATTTTTCTCTTCAGCGGGTGATATAGCAATAGTGACATCTTTCCCTGCGATACTTCCTTTAATTTTAAGTAGCGCTTTAGGGTCGATAGGTAGCGTTTCTAATTCTAAAAATCGTCCTGACTTCATTTTTGTATTAGATGTCATTTTGCTTGTTGAGATAAATATTCTTAAATTCACTCTTTTTAACTTATAAACTTCCTTGATTATAAATCTTTAATAACTTCAAAATACCCTCTTTTTTTTTCTTCTACTTTTTTTTTCTAAAGCTTCCTTTCCTTTTAAAAGCTTTTTCTTCCCTTTTATAAATTGGTACTTCTTTATAATCCCTTTTTTTTTATATATATATAAAATAATCTTTCAAGTTCTTTCACTAGATTTAGATCCCTTCCTTTTATTCCTTTTAACTTTGTAATTTATAATATAACTATTTTTTTTTAATTTTATAAACCTTCACAACTTCACCTTCCTTTTTCGTTTACCTCTTAACTCTTCTTTCTTAAGTTGAATGAAATTTTGGGACTTTATTTAATAATTTCTCTTTTTAATTATTATAATCCCTCTCTTTTTATTTTTGAGCTTTATAACCTTCCTTTTCCTATATATATATATATATATATATATATATATATATATATATATATAACCTTAATGACTCTATAAGTTTATATATTACCTTTTTGAAATAATATAAAACTTTATAAACCTTGCTCTTTAATAGAATCTGTAACTTCACACTTCACATATAAATTTATCCGTGATAAATCATTAACTTCACAAATAGCCACGACTTTTGATTTGTCGTGACTTTTGGAAACAGTATACGAAATAGTTGATTATCCACTTGCTGGAAAGATAAACGTGGAGAGTCGAGAAAGATGTGGGCAGCGTAGTGTGGTTGCAGAGGTCGTGGATAACGTAGTCGGACAGAGGCTCGATGGGCAGCAACGAATAGTATTTTAATTTGATTGCTGGAAAGCGCAACGTTGACCCAAGTTTGGAAGTGGAAACAGTTAACTAGGCACGGGGAAGCAGACGCAGTGAGGGGCTTTTTGTGACATGGGCTACCGCTCAGTGGCCCAGGGATAGCTGTAGGATCGATTTGCTATTACGAATGACGGCTACGGAAAGCACAAGTAATTTCTTATGCTTTTGTTTTTGTGTTGCTCAGATAAGGAAAAGGAAAGAACGCAGCAGTGCCAGGTAATGACCGTGGTAGCCGAGCGACTGATTCACAATTTTTATTTTTATTTTTTAATAGTATTCTTCAGATTGTCATGCGGTGGATTCGGCTGGTTGTCGAGAGTTGGAATGCAACTGGTTTCAAACGACAGCACAAAGGTGGCAGATTTAAAAAATGAGATGTCTTCCTGGAATCGAGGGTCTAATGATGGTGCTCTTTCCAAAATGTGATGTTGGTGGATATGTTCGACACGTAAGAAGAGACGTGAAGAAAAAAAAACACAGGTTGACGTGCTTCGCAGAGATTTGTTGTCACCTAGGTGTGTTGCACGATTGTTTGTTGTTGTTTTATTTTTATTTTTTTTTAAGAAATGTGTGAATTACCAACACCGAATCTAAAGCACTAGTTATGGTAACGTTTATTTTTTTAAATGCAAGTGTCACGTTTGTTGGGTGGAGCAGCCTTGATACCTTTCAAAATGATGAATAAGCCCTCGCCTTTGAAATGTAAATGCTAAAGAATATTTCCCTTTATATCTTCGTTACACTGTCTCTTAATCGAGGCTTGTCTTGAATGAGAACTAAGTTTTTTTTTTCGTTATATATATATATATATATATATATATATATATATATATATATATATATATATATATATATATATTATTTCTTTTCAAATTTTTTATTTTTTAATTTTTTTTCTTTTCTATTTTTTTTTTCAAAAATGGCCAAGGGCCTATGATGAAATCAGCAACGGAGAAACTCCAAAAGTGTAGCGAAACGCTTCAACGACAACAATGTTGATGAATTTGACGGTCAAGGACCTGGATCGGAGAGTGTGGCTCTATGCAGCGTGAGCGGCTAAAAGATCGACTCCTCTGATACCAAATGAAGCGAACAAAGTTCCTTCTCAAACTAAATATTCCAGAAGACTTGAAATATCCAAATATCCATGAGGATACAAATATTATATTAGAAAGATGATGAATATGAATTGATTGAATGTTACAAATGAGGCCTGCTTATATACCCACGCAGGTGCCTCTTCACGAAAGGTCATGTCTTATCAGACGTGACCTTTCAGCCTAATTACTAATTAACTAATTATCATTTATCTACATTATTTATTCATTACATCAACAAAGTTCAGCATGAACTGGGAAGGCCATTCACTGCAATTCGCACCAACTCAGTAGGTGGAATGACCTCTCCAACTGCTGCCAATGCATCTCTCACATTTGTGAGATATCCAACTGCACTATCAGTCTTACCCATCTTAATGGTCTTCAGCTTCTCCCTTAGGACCATTTTCCTGTTCTCATTGGTACTTTGGTAGAGGTTGGTCAATGTTGTCCACATCTCATGAGCATCTCTTTCCTCTCACATGAGGAATGCAATGGTCTTTGATTCCATCTAGAATCAGTCTTTTACCCTTGTTATTCTTCTTATTAAATGCTTCCAACTAAACAGCATCAGTAGGCACATTAACAGAGTGTTGTGCGGTATGCACCATGATATCCCAGACTTCTCCCTCCTCAAAGATGCTCAGCATTCTCTCCTTCCAAACACTGTAGCTACTATGCCCATCCAATCTATCCTCCACCCTCAAGCCCAAAGACATGCTTGCTGTCCTAAATAAACTGAAAATAACACTGCTGTAGTAAAGGTACTGTTTTCTGTGTGAAAATTCAGCTTACTGTAATTTTTCTTCTTGTTGTCCCAAACTGCACTTTTCAGCAAGCAGGCTCCGATACCATGTAGAAATTTTAATACTCAACCTCGGTTTTCAGTTTCTCCTTATTTCTCCAATAAAGTTCAATGCCCATTCCCATGCCGTACATTCAACAAGCTGGAAAAATAAATATTTTCTGAAAACACAAATTCTGGAAATTTCACAGTGCTGAAATGCAGAAATAAAAACTCAGAAAATAAATCAGCCACACACAGAAAATAGACACGCTGATTTTTGGTCAACTTGACCCTGGAAAAACCCCCTACAACTCTTGGGGAAACCAATTCAAAAGCTTCTTCTTATTTCTGATAAATGCTTTTACAGTGAACAGCAAAACACAGAAAAAGTACAACAAATATAAAACCCACTTATCTCGATTTCTATGTCAACCTCCAACCTTGAAAATCGTGCCAACAACAAAACAGAAATTTACAAAAAAATTACAGCATTAAATGTTGTACTTCCAGCCTCAAAAAATGTGCCAAAATCTACCTGTACGAAAATGTACAACAGCCCCTCGATTTTCGAGCCCTGAAACAGCCTCGAAATTCGTGCCCCTTGCTGCTGAAAACTACTCCTCGAAATCTACGTTGTACCTTGCCTCGAAATGCATACAACCTTGTTGTACAGATTTTCTGTCTCGGTAAACGTACCAATAAATGCTGCTGTACAGAAATGCTACCTTGGGAAATGTGCCATCCTGCTATACGGATTTGCTGTGTCTCTATTGCTGCTCTCCCTCCGCTCAGAAATTTCTCTTCAGCTTTCTCTCCTCTCCTCTCTCAATCTGCTCATGAAAGAATGAATGACCTTTTCCCTCCTTTTCCTCCTTTAACCTAACCCTAAGTGACTTTTGGGGAATCCCTAAATCCAATGGCTGAGATAGCTTTAGATCTAGGGCTGAGATTAAATGCTCATTTAAATCTCACTTTCGATTTTTTTAATTCACTCCACTTTAATAAAGACCCGCTTAGTTTATTTCCAAAGTCACTTTTCCCTTTCTAATTTCACATTGACTTTATTAAAGTCACTTTAAAATTAGACTTAGTAAATTCATCACTTATAGTCACTTTTAAATTAGATTTGACTTTATAACTTTATAAAGTCACTTTAGGAGAAAAAATAAATTATTTTGGACACTTTTCCCTAGGCCAAAGATCAAAGCCTTAGAGAACCACCTGTCCTCCGATAACCAAATTTCAACATAAATTACCTTCTTGTAGGTCGACTTGAACAAGTAAGGGTTGACTTGGTGTGGAGGTGACAAATTACATATTTGACTCAAAAATCATTATTTTTACATGATTCAAAAGCCCAAGAAGGGTATTATTAAATGTACAATGACTCTAATGACTCAGTATAAATCCTAGAAGTACTCAATGGGAACTTTGACCTAAAACATGATGACCCAAGCATGAAACCCATGCTTTAATAAGTCATAATAATAATAATAATAATAATTCGTTTTCTTTCTTTTGATAAATACAATTCATTATGACTCAAATTCAATTATGAAGACCGAACCTAGTTACATTCTTCAACACAGTCCTCAATATTTTGATCTTCTTCCCTATTTGATTTTCCACCAAGGCTTTGAAAGAACGGAACCATTTGAACACTTCATCGTTCTTCTTCAAGAAATAGATCCATGTTTTGGGAGAGAAGTCATCCACAAAAATTGCATTAAAAGTATCCTCCCAATGATGTTACGGGCTACATGCCAGATAGGTCAGAATGGACATGTTGCACTCATGTTTGTCAAAGTTCCAAGGAAGCAGATGTACCAATTTTTTCAAAGGGATCGAATCATCTATCGGTTCTTTATTGAGTCATTGCAAACCCATTCTGCAAATTTGTAATGTAAATGATGCTAGTAAGACCTTATATGTATATAACAACCTAGGTAAACTTATTATTTTAGTGAAAATTTCATCCTAGGAGGTTTTTCGTCTCGCCGACTCATCTGTATTTCTAAACACGAATGGTCAACAGAGTTTTTCCCTCCAACCTCACCCCAAAGCTAGGTTGGAATTCTTCGTCAAAGTCTTAGGTGAGTCCTAGTGTTTTAATCGAGCCCTGTGTAAAACTGATTTGGGAATAATTTAAGCTAGTTGGCTAAATTATTTTATTACAAATCACTTAGTGTACTAGATCGTATTGTGTTTGCAGAATTGGGTGTGTAATTTGAGGGTCTAAGCCGAAAGGGTGTTCTCCCTTTGAGGGATGTAATGTAATAATATTATGTAAAAAATATCTTAGAGCATGGTCCCTCATACTTAGACACCATGGCTAAAATATTAGAGGGTGGAAAAAATATTAAATCCCCTCCTAGGTGCTCTCTCATTTTTATTGTATGGATATTTCAGCTACATTTGTTATCTTTTGATTTTCATTTGAGAGTGCCCTCACCTCTTTAACTCGGCACATCTATTGTTTTATTTGAAGAAGATCAACAATTTTATAGATGAGTGTGTCGCATACTTGGAGGGCCACACATGGCACATTGCATTTACTTGGTCTTCTTACTATATTTGAGCATATCCTTGGAGGGCACACTTGTGGAGACACTTCTTGCTATTCTTGGAGGTATGTATTTTATTATTGCATGGAATTTGGACATGGTCAATACCCTAATTCACCCTTATCTCCTTGGAATTATGTTGTTGGAGACAATCCACCTTTTATTTTGGGTTTTGATTGCTTCATTTCTTATGGAGTGCTTCATCTATTTTCCATATTGCACATTCATCCATGGAGTTCGTCACCTTGGGAAAGACAAGTGGATTGGTTACATGCATTTTGTGGACCACTTGATATTTTTGGAGATCGGTTAAGGAGCATTATCCTAAGAAGAATATTTTACTGTTTTATCTCTCATGCACCTTGGAGATTGCACTTCATGAGCTTCCCTAGAAGTACCCTTTAGCACATCCTTCTAGGTTGAATAATATTTTATTATATTTGCATGCATCCATTCTTGTAGGGTGAACTCTTGTGGAGTTTATGCAAGCTGACCTAGTTGTACATCTTCTCTTGGAGACTTTTCATGTAATGTTTCCTATAATTGGAGGATGGTGAATTCTCCTAGAGAGGCTTGTGTCCACATATTATTACATGTTCAATCATGGATTGATGAGGCATTCAACTACTCCATTCTTATAATGTTTCTTTGAATTGTCATGGAGTTAACTAGAAAATAATAATTCTTTATTGTATGAGAGAAGATACTCACTCTATAAAAAGAAGTACTCTCTCAATTGCAATGGTTGTTTGGGCCTTTGGGGATTGAGAAACTCTCCCCTTAGAATTTATTTGTACATCATATGATTGGAGCTTGGTGGAGGATTGGAGTTATAATATCGTGTTTATGTGAGGCTTTCATGCATGCAATTTCTTTTTCATGTGCTGACTTTTATTGTAGGAAATCCTTGTTATTTAGTTATGAAGGCCTTGTAATGAACGATGCTTCATTTAGACAAAATAATGTGAGGAGATAATCCTTCCTATTGTTGTTGTTGTCATGCTAAGCTTACACGTCATAAACCTGGTTGCTGTTAACATGGTATGGCATCACCTTTGTAGCTATATTTTGAATGGCACCCTTAGCCTTCTAAAGTAATTTTCTGCTTTAAATTTCAGCAAGTTAAGGTTAAAGCATGGCATGCATAACAGCCTTTATTGCCTTACATCTTCATGCACTCACCCTCTTTGATCCATACTTCCTTGACTCCAGTTGCCCAAGGTTTGATTATGCACTTAGCCTTGGGGTTTTCCTCCATCTTTTGCTTTCGCCATTTATTCTTCCAATTATACTACTACCATTTGTTTTGCTTAGGCTAACTCTTTAATCTACACCTTGTGCCTCCAATCCTATCCTTAAAAAATCCCACCTTGAATTGGAGAGAAGCCAACCAAAAGTGAGAGGAAGAGCTATTGTGGTGACAGTGGGTAGCTTTTCTGGGTTACAGAAGACTAGCCCCTTGATTCTTACAACTTTACATCATATGGGGCTGCTAGATTTTCTTGTAACACCTGTGAAAGAGTCGTTTTCCAAGAGATCCCTTGATCTTTGATTAAAAAAAACAAAAAAAATATACTACTGGTATAAAATTCCCCACAACCAATGCTAAGACATGTGACCTTTATCTTAGCTTGAATCTTTACTAACAGTTTGAAATCCTTGAATTTTCCAAAAAACACCACCCTTGGATTGAACTTGTATATATCAATATTGTGAGACCAGAAAGAGGCTAGCAAGTCTAGCCAAGTCAGCAATGAAACAGGTACTTGGCACCAAACTCGCCTTGAAACTCACCCACAATGAAACTTTTAAAGACTCTACTGAAACTCGTCAAAACTCGCCCCAAACTTGGCAAAACTTGACCAACACAATCATCATTATTTTTTCTAAACAAAAATTCTGGTCTTCTGAATTTTTTAATTGGTCAAGTTTCACCAACCCCTGAGCCAAGTTTTAAAAGGTTCCAAAGCTAGTTAAGTTTTTACCAACTCTGAGTCTAACAAGTCACCGCATTGGTATATATCCAAGTAAGACAGGAAAATTCATCACTAAAGGAAGTATTTAGGTACCCCAAGAGATAGGGTTTGCATAGCCTAGTGAATGTCACTATGCACCACTGCAAGAGGTTGAGAGTCGAGACACATGTTTCTCTTTAAGAAAGGACTCTTGATGACAAAATCCTATCTTTAAGTTCATATTCAACTTTTCCCTTGCTTGCTATTTAAACGTAGCACCGATTCAATAGCATTTTTGCCATACTAGTTTTGCACCCTTAGTCTATGTCACAAGGTTTGTCGAACTTACAACCTTGAAGTTCCAAATTTGGCAAACCTGAAAAAAAATGAGGTTCAGTGAACCTCATCCATCCTCGTAGCCATTGACCAAGTCCATAGCTAATAACTCTTAACCTCGTGTCACAACTCAAGTTTGTAACCAATCCCTGCAGTTTCCAAGTCCATATAGCATTTTGTATGTTTATTGATGTTGATTTCTTACTATTTTATGCTATATTTCATTATAAAGTTAATGTGTATATATATAGAAAATGTAAATAGATGAACCTAATGGCAAACCTCATTCGAACTCAAACCAAACCTAATCATTGCTGAACCCGAACCATGTGACTTAGCCCTCATTCATTGTATACGCCAACCTCTAGAATGATTCTATTTAAATCCTTGTAACACTGTGTCACTACATCCTTGAGTTCCATAGATATTTAAGAGGGTTAAGTGACTGTCGCCTAATCCCAATAGTCTCAATGATCAGCAGTGATGGTGAGGTTAGGTTCTACTCCGATTCCAGTACACATTTTCCTTCAGTAATTTTTGTATTGATTTGTCTTCCATTTTTTATGAGGATGTTTCAGTGAGATGGTCAATGAATCACTCATTTTGGAATTTGGTAGTATTATTGATTCAGTTGTCAATAACACACTCAAGTCACTACCCATTTTCAGAAACATCTAAGATCATGACAATAAGTGGAAATAATTTATAATTTTTGCACCTGATATATAGACTTTTTAAAGAGAATTTGGCATATAGACTGTTAAAATGGAATGCAGAAGTTTAAAGTAATCCTATTATAACTCCAGAAGGTTATAACTCACCTCTTAGATGAGTGAGACATACAATTTTCAAATATCTGTTACAATACTTAGCTTTGTAACCTTTTAACTCATCAAAACTATGGTGATTTACAAATACTTCTCTAAAACTTGTCAAGTACAGAACTAAAAGTCTTAAGCAAATCAAGTAATCCCTTACCTTTCTTAAGGCCCAATGGACCAAATTTGGCCTGAGTGGATGTTAACTATCATCACCATCCTCATCATCATCATTGAAGCGAAATGGCCCAAAATTGCAAGCAACATTAGCTCATTAGGTTCTTGTTTATCCTAATCTGCACGTCTTTCTTTGCTATCATAATACCTCTCTAGTTTGGAACTACAGTAAGGTTGGGCACTTTTCCAGCAAAAATCTAATTTAAGAATATTAGATATATCCAATTAACCACCAGGATGCTTGTCCTTTAGATCCTACGAAAAACATTTTATACATATTTTCCTTTACCCAAACGTGTGATCTATCTAAATTTTGATTCAAATTTGCACAAATTTTTTAACATTGTTAAAATTATATAAATTGAGGCCTTGTATTAACTCAACTAAAGAAATGTAAGTTATAAATCTGGAAGGCAATTTTTTAATTTTTTTCAAGTATCTCTGACAACAGTTTGCCGCTATTACAAGACCTGTTACAGTACTTAGTTTAGTAAAGCTACCATAGAGCAAATAAATAAATGACACATCAACTTGCTCCTCATAAAATGGAAGAGTGTCTTACAAATACAACATAAGCAAACCAAATACCAAAAAAGACAGTTTCTTAGAAAATGGTCCAAGATAACTCACCAAAACATCATTGAGACAAAGAGGTGTCAAGCCTCCTCTAACAAACCATTTATTTTTAACCTGCTCAAATCAAAGAGAAGCAACAGTTGGCAGTTGATATGTATCCTTGTACATGAAAACAGTATTTTTAGAATTGTTTATTCAGAAGAACAAGTAAATCAAAACAGAATGCAATCAACCTCTTTAACCCACAAAAGCAAAGGTATGCATCCCACTACACACTGTTATAAGTTTCTACTCCATTAGATACTAATATAGCAATATACATTGTAAGCATAGAGATGCTTCAACACTACATATCAAACAGATGCCTTCAAAAATGGACTTTCTAAAGAAATGTACCTCCAATCTACTCATTTGTTTAGGCACATGGCTTTGTCGTCTTTCCTAAAATAAAAGGAAATAATTCTTTGTATTTATTGCTTAAGATCTACAAGAAAAAATACTGTACATAGGCACTTGGAACTAAATGGATAATATTTATCCAGAAGTTAAAATCAGTAACAAAAATGCAATGTATGAATCATTAAAATCAACAACATAATTGATTAAACCATAGACACTAGAGGTGAAGAATAAAAAACGATCTTCATTTTCACAATTTCTTCTTTAGAAGAATTAACGTTGATCTTATCAAACATTTGAGGTAAATTTCAAATGTTATGCATACCAACAAATACATGTAATAACTGTAGCAAAGGAAGCACCACAAAGGGTGGTGACAAAAACCTAGCCCCCTTTGGTCAGGAAAATAAGGTAAAGGTAAAGGACCCAACAAGGGCAAGAGAAAGAGTATGGAGTCAACCTCACAGCCAAAAAAGGACTTGGGTAGAATCAAGTGCTTTGTTTCTCATAAACACAATCATTATGCATCATGATGTCCAGATAAGAAGGGGAAAGGGAAGCAAGTAGCAACCTCAGCAGAGACTTAGATGAACAAGTTTGCTGCCAAGTTCCAGAAGGATTTCTCGATGGCATCTTTCCTTTCTACAAACAACATTCCTAGGTATGTGTGGTATGTGGAAAGTGGGGCATCTTGTCAAATGACATCAGCCTAATAGTGATTTTTTAGTCTAACAAAACAAGGCTTGAGAGTACAAGTTGAGCTTGGCAATTATGCCAAATATCTAGTGTAGGAGTTGGTACTATTCCCTTCTAGCTCGAGTCAAGTAACTCCTTATATTTTGACAATGTTTTGTTTTCTCTAGGTCTCGGAAAGAACTCCCTTTTAGTTCCAATTATGGAGGATAAGGGCTATGAAGTTGAGTTCATAAACCAAAAATTCCTCTTCAGGCCAAAGGAATGTAACCCAAATACAACTTAAGTAATAGGGGTAATCTTTACCAGTTATAGGGTGAACATGTTCGAGCCCTAGTTCATGACAACAACGGCGTCTATGAGTTATGGTACACTAGAATGGGGCACCTACATCACAATGCATTTCATATTTTGAGGGAGATAGTCAAAGGTTTTCTAGAGTTTAGTATTCAACAGCATGGAGGATGCAGAGGGTGCACACTTGGCAAGCATGTCAAACCTTCCTTCCCGAGCAACAAGCACAGGTCCAAGGAGATTCTAGACCTAGTGATTTTAGATATTTGTGAACTTATGTTAGTAGCACCAATTTCAAGAAGCATGTACTATGTTTTCTTCATTGATGGCTTCTCTAGCAAAACTAGGATCTACTTCCTAAAGACCAAAATCGAGGTCTTTATAAGGTTTCAAGAGTTAAAAACTAGACAGGGAAGATGATCAAAGTCTTGAAATCGGACAATAGACGTGAGCATACCTCCAAGGAATTCAAGGATTTCTGCAAGAAGACAAGAATCAAGAGGGAGCCAAGTATTTCGTACAACACCACAAAATGGGGTTGCAAAATAGAAGAATTGATCCATCATAAGGGTTGTTAAGACCACGATTCATGTCCAGGACTTGCTGATGTTTTTTGGGGATAGGCATGCAACACAAAGGTCTACACCCAAAACCAATGTCTTCACAAGATCTTCGATGAAAAAACACAAGAGGAGGCACTCCTTGGTATAAAGCTAGAGTTGAGTCATTTCCGCATTTGGTTGTCCATTTTGTATTCATGTATCGGTAGAAAAGAGTAAGTTGGAACCCTCACATAGGAAGGTTTTACTTCTATGTTACGATGAGAATTCAAAGGCCTACAGGGTCTATATTCTCATGCATGGTATGAAAAGTTAAGTGGGCATTTTTTGAAGATCAATTTCAAGCATTCTAATCTCGATGATGTAACTTTATTTGTCAAGAAAGTTGGAAAAAACATTGTATAGCTTGTGGTGTATGTGGATGATCTTTTGATAATAGGAAACAATGAAGCATATATTGCATCAACAAATAAAGAATCGAAGAAGGGTTTTGAGATGACAGAGATGGAATATTTTCGTTATTACTTGGGTATTGAAGTAACTCAAAATTCCAAAGCATGTATTCATCTCCCAAAAGAAGAAAGAAGTACATTAGAGAACTAATAAACAAATTTTGGCATGACTAATTTTAATCCTCTCCTGGCACAGTGCCCACCCCCAAGGCCCACCCTGCACTACTTTTCATTTCGAGGAGGGGGATCCAGATACCTTTACTACCCACGTCTGCCAAATGTTCCCCTCTAAGACGTAGTTCTCCTCACTAGACTCTACTTCTACCAACTTCCAAGTATACCCATCTCTCATCCATCATTTGGGACATAGCACTCAAGTTCTACCCTCACTCCACTCAACCCACTTCCACCACCGCAAAAACCATCTCGTCATATAAAATGTTTGTATGAAGAAGGATGCAAGGATCTCAACCACTAGCTTCGTTATGCACTAACCCATGCTCACCCATCTTACCCCAACATCAAAGCCTCCTATCATCATCTTCGTCACTGCAAGAAACACCTCTTTGTCTCTTAGAACAGACAGAACTTATGTACCTCCTTTATTCACTCCCTTAAACATTTTTGGCACATAGTCTTCCCCTACCACTCCCATTCAACCATAACCCCGTCTTCATGTTCTTGCACATCTCCACTCTCTATAATATCCCTTAGGCAATCCCAAATACAAGTTACATCTCCACCTTCTTCAAGCTTCTTATTCATAGATAAGGACGTCAAAGAGGCCAGGTGGGTGATGAATGGCAACGAAGCAGCAAACAAGGATGGATTCCATGCAAAGTTCTTTAAACACTATCTTCACCCTCTAGTTCCTTACTTGGTTGAGCTCTTTAACCATGGTATGTACAAGTTTTCCACTAGTGTGGTCACATCATATCATTCACCCAATACATAAATCAGGACCCATCTCTAATCCCAATAAATATAGGATGATCATGGTGGGCCACGTGTTCTTGCAACTCTATGCTACAGTTCTCCACTTGAAGTTCTCTCAGGAGTTTGAGATGAGACATCTCATAGTTAGAGGACAGACCACTTTTTGACCTAAGCACCAAACTATTGATCACATTGTTACACTCAAGGCCATCATCAAGGAATGTTAATTTTAAGTAAACTTGTTCTTTGCTTAGGATGGTTACATCAATGATCCATATTAGCCCATTTATCAATCTATTTCACTTCCATTAGTAATCACAAAAATCATTGACAGTAATTGAAGAAAGAACATCAACGGTAAGACAAGCCAAGACAAGAGGATACAAGAATATGGCTTCAGCCAGGGAAAACCCTTGATCAACTCTTCTTATTATTCGAATCAAATGTTCAACAGAGAGAGAGAGAGAGAGAGAGTGCATTAATTCAAAGTCAAAACTGACTTGCCAATCTCTGTCTTTAGATAAATAGATGGCCTATCCAGAGTTGCAATTTGGAAGTAGTCAAATGATGTCTTCTGAAGTTGATGACATACGCTGTTGCTGCTCAAGGGTTTTGAGAAAAGTACTGAGCTTTAGTTAGGGTATCACAACGACCCTAATCCTTCTGCAAGACACAATTATACTTACTGCCCTTCAACACTGCCTTCCTGCACTATTGTAGGCCTTGGAACCTTCACAGGTCACCCAACAATAACAAATCAGCTACAGCACTATACGTGGGCCTTCCTAGGACATGAAAAACACCTTAGTTAAGCCTCTACTACCTCTGTATATATGCGGCTTGCTATAGGTTGAATGCGAATAGGGAAAACACCCGTAGACTAGGTATCTCGACTCTCACAACAGTCCTTAAACGTGCTACTATCCTGTGGCCCACTAAACAGAGATAATGATTCATAAAACAAGCCCACAAATACACTTAACTCACCTCTACTCTTGCGTCCTGATCTGGCCAGAAGTCCATTGCCTTAAACCATCTTGAATTAGCCCTAAAACACCTCCTTGTTGACTTTTCCAAGCCTAGACATATGTTGCATCTCTCTACAAGACATCTCCAACCTTGATAAGGTCATGCCTTATAAAATTTCTTTTGAATAAATAAATATTTTTCCTTATCCAAATTTAGTGATCTTTGGGTCAATTTTGGTCCTCTGGAAAAGAGGAATTCAATGCCATAATTATCTTCTTCAAAAGACTTGCTCAAAGTGGAATTTGGCCCTAGTTGCCAATTTTAACAAGGAAGCTCATCATCGCTCTTTGAAAGTTTACTGATATTTTGTGGACTTTCGAAAAGCTTCTGATTCCATCCCTAGGGAGGTTTTATTCCAAAGACTCAAAGATATTAGCATCTCAGAGAGCTTATTATCAACCATCATGCATCTAGACTCTATATGAGTCAGTCTTTGGTCACCTGTGAATAGCACATGACCTATCAAATTTCATCTAGAGTACTATTGGGGTTAAACAAGGTTGCCCCCATCCACTACATTATTTGGGATCTACATTGATGAGTTAGAGTCCTTCTTGACTAAACATATCTAGGATGGTGATAGTTGCCTTCTACACCATGTCCCACAAATACACTTAACTCACCTCTGTTACTGCGTCCTAATCTGGCCAGAAGTCCACTGCCTTAAACCATCTTGAATTAGCCTAAGATACCTTGTTGATTGTTCCAAGCCCAGACATTTTCGACCTCTCTCTGCAAGACATACACACCTAAGAGTGAGACCACCTTTACCACAAACTCGTGATAGCTGCCTCCTTGCCCTAGCCTCATATCCACTGCTCTATTTCAAATATTTGATGCTCATAGGATGTGTCCCAAATGAGGTTGGAGGACACATATATATACAAAGAGACATGACGATTTTTCCTTATGGAGGTGAAGCCGACCTTGACACTTGTGGAGGCAAATTTAAATTTCAAATTTTCAATTTTCCCGCCTTAATAAGGTCATGCCTTATAAAATTTCTTTTGAATAAATAAATATTTTTTCTTATCCAAATTTAGTGACTTTAGGTCGACTTTGGTCCTCTCGAAAAGAGGAATTCAATGCCATAATTATCTTCTTCAAAAGAATTGCTCAAAGTGGAATATGGCCCTAGTTGCCAATATTAACAAGGAAGCTCATCATCGCTCTTTGAAAGTTTACTAATATTTTGTAGACTTTCGAAAAGCTTTTGATTCCATCACTAGGGGAGCTTTATTCCAAAGACTCAAAGATATTGGTATCTCAGAGAGCTTATTATCAACCATCATGCGTCTATATGAGTCAATGTTTGGTTGCCTGTGAATAGCACATGACCTATCAAATTTCATCTAGAGTACTATTGGGGTTAAACAAGGTTGCCCCCATCCACTGCATTATTTGTGATCTACATTGATGAGTTAGAGTCCTTGACTAAACACATCTAGGATGGTGATGGTTGCCTTCTACGCCATGTCCTAATTTCTATCCTTTTGTTTGCAAATGATGTGGTCCTTCTAGCCTCATCCTCATACCGATTGCAATGACAGTTGCATACCCTAACCCTTTTTTGTGATCTTCCTTAGTTGAAAGTCAACCTAGGTAAAACCAAGGTCATGATCTTCAATGCCTTGAAGAAGGTTTTCTATGATCAACACTTCTTCAAAGGTGAGAAGATTGAGATCACCACCACATATACTCATTTGGGGGTATTCTTCATAGGCCCTCGCTTAAGTTTGTGACATGCACTTCAACCCTAATTCAACAAGGGTTATAGTTATTTGGCTCTTCTAAAGAGAGTGTTTCCAGCATCACTTTCAAGACATATCGTCCAAGATGTCACTCATGGACACTCTTGTCTACTCCATAATTCCAAATGGATCTAGGGTTTGTGGACTTGGTTTACTAGAGTCTAATTAGTCCTCAATAAAGAGAGTACAGACCATCCTCCTTCACCACTTTATTCAATGCAAACAAACAGTCACTCGATCCATCATCCTCGTAAAGTTTAATGCTCGACACTTCTGACTTAAGGTAGTGTCCAATCTCGTCTCAATTCTATATTGTGTTCGAAGTTTTGTTGATACAACATAAGGGTGTGACAGATATATATACATGGCCTATCGTTCATTAGAGTTCATTGCAACATCTAGTGCTTCGACTCAATATCGATGTTGGTACATGGAGTCTCAGAACTCCTTACTTCAATTGTTATTGCACTGGACTGACTTCCTCCATTTAGATATTCCTTATGTGCAGCAAGCACCCAACCAACCAAACAAGACATGAATACAAGTTCAATTTTCTACAAGATGTACAGTAGAATATGGTTTTCTACCATATATTTATTCCTAATGATACTCAACCAATATTTTATGCCACTAATATAGCATTGATTAATTATACTTCATAAAATATCAACAATAAATGCAGCCACACACAATACAAACAACAAATTTAACCCTGGGAAACCCAACCTTGGGAGAAAACCCAACAACTTTTCTTAGGAGAAATTATTCTTTAGCAAGGTTTACAAAATCAACAATTTTGTCTAAAAATTTTTGCCAATAATCCAATTCAAATACCATTCAAACCTGGTCAGATCTTCAGCGATTCAACACTGGTCAAACTAGCCAAAATATCAAAATTTCAACATTGGTCAACTCGGCCTGGTCAAACATACCTATGCCCAATTTTGGCCCTACAATTTGCAGTCAACATCTTGCAATCCGCGGTGAATGCCCAGTCAAAAATGTGATCAAACAAAGATTCAAAAGGTTGGCCAACGGCCAGTCATCTCAATCAAATAGATCCTCCTCCACACGTGTAGTTGTCCAAGAATGCTAATGAGAGAGAAGAAAACTTGCTCTTCGTTGTTGGAGAAAATGAGATATCACATGCGCTCTATTTATACTTGTCGAAATGGGTGTGACACCCCAAGGGACACATCCATTCACTAGGCAGGCCAACTTGACTTTAAAAAGAAAAATTACATAAATTTTGTAAACCAACTTTGGTGGCCCTTTAGCAAAGCGGGAATACCTCCCAATGCTACAAAAAATCAACACTCCCTCTTCGCGAGGGAGGTATTATCCTTAGCTGCAAACATATTGCCCCTTTGCTGAAATTTTTCCTTCCTCAAGAAAAGTTCAGAGCTTGTTACGTTGATGTACTGTCCACTCACATGCACATCTATAGATATAGATCACTCTATCCTGGAGCAGGCAATTTGAGTAACCTGGGCCATTTACCACTTGGCCAAATCAACATGGCTTTTCAGGTAAAGGTATCCAACTCCCCTAATCAAATCACCAAGGCTTATCAGGAGAAGGTCTGCCCCTAGGCCATTCACCCATGGCCAAATCAGCATGGGCCAACCAAATCAGCATGGCTCCTCAAGTGAATGTATCAATCTCCCCTGGTCAGATCAGCATGACCCAGCCAAATCAGCGTGGCCTATCAAAAGAAAGTTTGTCATATGCTACAGTTACCCTAGGCCATTCACCCCTAGCCAAATCACCATTGCTACTCAACTAAAGACATCATTCACCCCTAGGCTTTCCTGTCGTCACCTAGGAAGACATCACCACCATCATATTTCTCATACTCGCAAAACCACTCCCTATGGGGAGTGAAGTGAAAGGTGTATCCATCTTCCCTAGTCAAATCAGCATGACCCAACCAAATCTCCATGGCTACTCAAGAGATGATTTGCTCGACCTTGCAAAGACATCAACATTCCCTCTTAATGAGGGAGACATTCAGCATCATGCCAAGCTTGTCTCTGATGTATACAAACTTCGCTCTAGAAAGAGGCTTGGTGAGAATGTCCACAATCTGCTCATCTGTGGATATGTACTGGAGCTTCATTGCTTCATTGCTCCTTCTACACCATGTCTCTGATGAAGCTCCAGTACATATCCATAGACGAGCTTCACCATGTCTCAGATGAAGTGACCTTATCAAATAGTCCTGCAAGACGCTTCCAAAGCCACACTGCTTCACGACTTGCGACACTAGCTGCGATATACTCTGCCTATGTTGTACTCAATGCAACAGAAGTTTGCTTCCGCTAAACCAAGATATCATTGTTGATCCCAAGTCGAAGTAGCACCCTGAGGTGCTCTTTCTGTCCTCTGCACTCTCGACCCAATCTGAATTAGTATATCCCTGCAGCCTCACTTCACCACCTGAGACATATATCAAACCATATCCAACTATACCATGCAAGTACCTCAGCACATGCCTTGTTGCACGCCTTGGCTCAACCATAAACTAGCTAGCTTCCTTCACTAGATCGGAAGGTCCATCACCACAGTTGCTTTCTAGTCACACCCCCCCCAGGGGCTCCCTCTGACACTGAAACAGATCCTCTTGTGCAAATCTTGGCTACTCCCTCTACCACAGTTGCTCCCCCCGAAACTTATCCTACTGTCCGACATAGTCCCCTCATAGAAGGCGTATTGCTCCTAGAGAACTCCCATCTCTGAGCATCTACTCTGACAGTCCCAAAACCATGACATCCTCTTGGAAGGTTGCTCCTTCCACTTTGCCTAATTGTTTGTACATTGTGGGATTCACCAAATCTGAAGCAAAATCACTTAGCTTATTCAAATTGGTCACCATAGGTGTAGCCATGGACTTGCAGTCCATCATGCCGAATCTCCTCAAAAGCTGAACATGAATATCTCATCTAATCTCTGCCACACATCTAATCCCAAGAAATAATGCATCAAGCCCCGATGCCAACTCCTTCTTGCACCCGACAATGAGCCTCTCTGCCCCAGTGAGGAATAAATCATCCACATAGAGCAACAAGATCAAAGGATCGCCATCAACAACCATGTAGTAAAGGTTAAGATCCACAACACTCTTGGCGAAGCCCACACTCATTAAGTATCCATCAATCCTGGAATACCATGCCCTGGGTGCCTACTTGAGTCTGTACAAATCCTTCTTCAATTTGCAAATACAGGACTCCTTCCCATGTATCTTGAAGCCATGAGGTTGTTTTATGTACACTTCCTCCTCAATTACACCATTGAGGAATGTGATCTTTATATCAAACAGATGTATCTTCCAACCCATAACAAAAGCGAGAGAAACAAGAGCAGGGTTGCGGGGAAGCTTCTCCCCCCCCCCCCCAAAGGATCCCGCTCCCAAGACGCTCTCCGTTCGGGAGCTTTTTGGGAGCGCTGGGAAGCGCGCTCCTGAAAACGCTTCTTGAGGGGAAGCGTTTTCGGGAGCGCGCTTCTGAGCCTAAAAAAACGCTCCCTGTCTTTTCGGGAGCGTTTCAGGGAGCACTCGGGAGCGAACGCTCCCTGAGCACTTCCCCCATTAAAAAAATGCTTCGGGAGCATTTTTTAATGCGGGAAGCAGTCAGGGAGCGTTTGCTCCCAAATGCTCCCCGACATGAAAAATGCTCCCCAGCGCGTAGAAAAAAAATTGGCGTCAAATTTTGATTTTTTTTGGAAAGGAGGGAGGGGGGTTGGGTAAATATAAAGCCCACGCTCCTCATTTTGTTTTTATCATTTTAGTTGAGAGTGAGAGAGCAAAGAAGAGCAAGAGGAGCAGAGCGATTTGGAGAGTTGGAGAGCGGAAGTGCCAAGGAGAGAGCAAGTTTGCAAGCAAGAGGAGGATTGCAAGAAAGAGGTAGGTCTTCTAATCTAGTTTTTTATTTTCTAGGAATTGTTTTTAAATTGTTCAAAAATGAAAACTTGATTCTTTTTCTCAATGTTGCATTCTAAAGTGTTGAAAAGTGAAAATTTGCATTGTTTTCTTCCTATGTTGCATTTCCCATTCCCATTTTGCATTCCTTCATTTTTTTTGCAGGCTAGAAACTTGAAACATCATGGCTATATGGCTAGGGATTCTCTTCATGTTGGTTCCTTTCTTTGTAATAATGGTGTTGGAGAGTAGAAGAAAGAGGCCCATTAGAGAAGAGGAGGATGAAGAAGTGGGCTATAGTGGATTTGATGAAAATCCTGAAGAGGAGGAGTATGCTGAGGAGGAAGGGGAGAGTGGAGAAAATGAGGCCACAAATACCCCAACTAGACAAGACCAAAGTCAAACACCTTTGTGGAAATATGTTCAGAGGCTGGTGGAACCACTAAATTTCTTTGCCCCCATTGCAATAAAGAATACACATGTTCATACACCTATGCCAGAAGGCACCTTTGTGGGAAAATTCCAGGGATGGAGACAAAAATCTGGAATCAAAATTTGTGTTAGTGTGCCAGCAACACAGAGAGAGAAATATATAAAGGAAGAGGAGGCTGCCCTACAGAGATCTAAAAGATCTAGGGGTTTCATTGATTCTTATACACCATTAGGTCCATCACATCATGGACAAAAGAAGTATATCAACTTCCACCCATGGCAGTGGATATGGAGGCACACTTGGACCAAACATCTCCTGCTGCTTAGAAACCAGTAATCATTTCAATGACGTATATGAAATGATGTGGATTCAAAAATTTCCTAAGCCGCATTGGTCATCTGACCATTCAATGCGTTCTTCTTGCTCACCTTATCGCATGAAATGAGCCGCTTTAATAGCTATTCCAAGCGATGTGAGCCTGGCAAGGACAGCTTAACCGACTCACATCAGCGGTAGTTTAAAATAAACAATTCTTTGGCTAATGACAAATTCTTGGAATGAGCATGGGGTGTCCATTGATCTGATGTCTCGATGGATGGACCAATGCAAAGGAAACCATTGATAAGTGTTCGCCGTATCTAAGTAGTGGTGCAATATTCCTTCGTAAGATATGATTATTCGTGCATACCCAAGACAGCATTAACATTGCGTAACCATTACTTGATATAATCAAAACATCACATACAATGCCATCCAAGTCATCATCGAGTAATGCCGCTAACTGTAATGTTGTGTTACCATTGAGGATAAATACCTCAACATATTTTGGTCTGGGTGTTTGGTTCACACAATGAACCTTTTGATGCATGATATCATCAAAAACAAACAACCTCAATTCAAATGGCTTGGTGATTTGTACAAGAGAGGTAAAAAAATGATAAAATTTATTACAAATCATAGCAATACCCATGGGCTTTTCCGTATTCACTCCAAATTGGAGTTGTCGAAGATAGCAAAGACTAGATTTGCTAGCTATTACCTCACCTTCAAGCGCCTTTTGAAGGTAAGAGAGTCATTGGCTGCAATGGTATCAAGCCCACACTGGCAGGTATTAAAGGACAGTGCAGCGACAATAGTTGACAGGCAAGGTTTTGAACATGTGGAGGAGACCGCCCTTGACCCTTTGTTTTGGGCACGTGTGAGGGAAATTTTGAACTTCACCAAGCCCATTTATCACATGATTCGTTTTTCAGATACAGATAAACTAGTGATTGGGGAGGTTTATGAGCAGATGGATAGCATGTTGGGCGAAATAAAAGATGTTGTTAAGGATAATGATCCCAACTTGTATGCAATGATTCACAACTGTGTGTGTGCACAGTGGAATAAACTCAATGTTCCACTACATGCCTTGGCATATATCCTTATGCCAAAATACTACTCTCCATCTTGGTTGGGCCAACCTGCACCTGGAGGTGGGGTTAAGATCAAACCTCACACAGATCCAGAGGTACAACAGGGATACATGAAGGCATTAGACAAGTTGGTCCTCGACAGGGAGGAGTGTGTTGCATTGCGCCTTGAATTAGGCAGATACTTCAGTTGCACTGGTAACTTTGGTTCTTTCCATGCAATGGAAGACAGAGACGGATTTGATGCTCTCACATGCTGGGAAGCATATGGCAGCATGGGACTTTTGCCAAAGTTGGCAAAAAAAGTTCTCTCACAAGTTGTGAATACTTCTTCTGCAGAGAGGTGTTGGAGCACCTACAACTTCATACATAATGCAGAAGAAACAGGTTGAATGTGAAACCATTTTAAAGCTTGGTTTATAAAAATTGCAACTTGAGGGTTGTTGAGTCATTATCAAGGGATCTGCAGGAAGCATCAATCATATAGTTTGGGGGACAACAACCCGTAGGATTAGATAATTTTACAGACTACACCATATGGAAGAATTGGAAGCATAAATTTTGAGGGATGATGATGAAGCATCAATAGGCATGCCACCACCACACATAGGGCCAGTCCCACCATCCAGTGGCAGTGCGGGTGCCAGTGCTAGTGCTCGATATCTAACTATTGTTCCTTTGCAGATTCAGCCTCCACTTACATCCTCATGTTGCCCTCTGCCTTCTAGTCATGGTCATGGATGTGATACTCCTGAGAGTACTATAAGACCACCATTGCCTCGTGGTTCTCAAAAATTAGACATTTCTCGTGGGTGTGGCAAGGGGCTAGCCAATAGATAAAATAGATTTGTTGTTTACTAGTCTTTTCTATTTTCTAGTAGTTTTTATCTTTATAATCATAAATGTAAACTTTGAAACTTGGACTCTTTCATAATAATGACAATTTAAGTTTGAAGTTTGAATTTGAAAAGGTGAAACTTTGAAGTTGACATTTTTATAAGTTTATAAGTCATTATGAATTATGAATATGATGCTTCATGAAAGTTATATGGTGATCAATGGACCAATGATGATAGCACAAGCAGTATATCAATTTGAAATCAAATGAATCAATGATGATAAATGATATATATCAATGATGATAAATGTTATATATTGAAATTTGAAATCAATGAATCAATGATGATAAATGTTATATATTGAATTTTGAAATCAATGAATCAATGATGATAAATAAATTATGAGATATATAAATGATGATAAATGTTATATATTGAAATTTGAAATCAATGATGATAAATGTTATATATTGAAATTTGAAAGCTTGAAATCTTCAGATTGATGATTCACGAGACTCAAGAGTCAATATGTTGTATGGTTCCAACTTGTGGGCGTGGTTGATGAAGATTATAACTTCTAGATGATTGATGTTATATGATTCAATCTATGTTTTTATGTTTTTTATGTCTAATTCATCATTCTACACGCTTTTGTTGACATATATGCATCAAAATATAAAAATATATAAAATATATATATATATATATATATATATATATATATATATATAAAACGCTCCCCGAAACGCTCCAGACCAGGTGCTTTTGAAAATGGCGCTCCCGCTCCCGCTCCCAAGTAACCTTGAACAAGAGTATTGATAGAAATGTACCTAGCGACTAGAGCAAATGGCTCCTCATACTCCACTCCCTCTTTTTCGGAGAACCTTCTCGCCACAAACCTAGCTTTGTACTTCTTGATGTTGATTTGTTGCATGCTTTGTTGATGTTCCTTGAAATTTTGCAACTACTATGATGAACAGCTAAAACTAATTCCTTTTTCACCAAGAAACGGGAATTACTCAACACTAAAAGAAACATAATTAAACATAGAGATAAAGAACACAACCACACAAGAGACACAATAATTTTCTTAGGAAAACCCTCTTCTCGTTGAAGAAATTTTATTGAAAGAGTATGAGCATATGAATTTCTTAAAAGGAAACGTTGTTTCACTCGAGAACACACTTGTTCTAACTGCTTGGACTAAGCTTGAAACTCCCTGCAATCCTCTCAACCTAGCTCCTACTTCCTTGCGCAATCCAGCCCCTATTTCCTAGCGCTGGAAATCTCCTAGTTCCTAGTGCAATAGTGACTCCTATTATTTAGGAATTCCTCCTATATCCTAGCATTGGTCTACAAGGAAATCTCCCTCTCAATTCTACATATAGGTTGCTCCTTGATACGCTCTCTCAACAAGATGCTCTCATACACACAAACTTGTGCATACAAGAATGATCCATAGATGTGCCTTCATCCTCCTTTTAAGCAATTTGATCATGTTAATTCTGGCAAGTACGAATTTAGAACAGCAATTGTGATTAATGAGTTAACTGAGTTGGAGCTAAACTCTTTCCACTCATAACTTCGAGTTATAACTAATCTTTGCCTAATCGAAACTGAAGCTCCCAGATCGTCTTATCCCAAACTCAAACTGCCTATTAGAAGGTTGCTAAATTGCTCCTCCAACTCCATGCATGAATTAACTGCTCCATGAACTCGTCCTAACACCAAGAACTCGTGCACTAAATTAATCAATGCTAAAGGAAGCACTGATTGTGGTCTTTCTTGTCTAAGGAACGAGTCAAGAAGACCTTCCCTCGCTATACTTTTCAACATGCTCGATTTTAAGATCTACTTGGAAGTCACCAAAGAATTCCCTTCTGATCTTAGAAATATCTCCCACACATCATTCATGGTGGATTGATACTCCTCCATCATGGCATCCTTCCAAACATGTTGGCATGCTTCCTCCTCATAATTGGATGGCTCGGAATCAATGATCTGGCTCATCGATGTCATATAACTCGAGAACCTTTGTAGTTGTCTGCTCTCCCTAAAAGTACTACGAGGAGCTACATGCCCCTTTGCATCCTACAAAGTATTACAAAGCCATGTTGGTTATTCTTGGTCACGGCAACATTTCTAGGTATGCCCACTGGTTCTGCTAGCTCTACAAACTCCTCCTGATAGTCTGAAGTATGATAAACTCGAATAGAGGGACCTATACCTGCATCATTCAGGGTATCAATCTCCATGTGGGACACTCTGGAAACCCTAATGCTATCTCCACAACAAAAGTAACATCCCGACTAACCTCAATCTGACGTTGCCCAGGAATGTAGACCTTCTTCCTTTTCTCCTTAGGCATGAATGCCTAGGCTGGACATCCTAACAATCTGTATAGTCCTCCCTCTCAAACATCAATCACCCCTGGTAAGTTTATGCTCAAGCCCTTAGGCCATACAAGAACCTGACCATCAATGAATGAAATTGTGTAACATCTATACTCCAGAGCTGAGATAGAGAGCAAGTTCCTGGAATAAACAAAACATTTCTCACATAGATAATCTTCGGACTCCTGCTGAAACGAAGCTCCTTTCACTCCATACTTGGCATTATCTCCAAGTTCCACCTGCAATGTTGAATCTCTTTTTGTCAAATCTAAGAGAGAATCTTGAAAACTAGTCATGTGCCTAGAAGCACCACTATCCACCAACCAAACATCATTGCTAATGGTAAATTGGTAATTGAGCGAACTCAGAGATATATTCCTTTGACTTCTTCTACTTGGATTTCCCCTCAACTCCATCTAGCTCTGGAATAACTTCCTTCACATGATCCTGAATCTCTTTTTCCTCAAGGAGCATCTTGGTCTTCTAAGGTTTTTCTTCTATTCTGAGACTTGGCACCATCTCGACAAGAGATTCAAAATCCAATCAAGCTGTTGAATATTGTCTTTTAAGCTAACTTCAATGGATGCTCTTTCAACGAAGTGTTGAAACCTAATACCATGTTGAATTTTCTACAAGATGTACAGTAGAATCTAATTTTCTACCAGATAATTACTCCTAATGATTTCCAACCAGTGTTTTATGCCACTACTATCATTGAATAATTATACTTTAGAAAATCTCAACAGTAAATGCAGCGAAAACAGTAAAGATCATAGAAAGACAATGATGCACAAAAGAGACAACAAATTTTACCCTGGGAAACCCAACCTTGGGAGAAAGCCAACCAACTTTTCTTGGGAGAAATTATTCTTCAGCACGATTTACAAAATCGGCAATTTTGCCTAGAAATTTGTGCAATAATCCATGTCAAATACCAATCAAACCTAGTCAAATCTTCAACAAGTCAACGCTAGTCAAACCAGCCAAAATATTAGAATTTCAACATTGGTCAACTCGACCTAGTCAAATAGACTTATGGTCAATTTTGGCCCTACAGTCTACAATCAACATTCTATGGTCTGGGGTCAACCTTGTGGCCCATGGTCAACACCCAGTCAAAAATTCGGTCAAATAGAGTTTCAAAAGCTTCGTCAATAGCTGCTCAGCTAAGTGAAACAGATCCTACTCCACACGTGCGTTTGTCAAAAAATACTAATGGGAGAGAAGAAAACTTGTTCTTCGTTAGAGGAGAAAATGAGACATCACATCCTCTATTTATACTTATTGAAATGGGTATGACACCCCAAGGGACACGTCACTTTACTAGGCAAGCTGACTCGACTTTTTAAAAGTTAAGTTTTACATAAATTTTCTAGATCCACTTTTGAGGCCTTTTAGCTATGCAGGAATACCTCTCGATGCGATAAAAAATCAACAATACATTCACTCACGAGAATATCTATAGGAAATATTCTACTCCACACGTGCGTTTGTCTAAAAATGCTAATGGGAGAGAAGAAGACTTGCTCTTCGTTGGAGGAGAAAATGAGACATCACATCCTCTATTTATACTTATTGAAATGGGTATGACACCCCAAGGGACACGTCCTTTCACTGGGCAGGTCAAATTGACTTTTTAAAAGTTAAGTTTTACATCAATTTTCTAGATTGACTTTTGAGGCCCTTTAGCGAAGCAGGAATACCTCTCGATGCTACAAAAAATCAACAATACATTCACTCACGAGAATATCTATAGGAAATGTGTATAGGTCAGTTGAATAAACCCTTAGGGTGCATTACATCCGAAGATGGCCTTCGATGTTGAGCACTTCATGATGATGAATGACAGACATATTATTCATCTCCATTACACGCTTCACCATTAGATGCACGCCCTTTAAATTCCCTTAGGATAGTTCACAGTTGAATCTCATCGACTACAAATTGAGACAAACCACTAGATAAACCATCCAAATAGGATCTACCAACTATGTCATCTCTGAGATATTTGAGTCAGAGAAGCACTTCATCTTCCATTGCCACATTTATTATGAGATCTATGGGAGATTTCATCACCTATTAGGGGGATCCAAGCCCTTTCTAGTTTATTCCAATACTCATACCAAATATTTATATCCCTTCATATGTAGGAGGTCCTCAGACTTCATACTTGTTACCTATCAAAAAGTGGGTAACCCATAGGAGAAAAAACTTCTCCTCTTTGGACAGCAGCCAGCGAACAAACCTATATGTTCAGCACATAACATGATGCCAGGATCTTCCTCTCCTTTCTTCAGTGAAATTTCTGTCACCCATCTAGCATCCCTTCTTAAAGGAAGGTGGGTCATCCACCAGAAGGTACTTTAACCATATTTGCAACCATGTGCTTTCACTTAATGTTATGGGTATGCTAATATGGATCAAGGGGAAAATTGGATGATTGATCGATCTTGATTCTATTCTTGTTCCCTCACTTCGCCTGGGAAGTTAGTCTTCAACTCTAGTCCACTGGGACTTCCTAATGCCTTCAGGTTTTAGGAAGGGCACTACTAGGGAGGCACTAATTGAAATAGTATGTCTAAGATATTCCATACTTGCCACTTTCCATTTTTCCCCATTATTCATCTCCATCCTTCAGGTTGGTGGTCATTGGTTATTGAGATTGGTACCTTTGGTCCGGAAAACCCAGCCCTAGAGGTTGATGCAGCGAAAAGAAAGACAAAAGCATAAGAAATCCACAATGAAAAATTCAAAAGATGGTTGGGAAATTTGCTTAGCATGTGTGCAAAAGCCTAGAATGAGCTCTATCCCCCCTCAAGCACATGAAGCTTCATCCATAAAAAGGAACTCTTATAATGCCCCAACCCTGATTAGTGATAAACTACTCATCTTAAAGGGGTAATCGAAATTTTCACAAGCAAACTTGGGTTCTTGAGCTATGTACCCAAATAAAGATAAATCATAAAAAGTAGAAGGCAAACTAGAGGGGTGGAAAAAACAGGTCGAGGAAAGGGGTAACTAATGCCTCCACGATTACTCTTCCTTATATCTAGACACATACGATGTTGGAACTACATTAATTGGTCTCAAGGTTGTGGCACCTTGCCCTGAAGTCACTCCCACTCCACAACCACAATTTTTACACGCAAGTATTGATGGATTCCCCTTAGGGACTAGAAACACTTAATAGAGTTATTTACCTAACCATCCCTAATATAAGGAGGTAACTTGTTTATGGGACTTGATCTAGTTAGACATTTGAATGTGAGATTTGTGTGTAGTATTCTTGTGCCCCTAACATTAGATATGGTCCACTATGATACATTTATGGTTATTGTTCCTAATGATTGATGATTCCAATTGATTTTGAGTAAGGTTTCTCAAGTGGTGTTATCACAACGGCAAAGGCTTCTTCGAAGATGATTCTCATTCTTTTCAGCAACATTCTAGGGACAGTTTACCCAATATAGAGGACAAATATGACCTTGTTGGGCTATGAGATGGTTCCAAATGGTACTTGACACTCTAGAGTACCTTCGAATGTTGAAACGTTGAACCACTAAGGCTTGGTATTGGATTTATTGATGATGTCACTAGATGGACCCACGACGCCCCCAAACTGACCTTGACACTATTTAATGGGCATTACTTGTTCCAGATCATAGATGATGATTGTTAACCTTGAGATGACAATGGAGGGCTTGCACATCAGTGATGGACCCTAACGCTTGATCATAGTAGTGTCACATCACTCCTTTCACCCTTAAAAGGTTGACGTAGGGCACCTTGGTGATGACAAAATGGTTTGGAGGCACTTTTGGAGGCATACCCATGGACTTTGAGTTATTTCTTGAAGTATGGAGCACTCATGAATTATTTGACACTTTCTTGTGGCATTTTGAACTCCCTCAGATGATGACATCATGGTGGAAGAGCCACTTTTCCCCACGTGTGGGCTATTTTGGCATTATTTGTTATGTTTTTGAGCTATTAGGAGGTTGGCTTGTAAACTCTCAATTGTTGAAAACTTGAGAAAACTTGTATAAGGGCATTTACTTGAAAATTTGTAAAAATAAGGGTTGTAAGCCTCATAAATAGAGACTCCCTTTCTTTCATTTTCATTATCACACATTATTTATCTTCTCTTGTGCAAGTGTGTGAATTAGTCTGTTTTGCTACTAGGGTCAAAATATAAGTTTACGATGGTGGGAGTTCTCTTGAAGATGGTATCTTTGTTAGAAACAATGGAAACCAACACACTACTGAGAGGGGGGGTGAATCAGTGGTGTCACCAAATTATACAACTCTTGACAATTTACACTTTTCAATCACTTTAGCAACCACTCATGTAATCAGCATCTCAATCGTGAAAAACATAACATCATAACCATTAACATACACGTGTGCAACATATATACAAGACATCAATTTTATTTTTATTTCTTTGACAAATACAATTTTCAACTTGCTAATACATCGTTGCCCGACAAGCTTCCACTTGTAGGTTTATCAATTGCTATTGAAGGGAACTTTTATCCCTGCTCGTTTATTAGTTTTCACTAAAAGGGGCTATTGTTTCCCTTGCTCTTTTATCGGCTATTACTGAAAGGGACTATTGCCCCTGCTCATTTATCAATTTTCATTGAAAGGGACTACTACCCCAGGAATACAAACTACCACTTGCTAGCCATGCTAATCTATCTTTCATCCATTTTCAAACTCAGATCAATAAGCCACTTCCTTTCATAAACAAATAATTTCTCCTACAAACACAAACCACAAACACCATAAAAACACCTTCAGCAATCTTTGATTACCATAAAATCTCCTTCAGCAATCTTTGATCACTGATACAAACCACCAAACACACCAACAGCATCAATCCTTAGCAATTACTAATTTTCATCATAAAAGAATCTTTGTTGAATACACTGAAACACCATTCACCAATTCATTCTCTGCCTTCTCAAACACCTTTCAGACACCAAAACTAATCTTCGATTCACCCCTGATGCATACTAACATTATGCATCTCGTTGCACCAACAACCCCTTTCCATCTGGGTTGTTCGATTCTACTTATAAAGGATTTTGGATTGATATTTTTGGATTAAATCTTTAGTTATCTTTAGCTCTACATCATGCATAAATCTTTATTTTTCCTTGTCCTACTTCAAACATGTCTTTTTAATGTGCTCTTTAAGTCTTCAATCATTTCTTACCTATCACTGTAAGAAAAACTAAGTTAAAATAGATCAATTTGTTGTTCTAGAATTTTTATCAGGCTTAGATCAATTTGTTGTTCTAGAATTTTTATCAGGCTTTAGCTGAGACTTTCTAAATTTGGCACATCAACAAATTTAGCTGATATGCTAAATTTTCTTCCAAACTATCCATGCCACCAAATATTGTTGTCAACTTGTTCATGCCTCTTTTATATGACTTTTAGTGTTGTCAGTTTGGTGGATAAACACCCAAATATGCCAAAATTAAATTGTCGACTCGTTCATACGTTAGCCTTCCAAGATAGGCCAAAGTGCTTTACACTACCAAACATTACTCTGTGTGGCCAATTGAACTATAGCCTTGAGGACTTATTTCTTTTTATAATCCCCAGTGCCCTTGGTCACAAACTGTTAATTTTTCTCTTAGGGCTATATTGTTCTTCGCTTTAGATAATTGCACATCATCTTTTGCACATTAAATTCACCCCACAGCACCATAATGTTATTAGCAATTATGTAGAAAGAACCATATCATCAACAATGCAGCGGAACATGAAGGAACAACAAAAGAGAATCATGCACACATAGAGACACCAGGCTTGGTCGAAGACCAGGGCAAAACCCCACAAGGGGGAAAACCTGGAATTCAATTCTTCTTCTTCTATTAGATTTCATCAATTGTTCAATTGAGATACAAAAACCAACATCAAGTACATCAGACCACCTTGGGTCAAACAGATATCAAGAATATCATGATGTCAAGGAGATGACCCATCCATCACTAATGAGTTTGAAGATACATCAGATCGCAATCATACTGATCATGTTGCCATATCATCAATAGGACATTTCTCACATAGGATACTGCATAGATCAAAATCTTACATACAAAATCAAGGGTCACTGCCACATTTGACAACATGTATTATTGTCATTAGGGTTATTGTAGATCTCTACAATATAGGTGAGATAACTATCATCATGAAGGTCATTGATTTCCATTAGTCGTTGTCTTAATAATGCAATCATATGCACAAGGTTATGGCCATCATATAAGACAAGTCATCATTACTGTATCATAAAAGCACCTTTATCGTATGCACTGAAGAAGAACAATATCTAAAGAAAGAATCCAGTCTTATGTACTGAAGAAGATCCTTGTTATTAAAGGTCTTGTTATCTTAGTGCTATTAAAATCCTTGCCATGGCATCCATTAGGGTGTTGTCATGTCATTTGTCAAAAACTCATATATACAAAATGATTAAGGCCAGTTATCAAGAGCACTGATAAAATAAAAGACGAAAATGTTGTCACTAATCATAAGTATTGATATATATACAAGGTTTCTGCCAAATAAACATTTACTCTATCCCAAATCACAAGACATTGTCATCTCAAATATTGTTTTCAAGTTTCCAAGTCTTAGTCATATAAAAATTTGTCTAGATCAAGGTGATCATTGTTGTCCATACATTAATTATAGAACGAGCCACTAAGAAAGTGCATGTCATTGGAAAGAACATAAACCATAGAGAATATGTATTAGGCATAGCGAAGATCTACGAACCACTTGGAATTAAGCGGACCATAGAAAACAAGGTATATGAAAGCACTGAAATCAACCAAAATGTAATGTGAGTTACTAAAATAGAGCTTCCATAGAGATACGAGTCATTATGAGCTATGAAGCGTTGATGCGAGCCACAAAAAGGTAGCAAGGACACAATCCACGAGAAACAAGCCAGAAACCATTATATATATAAAATGCGAGCACGGAACTTTGAGTGTAAGTATAGCGCATGTTCCAGAAACGAACAAGAACTACTGAGCCATGTTGATGCGAGCCATGTACTGTAGAAAATACGAGCCATGATCCTGAGCCATAAAAGAGCGAAAGACACAAAATCAAATCCATCTGAAATCTCAGAACCATCCATGTCCTCGAAGTACTTGGGAGATAAACATTTTTATAATAGTTTCACAAATCGAATAGGACAGGCCAACATAATCAATTTCAAAATCAAATTTTCAATTTTCCCTCTAATAGAAGCCAACTTGAAGAGAAATCAAATTCCTTTTATTATAAGTGCCTTCTTGTAATAATAATTCCTTTGCTTAATCAAATGAGAGAAGGAGTGTGCTATGGAATTTCTCTCTAGTTGTCAAATTTAACACAAACTCTGCATACAAACAAGTCTTGGTGCTTGTGCTTTAGCCCCCAGCGTAATCTCCCCAATGCAATTTTATAAATACCTTCAGGAACACTCGTCCAGGGTTATGTTTCAAGTGGGACCATCGCTTTCCTCGTGCAACATTCTCATTGGTCCTTTGTTGCCTCTTTGTGTGTCGTCGTTTCCTAGAACCTCGTCAGCCCGGAGCTTCCTCCTTTGCACCTTTTATTTCTTCCAAGGAGGTGCCTCTAGGGTGACATGTCTCGAATGTCTGCTTATTGGTTCTTGGCTTTGCTTCATACACTACTGTGTGCAACCTCCCATGTGCTAACTTGAAACCTTCTGGGGTCCTAGCACCATGATGATGTGTCCCTGTGGGACCACGCTTTCCCATTTAGACCAATCAGCGACCAATCGAGATGACTTGTGCTTCCACATCCTTTGCCACCTTATCCAGAGTCTTAGTCAGCCCAGAGAGACCTCACCTATACATTTTATTTTCCTTCTAGGGTTGTCCTTCTAAGATGACATCAATATCGCCATGTGGCACCTTCTGAGTGGTGACATGTGTCACATGGATTTGGCCCACTTAGCCACCTAAAAGTGTCGAAAATGCATGACATGTATCAGATGGTTCGTACTGCCATGTCACATGTGCTAACGTCATATTGGCATCATCATGCCACTCTGTCTACCATGCTATCACCATGAGCTAATAGAAAACTGCAACGCGTCTTCCAAGTTGTCAAGAGTACATAGGCAAAAAGGGTCTTGGGCCTTTGTTTTTCAACAAATTTCTTCGTTAAAAAATTAAAACATAAAACCATTGGGTTCAAGTCCCTTCACTACTCAAATTTCCACCACGTTTCACAGCCCTTCGTCATCTCAGGCATCTCCTCCAAGCGCTCCTTTGGTTCCTCTGAGCAAGGTCTCCTAGGGTGAGTTGTCCCATGGGGACCTCTCGCTTTAAAAACTCTGCCAATCGCCTCGACTTCCCGCTGTTAATTCTTCCCTGGCTAGTGTCATCCCAGGCCTCAACTCTTGCAGGCCTTTTGAACCATCCGGGGAACCTCCTATCAAGATTACGTGTAATGGGCTCCACCTATGGCCAATGAACTCTGCTTTCGTCGTTGCGTTGTCAAGCCATATCCTCCCGCCACTCTTGGAAGCTCGATTACACGGTCACAAGGTCGGGGGTCGAGGATCGAAGCGATTTCCCTATTGCATACCTGCATCAACTCCCGAAGGCCCGACCTCCGACTAGGCTAAAGGCCTAAGCTCCAACCTCTGCCAAATACATGACCGAGTTTGGCAAAAGCACCAAAATGTCACAACTTTGACCCTTCTACCAACTTTAACTTTGTAGATGTTGACTTTGGGGTTCTCAACTTTGACTGGCAATAACTTTTGATCCAGGAGGCCATTTTTCGAACTTCTATATACCATTGGAAAGCTCGTTTAGAGCTCTATCCATCTGAGTGGGTTCCAAGTGCACTTGAGTTGATCTGTTGAACTGAAAATGGCTTCAAAGTCTCTGCACCTTGAAAATTATTTACCTTTGCCATACATGTGTCGATTTAGATACAACACCATTGACACTTGTTACATCAATGACCTAATGACAACACCTTTTTCAATACTTGTCCAACATCCTCCTTATGCCAACAACACCTTTGACAGTGACAACATATCCTAACAATCTCCCATCATCTTCTTTGCCTTTGCCATCAATTACAACATATTCTAACATTCTCCCACTTTGGAATTAATGGCAACACCATAAGCAAACAAAACAACATCACCAATTATCAAGCAAAGATATGTGTACTTCTCTTCCCTTCTCTTCTTCTTTGTAGATATTACTCCCCCTATGATTGAACTTCTCCTTTGTGTACTTCTTCTCTAGTGTACTTCTCCCTTTTGTTGTTTTGGTTTTGGTCTTCTTGTCCCGTCTTGTTTTGTTTGAGGTACTCCTCCCCCTTTGACATCAATGGCAAAAATACCAAAATGCTCCCCCTGTCTCACTAATCCTGTGGACCTGTCAACTGCTTCTTCTTATGCTAAAAACTTCATGTATCTTTGATCTAATCTAAGCACCTTCCTATTTGTCCTGTGGAGAAGATTTAGTTGAATGGAGAGTGAGTGATCACTCCCAATCTCTGCCTCAAGTAGTCAAGAGGGATCTCTTGCTAAGGTAGCTAATACATGTACAACTGAGCCATAAGCAAATTCATGCCTGTTGGTCCAAGTCTCAGCTAGGATTACATAATAGTGCCTCTTCCTGGACGCATACACTTGACCTCTCTAGCAATAACAATAATCTATCCTATGCATGACAACACCATCAACTTGTCAACTGATCAACAACAAAGTACAACACTTAGAAGTGTTTATATGACAAACATAGAGGGACTGTCACCAATGCATGCTTAGACCAACAACTCAGCATATACTTTACACAACAAACTTCTAATGGCAACAGACTCACCATATTAAATTTGACTCAACATGAACATTAGCATGTAGATTATGACTCTCTCAAACATACTTTAACTAGCAATCTCCTAGTAACAATATGAATACCATACTCTAACAAAGTTCAAATAGTAGTTAATACCAATTGATAATACTTGATACCAAGTATTAACACCTTTGAGACCAATGATACCAATTGCTTAATTGATACCACTGTTACCAGTTATTGAGCAATTGTTAACTGAGTATTCTCCCCCTATGATCATGCTCTTTTCACCACAAATTTGATGTTTGATACCAATTACTAATGTAATAGTCTGGAAGCATCACAACAGTGACATCGTTCATCATATCTGCAAATTAAACTCTGATCACTCAAACAACATTAATTTGCAGCAACAACATTAGCCTTTGTCTCCCATGCTTATCTTTAAGCAGCAAACAAATGATACCAATTGAGTAATTGAGTAATCTTTTACCCAAATGATAACTTGAGTATGCTCCCCCTATGGTTATGCTCCCTCTTTGGCACTAGGATTTTGTAAACATTCTTGCACTAGACAAGGAAACTTCTACAGTAAACAGACCATCGTCTTTGTTTTGTCATTACCATCTATACTCAGACTGACAATCTGATTTGATACCAACATTAAATAAACCAAAAGAACATATTGTATGAGTCCTTTGTAATTAACCACAATACTCAACCACACCAGTCTTATTCATCTTTATAAATTAAAGAAAAACAAAAGGGACATACTTCCCTTAACCGTCAGATGCAATATTAGGCATATTTCTTTTTGCTCCTTGCATACGTCCTTTTTGGCTTCTTTTCAATGAAGAGGAACAAGGGATCTACTCCCCCTGAGAAGATTATCCCCCTTTTCTTGTTGAAAATTGGGGCAGCAATGGGACGAATTTCCTCATAGACACCAATCTACCCCAAAAGAGAATTCAAAATTGCATAAAGAAATATTGTTATTAATGTGCTTGGCATTCTCCTCATTATCATTTAATGTGGCGTAAATATATTTAATATTATTATAAGCAAGTTTGAATTTAAAGTAATTCCCTCCAAAATTAATAAGTTGGCCTGCCCAAAGGTAGTGACCCGAAGGATCAACTATAAATACCTGTCAATCTTCCCCCATTTGTCACATACATACAAACTTTTGAGGTATAAGATCTATGCAACGCGCATTGTCCCTTGCATTAATTTTGTGGTTTGTATTTACTTCTTTGTGGTTCGTTATATTCTCTGTGGTTCGTATTTACTTCTTTGTGGCTCATTATACTCTCTGTGGTTCACATATGGCTTGCATATACTCTTTATGGCTCGCATTGTAGCTTGCATATCTTTCTTTGTGGCTCGCACTATTTCTCCGAGGCTCGATTATATTCTTATGACTCGTATACTAATCCCTGTGGCTCGCATTCATAATCGTTGTGGCTCGCATGCATATCTTTGTGGATCGCAATTCTCTTTGGCTCGCATTCAAAATCTATGTGGCTCACATGCATATCTTTGTGGCTAGCATTCATAATCTCTATGGCTCGCATGCATATCTATGTGGCATTCATAATCTTTGTGTCTCATATAAGTTCTTTATGGCTCACATAAGTTTTTTGTGGCTCGTATAAGTTCTTTGTGGCTCGCATAAGTTTTTTGTGGCTCGCATTATTCTTTGTGGCTCACATTTCGTTATGACTCGCACTTATTCTCTATGGTCCGCATATGATTCTTTATGGCTTGCATACTTGTTTCTATTGTAGCTCACATCTATTCCTATGGCTCGCATATTTATCTCTATGCCTTGCATATATCTCTATGGTTCGCATATGTATCTCTATGATATATGGACAGTGACTTATGGTAATAACATCTGCTCTCTTGTCAATATTGTATGGCTATGTTGTTTGCACCTGTGACATTAATAATGACAATGATGAGGGACAATATCCATAGCAGTAATTACCTTGTATTTTGACAATATGCATATGAAAAGTATAGCAGTGTAGATTGGGATGCATGTCAATTATGGCATGGACAGTTTAGCAATGATGTTTGAGCATATGATAGTGATGTGTAATAGTAACCTTAATGACAGTGATAACACTCTTGATAACAGTGACCTTGATGATAGTGACCTTGATGGCAGTGATAACAGTATGTCTACAATACTCTCAATGATAGTAACCTCTGGCATATGGTTGTGTAACTTAGATGCATGGTTGTGTCTTTATTTGACCGTAAGATGACAATGATGTATGACTTGTCTCTATGACAGTGACATGATAGAGATATATGCTACCTATGACAATGATATGGATACAACCCTAACAGAGGTCTTATGATTCTCTTTGTATCCGCTACCATCCCATGAAACCCTTATATGATTCAGGGTTGGCCCTAGAAGGCTTAATGTATTTGTTGTAGGAATTGTGTCTTATTGTAACTATACATTGTATCTTAGCTAAACATTTGATGACTATCTAAGAAGAAGAATTGGTTGGGTTTTGCCCTAGTCTCTGACCTAAATCTTGGTGTCTCTATTGTGCATGCTTTTCTTCTATTGTTCCTAACTATTCCACTGCATTGTTGATGTTATTGTTCTCTCTACATAATAGTTAATGATGATATGATGTTATGGGGTGAATGCAATGTGAAAATGTTGAAAAAAATTTAAATGCAATTATCTACAACAAAGAACAATCCAGCCCTAAAAATTAACATTTCCTCCACACCCAGGCATGTTGGGTTTTTACTTTGTCAACACCATGAGTTGATAACCTGCGTTGATCTAGTACCCTTGCCTGACTAAATGACTTCCTGCCATAGTTTGAGCATACAAACCACTGATCATTCCTATTAGCCCCAATTAAAGCCAACCTGCAAATTGCTTGTTGCTCTTCTTTCTCACTGTCTATGTTTGATTTCTGCCATGAAGAACTAGCAAAGTTGTTGCTCCTTTTAACTGATTGGAGTCTTTGTCTGTTGTAGCTATATAATTGAGATCGACCACATGAATTCCAGGCTCTGATCTGCTAATTCTCTGTTGATAATCTTTAAAGCCAAAAACTGGTCTTTGTTGCCTCCATGCACCATTCGGCCTTCCTCTCTTATTAATATTGTAATAAATTTTGCGCAGTTGTCCATGTTGACTCTCAACATGATCCTACCTTGTTTGACTTGTTCTGGAAAGGAGGTGTATGCTTTCCAAATTTGCATGCAGTTGCATGGTGCCCAAAATTTCCACACTTGTAGCATTCAACATGATTTAGAAAAGGGGCATAAGAGTTATCTTTCTTACCAAAGCTTTTGCTCATCCAATTTCTTAGATTGGTACTCGCTCTCTTAGTGCTTTTGGGCCTTTGATAATTTTTCCTTTAAGAGGAGAAGGTTCTTTGTGCATGGTTGTTCGAATTGCTCTTAGCAACTCGAGGTTGTTGCTGAAATAGTGTGTTCCACCTAATGTTGCTGCAACTTATTTTTCTTCTCTAGACACTCAAGGCAAAGTGCCCTGCATTACCACAACAAAAACATATGAGGGATTGCATTTATTTCTAGAAGTTTGTTTGTCTCCTTGTGGCTGCGTTCTCTTCTCTGTTATTGCAGTGTTATTAGGTCTTTCTATAAAAAAGCTTATGGGTCCCTTTAATGTTGCTGCTGAGTTACTTTCACCTTCCAATATGGTCTCGACCTAAGGGGGGCTTAAACTGCTTTGAAATTTATCCAAAGCTTCAGAACTCTTTGCATGCTACTAATATTTTCACAACTGCTCTTTTAATACAATGATATCAACTTCCAATTTCTGATTTGAGGTTTTAAGCTTCTTGATCTCCTCAAAAGTTGATACGAGTTGCCTTCTTAAATATATATTTTCTTCAAGATCTTCCAACTCAATAGAGGAGCTACTAAATTCGCCACTAATGTCTATTTCACTCACAATCTGTTCAATATCTTGTTCCCTTAATGACTCTAGGGATTCTTCTGCTGATACATGAGATGTCCTATCTACCTCTCTACCAGAGGTGGACCCATTTTCTTCCTAAGGAGTATCTAAATTTGCAATTGCTATCATGCTAGTTCCTTCTTCACTACTTCTAGATGAGCAACTCTCTCTTTCATCAGAGCTTGCAATTGAGCAGCTTGAAGATAAATGGACTATTGTTCTATAATAACAACAAAACAACAACTTACTTGTAGATTACATCTTCTTTGAAACTTGTAAGTGTTGATCAATAGGATGGCCATTCTCTGCTCCTTGCAACTCATTCCATATCTCTTTGGTAGTCTCACACCAGATTACTTTCTCAATATCTAACCTGGATAATCCTCTCAAGATTTCCTCCTTGGCTTGATCAACTTCATTATCTATTAATCCACTCTCCACAGATAGCCATCCATCCAAATCAAAAGCTTGCAAGTAGATTCTCATTCTTACCTTCCAAGTTGTATAATTTAACCCATTCAAAAATGGAACTCCATCTGAGATAATCCATTCCTAGTTCTTGATGATTCCTGATCTTTCTTCTAGTTGTTAAACTGATCCTTAAGGAACCTGGTGGCTCTGATACCAATTGTTACAAACAATGGAAACCAACACACTACTGAGGGGGGGGGTGAATCAGTAGCGTGACCAAATTATACAACTCTTGACAATTTACACTTTTTAATCACTTTAGCAATCATTCATGTAATTAGCATCATAAATCAATCATGAAAAACACAACATCATAACCATTATCATACACGTGCAACATATATATAAGAAATCAATCTTCTTTTTATTTTTTTGGAAAATACAATCTTCAACTTGTTATTACATCATTGCCCCACAAGCTTCCACTTGTAGGTTTATCAGTCACTACTAAAAGGAACTTCTATCCTTGCTCATTTATCAATTTTCACTGAAAAGGACTATTGTTGCCCCTGCTTGCTTATCAGCTACTATTGAAAGGGACTATTGCCCCTAATCATTTATTAGTTTTCACTAAAAGGGACTACTACCACTGGAATACAAGCTACCACTTGCTAGCCATGTTGATCCATCTTTCATCCATTTTCAAACTCAGATCAAAAGGCCACTTCCTTTCATAAACAGATAAATTTATCCTACAAACACCATAAAAGCACCTTCAGCAATCTCTGATTACCATAAAATCTCCTCCAGCAATCTCTGATCAATGATACAAACCACCAAACATACCAGCGACGTCAATACTTAGCAATTACTAATTTTCACCATAAAAGCATCATTACTGAATACACCAAACACTATTCACCAATTCATTATCTGCCTTCTCAAACACATTTCAGACACCAAACCTGATCTTTGATTCACCCCTTACGCATACTAATATTATGCATCTCATTGCACCAACAACCCCTTTCCATAACTAGCGATCTGCGGTAAATCTGATGCGAAAGGTATAGGGTTTTAAGGATCGATCTCAGATCCAGAGCCAGAACACTGGCAAGAAGCCTAGATCGCCTCCAAGATCTGAGGCAACAAGGTCTCAAACTGGCGCAAAAGGTTGGACGGCCGGGGGCCCCTGGAGCCCCCACTTTCAAGCAAGTCATTATAGACAAAGGCAAGAAGATGGCTGAAGGTTCGAAGATCCCGGGCTCCTCAGCAACCAGAAATCGTGCCGGCCATCATGAGCTGCTCTCAGGTGGCCTTACGGAAGAAACGGTGGAATGATCGGCCAGAAAAGGGGGAATCAGCGTCGATCAACCCTCGCAAGAGGTAGATCCACTAAGAAAAGCAGCAGATCTGAATGATAATGCCCACCAAGACGCTCATCTTGGTCGATCTGGAGATTCTGGAGGAAATGGTGCACAACCAAAATTTCAAGGGCGATGCAAACCAAAGGCTCTCGATAGCCTAAGGGTCAACATCACTGACCCAGATCTGCAAGAATACCGGGATCACATGTCGATCTATGCGGTGATATGCAAATTCATGGGGTTCTGGCCCAGTGAAAAGGCTCTCTGTCAATGGATTAAGCAAGTCTGGAAACCGCGAGGGGACGTACAACTTCACCTAGGAGCCAAGGGTTTCTTCACTGTTGTTTTCACCAATCTGGACGATAAGGACCGGATCTTTGAAGGAGGCCCCTACTTTTATGCTTCTGCGGGCCTCTATATGCGGCCGTGGAAGCCTAACTTCGCACCCGAGCAGGAGACCTTCACTCAAGTGCCAGTCTGGATCCGACTCTTCTCCCTGCCAATTGACTACTGGAGGCCAGCAGCGCTGGAGCAAATCGGCAACACTCTGGGCACTTTTGTCCGTGCTTCTGAAGCCACTCTTCAAAAAAGGTACACAACTTATGCTCGCATCTGTGTTGAAATGGATGTCTCTGGACCTTTGCACGAAGGACTTTGGTTAGATTACAGAGATGAAACCTACTTTCAAACTATTGACTATGAGCAAATACCATTCAGATGCCGGAAATGCCATGAGCATGGGCATTTAATTAGAGAATGCCCTCAAAACAAAACAGAGGAAAACCCCAAAGGGAAATCCTCCTCGACCTCGGATGGATTCATTCGACCCACAGGTAGACACAGAGCCAATCGCAGAAATCCTCCTAAAACAGCAGATCCAAACACTGGCACAACAAATCCCTTTGAAATACTGGGCGAGGATTCTCAAAAGGATAAGGTAGAACAAACTCCAGCAGCAAAGCTGATAGCGAAGACAAATGATCAGACTACAGAAGCCTTCGAATCGGGGGCTCTCAACACAGTAAACTCAGAAGACAAAAACCAGGAAGGGGATGAGGACATGGCCCTCAGTGAACAGGGCACGGAAGACCTAGAATTGGATGAGCTTTTGGAACAAGAAGGGCTAGATCTTAATTCAATAGTGGAACAATGGAAACAGAAAGGGCTAGACAAAATACCAGAAGAGGAAATTAACAGGGTCAACCATCTGTTCTTAGCCAGACAGGATGCAGTATCTAAAGGAATGAAACGAGGTCGTGACGCTACCAAGGGCTTGGGCATCAAATCACAAACCCTACACCACACGCAAGCCAGCAGCCAGCACAAGAAAAAACGAGGAAGAAGATCAGACAAAGATGCTCTCCTCGAATTGGGTCAAATGTTGATAAACTTGGGAAAGATGAAAACCCTTGAGGCTTTCTCCTTCTCCTCCTAAACCTCGTTAACTATGAAAGTCCTCTCATGGAATGCAAGAGGACTGGGAAGCCTCAAGAAACAGAGGCTCCTGAAAAAGAAAATAACACAAGAAAAACCGGATATGGTCTTCCTCCAGGAAACTAAGTGCACAATTCAGAAACAAGGCGAGATAACTAAGCATTTGGGCAGACATCTCGAGCATCTAGCTGTGGAAGGAACAGGCATGAGCGGAGGCTTAGCCACCCTCTGGAATCCGAATGTCTTCCATCTCATTAACGCTGAGGCCTCAAAGCACTTCCTAGCCCTGCAAATGCAAATTATCGGGGAAAAAGGCTCCTCCTTATTTGTCAATATCTACAGCCCTCAACATCTGGAAGATAAAAATCTGTTGCTCCGTCAATTGACCAGCCTGCATCACAGGCACAACACCTCTCAGGCCATGTATGGTGGGGACTTCAATATGATAACCTCTCTCGAGGAAAAGAAGGGGGGCACCAGGGCTCTCAGCAATGACGCCCGGGCCTTTAATGCCTTTATTCAAGAAATAAGTGTGGTAGACATAAGACCTAGCAATGGTTTGTTCACTTGGACCAACAGACAAGGAGGAGACAGGCTTATAGCTTCCCGATTGGATCGTTTTCTAGTCTCTGAAAGCCTTCTCCTTGAAGGGAACATTATGAGTTCTGAAATCCTCCCTTCCGGGGGATCAGACCACTGGCCCATTTCTCTGCAACTGTCGATTTCGGGCACCCCTAAGAACAGGCCTTTCCGCTTCGAAAGATTTTGGCTCACCCATAAAGATTTTCTCAGCCATATCAAAACTTGGTGGAAGACACCTCTGCCTGTAGAGGGTACAAAAATGTTCAATTTACAAGCACGGCTCAAGTTTATTAAAGCACAACTAAAAACTTGGAATCGAGAGGTCTTTGGAGATATCTTTGCAGACAAACGCCATCTGGAGCAGCAACTGGAAGAGATCCATAATAGGTGGATTCAGGGCAATACATCACAAGAATCCATCGAGATGGAAAAGCAGCTCATGAAGAAATGGAATGAAAGGTGCGAACAGGAAGAAATATTATGGAAGCAAAAGTCGCGCAATCAATGGCTGAAGGAGGGAGAAAGGAACACTAAGTTTTTCCACAGGTCTGCTATTGACTATAGATGCAGCAACAGAATCACTAGATTACAAGGAGAGCATGGAGAGGTTCTCAGCTCACACCAGGACATCGCCAATCAACTTCGCAGACATTTTCAGTTCATTGCCACTGAACCAGATGGCGATCGAAGGGAGGCCATTGCCAAGGTAACCTCAACCATACCCAAACTCATCTCCGATGAGCAAAATAGTGCCCTGGAACGACCGGTCTCTCTCCAGGAGGTGGAAGTGGCAGTCAGAGAAATGGCCAACGGGAAGGCCCCAGGGCCGGATGGCTTCACTGTGGATTTCTTCAAAGCTTGCTGGGATATTGTGAAAGAAGACATATGGGAAGTGGTGGAAGATTCAAGAACATCTTCTTCCATCTTAAAGTCACTGAACTCCACTTTTATTGCTTTAATCCCCAAGGAAAGAGATGCTTGCACTCCGTCCAAATTCAAGCCCATTGCCCTTTGCAATGTGGTTTATAAGATCATTTCGAAAGTCATAGCTAATAGACTAAAACCTATTTTACCTCAAATCATATCAGAGGAACAATCAGGTTACGTGGAAGGACGACAGATCATGGATAACGTTCTGTTAGCCCACGAAATGATTCACACGCTGCAGACACTAAGAAAGGCAGGTATGATAATTCAATTGGACCTCTCAAAAGCATATGACAAAGTAAGTTGGGCCTATCTCGAGGCTGTCCTCAAAGCTTTTGGCTTCAGCCCCAGATGGATAACTTGGATCTCAGCTCTGATCAAAACGCCTAACCATTCGATTCTAATTAATGGAGCCCCCACTCAACCTTTCCACCCAACCAGGGGTATAAGGCAGGGGGACCCTATCTCCCCTTTCCTTTTTGTTATTCTTATGGAAGGGTTCAGCCGTCTCATTAAATCAGCTCAGGAGAACAATCTGATAAAGGGCTTGCAGCCATTAACCAACTTTCCGGCCACCACGCACCAACAGTTCGTGGACGACACGATGTTACATGGCACGCCCACTGTAAAAGAAGCAAAAGGCTTTAAGAAGATTCTCACCTTGTTCAGTCAGGCATCTGGAATGGATTTCAACTTTGACAAATCCTCGGTCTTCTTTTTCAACACCCATCTGGCGGTTCAAAGACATTTAACTAAGGTCCTCGGTTTCAAGCGAAGCACTCTTCCTTCCAAATATTTAGGGATTCCCCTCACAGACAAGCCATGGCATAAGTCTCACTGGGAGAAGCTAATTACCAGGCTTGCTGACAAATGCAACCACTGGACCAATAGGGTCCTCAATCTGGCAGGGCATATGGTAATGACCAAAGCAGTTCTCCAAGCTATTCCTCACTACATGCTATCGATTCTCCCAACCCCGCAAGGGGTCCTTCAGAAAATTAGAATCATCCAGCGAAACTTCCTCTGGTCGGGCAACTCTGGCAAGCAAAAATGGGCACTTGCGGCTTGGGACAAACTATGCAGGCCCAAGATCTTCAGAGGGATAGGGCTGCAGGACCCTGGAACTACCAACAAGGCCAATGGCGCCAAGTTATGGTGGAGATGGTTAACAGAGCCACATACTCCGTGGGCCAAATTGTGGAAATCTAGGTATGCAGGTCATTGGCAGCAAGAAGAGCTAATCCGAATAACCGATGTCCCGATGGGCTCCCCCATATGGAACTTGGCTCGAGCCAGTCGACACATAATTCAGGACCACTGCTTTTGGGAAATAAGAAACGGGCAGTCGGCTCTCTTCTGGGAAGACGCTTGGCAACAGCTCCCGATACTGGAGGGCCCCAATCTTCAGCCTTTGCAGCGATGGTATCAGGAAAAAGGGAAAATAAAAGTCCATCATTACTGGGCTCAAAGCAGTGAACCTCAGCAATGGAGAAGCTAGAATCCAACTCCCCCTCCCTCTGATGAACTACTGCAAAATCTAAACAACACACTCAGTGCCACCCTCAGGCAAAGAGTCATCAGGGAAATGCACGGTCCAGACATACTCCGCTGGGGCATGCTCTCTGGAGGCTCTTTCAACTTGAAAGAAGCCAGGCACTACTTGGACAACAGAGAGGAGCGGGACAAAGTGGATTGGTATGGAAATGTCTGGGCCGGAAGTCTGTGGCCCAAAATTAAAATGTTCTTATGGCTTATACAAAACAGAAAAGTCCTAACATGGGAAAATCTCACCAAAAGAGGGTTTACAGGGCCCTCCCTTTGCCCATTATGCGAGCAACAGGAGGAAACCACTAATCATCTCTTCAACAGCTGTGACTGGACAAACAAGCTGTGGGACTGGCTTCAAGATATCTTCCGACAGTCAGACAGACAACACAATTCAATCCAAGACACCATAACCAAATGGCGAGCACAATACTCTAACAGCGCTATGGTAAATACACTATGGACGAACAGTCCCGGATTCTTAATATGGAATGTATGGAAAGAGAGAAATAATCGCATTTTCCAAAAGTGCAGCATTCAGCAACTCGATGATTTAAAAATAGTCATCATGCAGGGGCTCACGGAAACAACCCGTACCTGGTGTAAAGAGGAAAAGGTTGAAACGATTTCTCCCAATGACAGAAGAATTCTGGGCATCTTCGGGCTCATCGATTCAGCGGAACAACTCCTGAAGAAAACTGCGCTCCGACCAATTCCTTCTCCAGTTATCTGGCAGTGTCCGCCCCATGGCTTCTGCAAGTTGAACTTCGACGGGGCAGCGAAAGGAAACCCAGGCCCAGCTGGGGCAGGTGGCGTTCTACGTGATGAAACGGGCAGCATCATTCATATCCTAAGCAGAAATTTGGGTGAAACCACAAACAACGACGTTGTATTCACAGCTTTAAAACAGGGTCTCCGACTCCTAGTTCAGCTTGGCAAAGGGAAAGTTATCGTGGAAGGCGATTCTCAATTGGCCATAACCACAGTAAAGAAAATCCAGCACGGGACGCAGCCCAACAAGGCAATCAAGCACTAGAGGTTAGCTGCGGTCACGGAGAGGATTGCACAGCATCTGTCATTTCTCAACGGAATAATACTGCAGTCTGTGCGAAGGCAAGCAAACTCGCTTGCGGACCACCTTGCTAACTATGTGGTTGACAACCCGACTATTGCCTGGGACACGTGTTGGCATGATCTCACGAATGACCAACTTCGGGATCAATGCAACGCAATCTCAAGGAAAGACTTGAATGCAGGTGATTCCGTAGGACGGACGGCAGGTTAGCCGTCATCAGAAAATCAGGCTTAACGATATGGTGATTGTGCACGTCAGGCGGCACACGCAGGAGCGTTTAACGAGAAACCATCAGGATCAGCCTTCCGTAATAAGAAGGAATTATGGTAGAGGAAAGAGCTCCACCAAGCGCATTAAGCACCGGATGCCAGCGTGTGAAGGATTAGATAGCAGGACGGAAATCCTCGGCCACTCACCCAGCTTTGGCGGCAGTACAATTCGGCAACTTGCCTTGCATTATGGCCTTAAATGGCTTCTCTGCAGCACGCTTCAACCCAACTCCAATCTCTTTATTAGTTCCTCCATTCGGCCTTTCTGTCTCATTCTCGCTTTGATTAATCGACCTGCAAGACCTTCATCTAATTTAGCTCTCTGCTTACGAAAAGTGATCGCTGCAAGCACTGACCCAAGCGCCATGGCGGTTTTGAATCTGCGAAGCATCAAAGCATCACAAGCTCTCAAAAGGGCCAAGGACTGTTATGAGGCTTCAGTTTCTAAACGCAGCAAGCAGACAATCAAGGTGTTGGAGGAAGAAGTGGAACTGGCTCGAACACAGACGGATGATACCAACATCAGCGAGGAAGTTGACTGGCTCGTGGATCCTGGAACTCCCTCCACACGCCAAACCAAATTTCTTCAAACCCAAGTCGTCGCTTGGCAAGTGAAAACGATGCTGGCTAAAGCCTTAGCCATGCAGGGGGCAGCAGTGAAGGAGACGTTTGCGGCGACCTCCATGGCGTCGGCTCGAAACACCGCCCGCCTCGACAAACTGGAAGTTCCATTCAACTCGCTGACCGAGGAACTGCACCAGCATGGCAAGGCCCTGGAAAAGTTCGTCCGCCGCTTCAAAATCTACCTCCGCCACATTCTCCATGTGTCCATCGAGCTTCCTTCGGACGATTCGCAGGCCACCGTGATCAGAAGATTCAAGCCACGGGCTCCTGCCACTGGCGGTGAGGGCGCGACTCAGGTCGAAGGGGGACACTCTGGTGCCTCCACTCCCACTATCTAACAGCTCAGCGATTCCTGTGGTTTTCTGTCAACTGGTCAATTTCTTTATCGTCTCTTATGTCGTACTACAGTTAATTTTCGGCTTGTAAAAGGCCACTATGGCCTTCAGTACTGTTTTGGTCTAGTTTTGCAGTCATAGGGTAACCCTGCGTGGCAGCCCTGAAGTTTTGTTTAAAGGACTAAGATGGTCACAATTCTAGCTACTGTTCAGCTCTGTTAAACTCAGTCCTTTGTAAGATCGAAACGAAGCAGGCCTCTCCACTGTCCAAGCCATAAGTCTTCGAGCATCCAAGCTGTATTCTCTGTTCATATTATAATATAATGATCCGTACTTACTTACAAAACAAAAAAAAAAACAACCCCTTTCCATCTGGGTTGTTCGATTTTGCTTATAAAGGATTTTGGACTGATATTTTTAGATTAAATCTTTAGTTATCTTCAACCCTTCATCATGCAAAAATATTTATTTTTACCTTTGTCCTGCTTCAAACACTTCTGAATGTGCTCTTTAAGTCTTGAATCACTTCTTACCTATCACTGCAAGAAAATTTGAGTTAAAACAGCTCAATTTGTTGTTCTAGAAGTTTTATCAGGCATTAGCTGAGACTTCCTAATTTTGGCACATCACCAAATTTAGCTGATATACTAAATTTTCTTCCAAATTATAGATGTCAGCAAATACTACTGTCAACTTCATCATGCCTCTTTTATATGACTTTTAGCGCCGCAGTTTGGTGGATAAACACCCAAATATGCCAAAATTACGTTGTCGACTCGTTCATACGTTAGCCTTTAAAGAAAGGCCAAAGTGCTTTACATTGCCAAACATTACTCCATCGGGCCCTAAGTGATTATTTATTTTTTAATCCTCCGCGCCCTCAGTAACACATTGCATACAAACAGGTCCTGGTGCTCGCGCTTTAGCCCTCGACTTAATCTCCTCGACGCAATTTTATCAATACCTCCAGGAATGCCCGTTTAGGGTTACGTGTCAAGTGAGATGGTCGCTTTCCTCGTGCGCTATTCTCATTAGTCCTTTGTTGCCTCTTTGTCTATCACGGATGTCCTGGAGCCTCGTCAACCTCTAGCTTCCTCCTTTGTGCCTTTTATTTTCTTTCTGGGTGGCGCCTCTAAGGCGACATGTCCCAGGTGTCTTTTTATTGGTTCTTGGCTTTGCTCCGTACGCTACTGGGTACCTCCACCTGTCCCCGAGCTGAATCAACCCGACGAAACCTCCCCTGTGCTAACTTGAAAACTTCATGGGTCCCGGGACTGGGATGATGCGTCCCTATGGAACCACTCATGCGAATTTGGACCAATCAACGACCAACCAGGGTGACTTGTGCTCCCACACTGTCTGCCACCTTGTCTTGGGTCCCAGTCAACCCGAAGAGACCTCACCTATGCATTTTATTTTCCTCCCAAGGTTGTCCTTCTAGGATGACGTCAAGCTCACATCATTATCGCCATGTGGTGCCTTCTATGTGGTCACACGTGTCACCCATATTTGGCCCATTTAGCTACCTGAAAGTGCCAAAAATGCATTCCACGTGTCACCTAGTTCATACTACCATGTCACCTATGTTGACGTCATCATGCCATTGTGTCTGCCATGCTATCACCACAAGCCAATAGAAAACTACCACGCGTCTTCCAAGTTGTCAAGAGTATGGAGGCAAAAAGGGGTCCCGAGCCTTTGTTTTTCAACGAATTTCTTCGTTAAAAAATTATAACATAAAACCATCGGGTTCAAGTCCTTTCACTGCTCATTGCATCACGCTTCTCGACCCTTCATCATCTTGGGCATCTCCTCCAAGTGCTCCTTTGGTTCCTCCAAGGAAGGTCTCCCAAAGTGAGCTATCCTGTGGAGACTTCCCACTTTAAAAACTCTGCCAATCGTCGCGCTTTCCCATTACTGAGTCTTCCAGGGCTAACGTCATCCTGAGCCTCAACTCTTAAAAGCCTTTTGAATCATTCAGGGAACCAACTACCAGGATTACTTGTAATGGGCTCCACCTTTGACCAATGAACTCTGCTTTTGTCATTGCGTTGTTAGGCCATATCCTCCCGGCACTCCTGGAAGCCTGAATGGGTCCCACAAGGTCAGGGGTCAGGGAACAGTGCAATATCTCTGATGCATACCTGCATCAACACCTGAAGGCCCGACCTCCAACTAGGCTGAAGGCCTAAGTTCCAACCTTCGCCAAATACACCGTTGAGTTTGGCAAAAGCGCCAAACTGTCACAACCTTGACCCTTCTACCAACTTTAACTTTGCAACTTTTGACTTTGGGGTTCTTACCTTTGACTAGCAACAACTTATGATCAAGGAGGCCATTTTCGGAATTTTATAAACCATTGGAAAGCTCTTTCAGAGCTTTATCCATCCAAGTGGGTCCCAAGTACACTTGAGATGCTCTGTTAAACTGAAAATGTCTTCAAAGTCTCTGCACCTTGAAAATTCTTTGCCTTTTCCATACATGTGTTGATATTCATTCCTCTTGCAATATTCTCTGCTTTTGCCATCACCTTTGATCTAGATACAACACCATTAACACTTGCGACATCAATGACCTAATGACAACACCTTTGTCAATACTTGTCCAACATCCTCCTTATGCCAACAACACCTTTGACAGTGACAACATATCCTAACAATAACCCATCATCTTCTTTGCATTTGCAATCAATGACAACATATTCTAACAATCTTGTGTGGAGATGTTTTCATGGGATTTAAATAAGTGTTTCTTTGGAGAGTTTGGTAAGTTTCATGCTTTATCTTTTATATTTTGCGTAATATATTTGCCTAGTAGGGTTTCTATTTTTGTGCCATGATTAAATGTTAAATCTATATTGAAATCTTGCTCCATTATAGCATGCAAAATTATTCTCTTTGAAACCTATAAGGAAAATTTGAATGTGCATTCCTTATATTTAAATTCTCCCCTTTGAAGGAAAATAGTTAGGGTTTTAAAAGTGGATACCCTCGTCATCCCCCTACTCCATCAAAATTGTGATCATTGAACTTAGCCCTATAAGGCTCCATTAAGCCCATTTAGGATAAGGTACTAATCATAAGTTGTGTTGATCATTCTCTAAATCAATTAAATTTCCTCTTCTTTACCTTGTTCCTTGATGTCTAGGGTTAGCAAGTAGGGTTTGCATGTGGAAAATTGCATAAAAGTGAAATTTGGTTTCTTATTTATGGTTCATTAAGTAGAAATTGTGTCAATAAATAATATGAAAAAAAATTCTAGCATTGTTGCATGGTAAAACCTTTCTTTTTAGGGCTGACATCATTCTTATTTGTTGTTTATGCATGTTTTCAACCATACATTTCCATTAAATAACCTTAAACCTAGGTGTTTATTTGAAGGCCTTACTCGCTTTGGTTGATTATCCATTGAAAGGCCTTTTCTTTGGCTATTATATGACATCATACACCCTATGATTGAAAACTAGTAAAACCCTAACTTATAACAGCCATCTATTTGGTCTAGAAATAGAGTACTTAACTTTGGCATAGAACATCTAAGCCTTCTAGGATTCGTCAGTACTTTATCCCATCTTATAGACCTCATATCCTTCATCTTGAGCCATAGTGATTGAATATCCCTTTAGGTGATTTAGGGAAGCCTCCCTTGTGGTCAAATACCACTAAAGAGCAGGAGACAGGTTGTTGAGGTGACAATGGCAACCATTTCTCTTGTTGCCATTAGGTCTAGTTTTGCCTAGAGGGGCTTTGCACTAGACCTACTAGATTTTGCTGCAACATCACCCAGGTCCCACACTCTCCAACCTCCTATTAGGTCGAATCTTATTCAACGAATTACCTCCTTCTTTACGGGACTCCCATTAGCTAGCAGCACTAAGATATAAGTTAATGACAGCATTGCTTCTAGCTCTAGATCATTGTGGACCTAAGGGACCATTCTCCCTCCCTAAAGACCTCAAAGACATCGCTAGACCATATCACTTACCAGCAGGAAAATCGAATCACCTAGACATCAATAATGAGTTATAACGACCAGAGAACAGTGCAAGAGAGTGTCTAGACCTTCACCTAACGCTTCTTCAAGCCATCATCCCATCTTGAGTTTTCTTCATTCGGCCTCGAATGTTAGGAGAGATAGATTTAGTGGATCATGACCCAATCCCTAGACCCTTTCCCTCTGCACATCTCCCTCCCATAGCGGCTTCCAGCACTTGGATCTGAGGGTTTTCTCATGTTTTTGCATATCAACTTCATGTTTCTCCTTAACTTCTTTCTCTTTATATAAGATACTTCTTAGTACTCCTACCTTCTATTTACATCATTGCAATCAACAATCCCAATGACCTACTTTTGTGGTCATTTGTTGCACATTAATATAATTATCCTATCTCTCCACTTCAATGGAACAAAATCTCAAACTAATATCAAAATAAGGGAATGAATTTGAGGATGTAACAAAATATAGGCAGCTTGTAAGAAGTATTATCTACCTTACTACTTTCAAATTCAAACTTTGATGGGGACAAGGAGAATGAAGTGCCTACTTCAAAATACATCATGGGTATTGGATCAAATTCCACTATAGAGGTAAAGTATATGGCTACTACAAAGGCAAAAAAGGAAATTGTGTGGCTCAGGAAGATACTAGAGGATTTGTCAGAGAAATAGTGTAGAATTATAATCTGTTAATATGAACAATCTGAAAACACTTTTCTTTTCACATAGACTCAGAATTTCTCTACCAAATAGTAGCGCAATAAAACAGAAATAAAAGAAACAATTTCACAGAATAATCAACACATTTTTTCTAGGGAACCCATTAGGAAAACCCTCGCTTGCTTCAAAATTTTACTGAGGAAAACTGAGCAATAGATCTCATACAAATACAAGCTTGTTTCAATCTGAAAATAAAATGATTCTCCTGCCTATTCTAGAACTGAAACCCCTACTTGATCCTTGATCTTCTTCCTCCTTGTATGCGCACTAGAACTCTATTTTCCTTACACAATTCCTTAGAAAATAGCCTCTTATTTCCTAGTGTAGCCCGAGATCCTATTATATAGGCAATTTCCCTACTTCTATGCGCACTCCAAGAGGAAATTGCTCTCAACAATAACTTGCACAAGAAAAATCCTTGGCACCTTTCTTCACAAGCTCCCACAAAAATTATGATTCAATTATGTGCCTTCGATCTCCTTATAAGCTCTTCGATTAGGCTATTGTTAGTGAGTTTCTAAATTAGGAAGTCGAACTGGAGCTTTTCTAGTTAACAAAAGTCAACACAACTAGTTAACTGGATCCTCCTAAAATTTAGGAGGCAAACTCCACAAATTCATTCAATTCCCAAACCAACTTGCACTAGAAGATAATTACCTCAGTCTTCTACAAACTCACACTAGTCAAACTGCTTCTTGAACTCGTCCACATCATAGGACCTCATGCATGATTAAGAAGATCATAAAATCAATAACTTGAATTAAGGCACAAATCAAGGAATCCATTCCTACGCTACTTTTCAACACTTCCTCTTAGCGAGGAAGGGATTATGTACAACTCCCAACTTTTCTTTGTGATGAACAAAATTGCTTCTTGTCAATACCTTGGTCAAGATGTTTGTTGCCTACTCCCTGTTGGAATGTATGGTAGCTTCACCAACCCCTTTTGCAGGCAATCTCTAAGATGGTGATACCTGATCTCGATATGCTTTGAGCGATCATGAAGCATTGGGTTTTCAGAGAACTTAATGCAACTTTGATTATCGCGATGTATCATGGTAGGCTCCATCCTTTGTCTAAAAAGTCCCACAAGCAACTTCCTCGTCCAAACAGCCTTGCAAGCCACCTGACTAGCAAACATGTATTCGGCCTCTGCTGAACTGAGTGCAACTGATCTCTGCTTCTTATTGTACCAAGAAACAATTGTTAACCCAATGTTGAAGATGCCACTTGAAGTACTCTTCCTGTCTATGGAGCTCCCTACCCAATCTACATTTGTGAAGCCCTCAAACCTCACTCCATCAACCTATTTGTACCACAATCCATAATCCGATGTGCCTATGAGGTATCTCAACACATGTTTTGCAACAACCCAATGCACTCTAGTTGATTCCATCATGAACTGACTCAGCTAGTTGACGCAAAACAAATATCAAGCCTTGTGTTGACAAAGTACATCAATAACCAAATAAGTTTCCTGTATAATGTAGAATCCACTCGCTCTCCTCTGCTAGCATCCACCTTCCTCCAATTTGTGACTAGCATCAACCTTCCTCCAATTTGTGACTAGCATTCACCTTCCTCCAATTTGTGACTAGCAACCACCTTCCTCCTTGCAATCCTGGATCAAACTCTCATCTCCAGTTAGTATAAGATCATCGACATAGAGAACTAGAATGAGCAGAAGCCCTCCAACCATAATGTAGTACAGGTTGGCATCCGCCTCACTATTGGTGAAGCCCAATCCCCGAAGGTAGTTTTCAATCCAAGTGTAACATGCTCTCGGAGCCTGCTTGAGCCCATAGAGAGCTCTCTTCATCCTGCACACATGTGTGTCTCTGTTGAACTTCTCAAACCCCTCTAGCTGCTCCATATAGATCTCCTCCTTGACCACTCCACTGAGGAATGTTGTCTTCGCGTCCATCTGGTGGATATTCCACCCCATCTGTGTTGCAAGTGCCAGAATAGTCCTGATAGATAAATATTGTGCTACTAGGGCAAAAGTCTCCTCATATTATATGCCCTGAATCTTTGAGAAAAACTTGGCTGCAAACCTAGTCTTATACTTCTCCACACTCCCATATGCTCCATGCTTCACCTTGTACACCCATCTGGACCCAACAACTGATTTCCTCTTAGGTAATGGAATAATCTCCCAGACATCATTCTTCATGATAGAGGCATATTCCTCCCACCATGGAATCCTGCCAAACCTTCTGCGAAGCTGCCACCTTATAAGAAGAAGGCTCAATGTCCACGAACTCTATCATCAATGCCATATAACTTGTGTACCTTTGTGGTTGTTTACTCTGCCTAATCATGGTGCTAGGAGCCTCAACCTGCTCCTAAGCATCCTGAATCAACCTCTCGGCCCACTTAGTTATTTCCTCCCTGTGGTGGGTGGCTCTGGCTGATCCGTCTGCTCTCGGCCTAGTTTCTCCTCCTCATCCTATTGCAAATTCTATTGTGCTACCCTCTTGCCACTAGACTATGGTTGTGGCTTACTCTAGGGTGTTGGTTGTGTCTCTCATTTGGGAGTGAGTAACTCCTCCTCAGGTACTTCAATCTGCTCATGCTCTAAGGAAACTCTCAGAGCCTGATCCTCCTGGAATCTCATATCTCACCTGAGAATTGTCTTCCTAAGTCCTGGAAGATACGCCCTCTATGCCTATAATGTCTCACTATACCACACAAAGATAACCTTCTTTGTTGTGGCATCCAACATCTTCCTGTTATCTTTGGACACATGACAGTAGACCTTTGTGCCAAAGATATGGAAGTGTGAAACATCGGGCTTCTTTCCTGTGAAAGCCTCCTCTGGAGTAGCTCGTCCAAGCACCATGTGTGGACTACTATTCTGCATAAATACAGCAATGTTGCATGCTTCTGCCCACAAGAACCTAGGCATATCTTGATCATGCAACATAGCCCTAGCTGCTCCAACAATGCTCCTGTTCTTCCTCTCAGCCACCCCATTCTGTTGAGGTTTATGAGGTGTTATCAACACTCTCCTAATACCTTCTTTTGCACAAAACTCCTTGAATGCATTGGAGATATATTCTCCGCCATTGTCACTTCTCATTCCGTTGATATTCTTCCCAGTTTTCTTATCTACCAAGGCCTTAAACTCCATGACCTATCTAAGACCTCATCGTTCTTTTTCATAAAATAAATCCAAGTTTTCCGAGAAAAATCATCAATGAAAGTAACATAATACTTGTCTCATCAAATGATGAAGAAGAAAAGGGCCCGCACACATCTGAATGCACCAACTCCAAAATCCCTTTGGCTTTGTTATCCTGACCACGGAAAGAAGACTTGGCATACTTGTCAAGCGTGCATCCCTTGCACACTCCACTCTTGTTAAGGCCTCCTGCTGGTAATCTTGTGGCAATCTGTTGAAGAATCTTCAACGCCCCATGATGCAAGTGTCCCATGCGCTTGTGCCAAAGTTCACCAACATCTACACATCCTTCCTTGATACTCAAGGTTGTCTCTACCTGCAACTTGTAGATATTCTTCACCCTCACACCTATTTGCTTCACTTCCCCTGAAGCTAGATGCTTGAGGTAAGCCTTACCTCTGTTGAAGGTGATATCATATCCTTTATCCTCAAGAATAGCTACCAAAACGAGGTTCTTCTTCAACCCTAGAACATAAAGAACATTAGTGAGATGGGGAGGGCTCCCAGACTCCCTCTCAAAGTTGACAGTACCCACTCCCTTAGGATCGTACTTGCCCTCATCTCACGGATCAATCTGAAACTGCATGCTCTTCTCCTTTATCTGGCTAAAGTACTCCTTGATCCTGGTCATATGGAAAGAGGCTCCTGATCAATATACCATGTACTACTCCCTATTGAGCTTTAAATGCAAGCTATCAATGAGAAATCCTTCTCAAACTAAGAGGCAAACTCATCTACCTCAGGTGATGCAGCTACATGCTCCTCATTTGACCCCTTCTTCTTCCAGTTAAGACAATTAAAAGCATAGTGTCCAAAAACATGGCAATGGAAGCATTCGATCTCACATAGATCCGTCTTCTTCTTGTTACCCTTCTGATTGTTCTCGCTCCTCTCACTGCCTTTCTTGTCTTTGGATATACCTGCAAGAGTAAGAATTTCCTCCTCCTTCTCAACCTTGGAACCCTTTCCACTGATGCTAGAAGTCTAATTAATCTGGAGCCTTAGCTCCTCCTGAGTGAAGTCGCTCCATAGGCATTCCCAATCCGGCAACTCCTCTCATCCAATAATACTTTGAACAAAGGTAGGCCAATCTTTGGTAAACCCATTCAGAGCCACATGCACTAGCTCTCTATCCATAGGATTTTCTCCAACAGCTTCTAGCTCATCACGGACTTCCTGAATTCTAGTGAGATAGGCAATTACACTCACACCCTTCTGCATCTTGATTGTCCTTAGCTTCTCTTTAAGGACCATCATCCGATTCTCGGAAGAATTCAGGTAGAGATGGACTAAGGCATCCCACATTTCCCTAGTTGTATCTTTGGCTGCAACATGTGAGACTACATGATCTCGAAGTCCATCAAGGATCATCCTCTTGGTCTTGGCCATCTGCTTTGGAAAAGTCGTAACTCTTTTGGATTTGAACGTTCTGCAACACCTTTCTCTGCATAATCCTTCAGTCCAAACTCATCCAACAAGAACATTATCCAGACTTTCCAAACACCAAAATTCGAGGCGCCATCAAGTTTATCTAACTCTCTCAATCCTACTCCAGCGTGTGTCATTTTGGTTACTTACAAAGCCCACCTACACCTGCCTACTAACAGTCTTATATTCCTTCATAAGAGGTTGTACTTAGGGCCTGATTCACTACTCCACTTAGGTTGCCACTTCTTCCTTAAAGGAATCAATCACTAGGCAACGTCAAGTCAACCCTTCTTATAGTTGTCAATGTACTTCTCAACAACTAATCTAGGGCTACAAAGACACCTTACTGTTGCACTCCAACAGACCTTCAAGATGCCCTTCAACTTCTGTTCAAACTTAACTTTCTATCCACTAGCCAACATCAACATAAGAAGAGCAAAATACCTCTGCTATCTACTCGGACCTGTGCTTTACTTTTGTGGAACTCGGCCTTGGTTAGTGTTGTTGTAGCAGCTATTACAGCCCTATTTCTGGGTCCATATCACCTCACAATCACTGCAGCCTAGAACAAGGATAAACTCCTTCATCCAGCTCCCAACTGAAGTTTCGAACACCTGTAGTAATCATAGAGAATTGCGGCCCAAATTCATGGAGAAATTTGCCACTAAAAAAACTCACACAAACAGTCCCAAAACTTATTCCAGATCTCAGTTCGTTCCTCTCCTTGAATCTGTCCAAACAATCACAAGAAATAGCCCAAAACAAGTCTCCTCCTCTTCATTGAGCTTCAAGGTCTGCAGCCTAATCAGATGCTCTTCTTATGACAAATTGCACACAGGCGATCTTAAATTTGTTCCAGTCTTTGATACCATGTAGAATTTCCTTGAAATTTTGATCTGCTAATATGAACAATCTGAAAACAATTTTTCTTTTCACATAGACTCAGAATTTCTCTACCAAATAATAGCAGAATAGAACAGAAATAAAAGACACAATTTCACACAATAAACAACACAATTTTTCTAGGGAACCCAACTGTGAAAACCCTCGCTTGCTTTAGAATTTTAAGGAAAACTAAGCAATAGATCTCATACAAATACAGGCTCATTTCAGTCTGAAAATACAACGACCCTCCTAACTGTCCTAGTCCTGAAACCCTTGCTTGATCCCTGATCTTCTTCCTCGTTTTATGCGCACTAGAGGCTTTGATTTCCTTGCGCAGTTCCTTAGGAAATAGCCTCCTATTTCGTAGCACAACTCGAGCTCCTATTAAATAGGGAATTTCCCTATTTATATGCGCACTCCAAGAGGAAATTTCTCTCCACAATAACTCCCACAAGAAACCTCCTTGGCACCTTTCTTCACAAGCTCACACAAAAATTATGATTCAATTGTGTGCCTTTGATCTCCTTATAAGCAACCCTAGAAACAAACCAGATTAATACATCTAACAATTTTACAAGATTTTATATGTTAAACTTCCCACTAGGATTTCATGTAAACCCTAGATTTCATACATGAGCTCCAACAATCAAAACCAATCACAGATTAATTAATAACATGAATAGCTTCTACTAGGGTTTGATGTAAACCCTAGATTTTCCATCTAGAAATTCTCAACAATCACTATATAGATTCACAGATTTTAGATGATTATACATACTAGAGGATTTTTCTACTAGTAGGATTTAGCTGCAAAACCCTAGATTTCCCAAACAACATCATCCTAGAACTTCAAACTTTGACTAGGGCTTGTTTCCAAACCCTAGGACTTATGACCATTAATAATTAGGTCAACACATATATCTAGGAATTCATCACCACACATAAGCATATCATATGTCAGGCAATATTAACATATCAGACATATACCAACCTAAACCAAGCTAGGGTTTCAACCAAATGGACACATACCTAGGATTTCATTCCTAGGAATTTAAATACATAACAAGGGTTTTTCTTATAGACCCAACCAAACCCTAAGGATCTAGGGTTTCAATTCATAACATAGAAAACCCTACTTTACCAAAACTTCAAAGGTTCGGGATTTCAGACAACACCATTTCAACCCTAACAAGTTAAGGTTTTCATGGTCATACCAAACCCCAAACATGACATCATCAATATATCAAACATAATAGCAATTTCCTAATAACCCGAAGCAGGCTAGGGTTTCACACTTTTATCATTAGCATACCCTTAAGTTAGGGTTTTCTAGAGAACCTTTCTAGTGTTCTTATACAGAGAATCAAAGATATGAGGAGGGTAGATTTATCAGATGATGAATCATCCCAAACAAGAATCTTTATGATTCAAGATAGCTAGACATAATGATGTTAGTAACGCAAATTTCAAAATAAGATGAACGTACTTTTTATATTAAGAGAATTTTATAAGATGTATAGACTAGACATCCCTGGAGATGTTTCTTGAGAAACCTTGTAGGAATTCCTTTAAGTGTAAGCCATGGTCTTCTATACCTGTAATACATACTTTCAAGCAAAACATGTGATACCAAGAACGTGATTTAATTTCTCAAGTTAGATGTCCTACATAACCACGAAGAATGGAATCCTATAGAAGTTATTCCTTCTCTCAATCAAGGACTTTTGCTTGAAATCCTAGATTACTTGTAAACTCTAGAAAATAAGGATGCATGTTATATAGGGATTACAATCTTTAACCTAGACTAGCTATAAACAAGAATCTTTTAATATTAGATATATTGAAAATCTAAAAGCTCATGAACATATGTACCTTGTGATTACATATCTCTGATTTGATAGCTCATTAGACTTGCATGTGAATTTTGACAATACTTAATTGGTTTTCCTCAAGGCTTGAATTTCTTATAGGACAGACTTCGGATTCTTTATGTGATGACACAGTTCAGTCATATGCTTCATACTTTGGTTCTATTTGATAACTTATGACAAAGTTATATCTATATACTTGTAGTGCCATTCCTATCTTTGTCATTATATAGATAGTACCCAATCCTTTAGTAATGGCATACATTGATCTGTAGTATGGTGTTGTGGATATAGCCCAAGCAATTATTATCCATACCCAAACCTTCAGACCTGTGATGACTCAGTTCATGGTTCGAGTTTTCTTCACTATAATAAACCAAAATTTTGTCTCTTGTTTTCACTATCAATCCATACTTATATGCCGAGAATCTTTTTGCAAGTTGAATGTACTTCTTTTTGAACTTGTATTACTTCAGCCCAAAGACATGTCCTTATCCTTATAAACATCACTGCTTCTTACCAATGCTTTTAGCCTATGTACAAACCATTGTTCTGCCATACACATATCACAAAGCCCGAATTCTCCTTTATGACTGTGACCTACTTTAGAGACCAATATGAGCCTGTTGACTGTGATATGCGAAGTCCTCATACTTGTATATATAGTTGTTTGTCTGTCATAAATGAGTCGACATGAACATATGAAAAGATGTGTCAATGTATTAGGCCAACATGAGTTCTTTTGAGGGAAACCGACTTGATGGAGACTTGATGAAGAGGCTAACTCAATGGAGGAGTCTTTGACCAAAAAATAAATGACTTTGACAACAACCTAAAGCATACAATGGAGGCTTGACCTATAATTGACCCAAGCATGAAACCCATGCTTTAATAAGTCAATTCAATAAAAATTATTTTCTTCATTCTTTTGACAAGTACATTACATAGTGACGCTGTTAAATTTGGACAACTAGGTCCAAACTCCATGTTATGATGCTCAGATTAAGAAGCTAATATTTTTGTTGGATTCCTCTTTCGGAGAGGTGTAAAATCCATATATAATATGTCTTAATCCGATGAGCAGAACATTTATTTTGAATTTATTATTCATAATAAATTATATGTGCAGGTCGGCCTTAAGGTTTCACACCCCCAGCAGATGTGTCACACCCCAATGATGGATATAAATACAGGCAAAGTTGGAGAGCAATTATATGCAACTCACATCTTGCTCTCTCATCTTGAAATATGCGAGCTGCACCAGGTGAGGTGCTTCGACCCACACGTGTGAAGGAGAAAAAAACAGACCAATGATTGGTGAAATTGGACACACATGACTAGGGTTTTTGAAGGTTGACAGTGTTGACTTTGATGGCATGGTGTCAGCCCAGCTTTGTGGGAAGTTCGGTTGCACCAAGGCCGTACTACTTGGCATAGAAATCGAGGTCAAAAGGTTGACCAATCTGCTGCTGCGTTGACTTTTAGCTTGCTGCCCTGCGTTGACTTTTCAGGACAGCGTTGACTTTTGCAAAGTTGACTTGGGTTGACTCATCTACAGATTGAAGGGTTGTTGTGACACATGTTGGGCTGGCTGACCAAAGGAGACTTTGCTGGTTGAAGCATCCTGTTGACCGCCGAAACGAACATACACATTTTTCCTGTTTCTGATTTGTCTTCTGTAAGATCTACTTATATGTTCTATATGCATTTTGCTTAACTACTTGTATGAGTTCTTTGTGAAAAGTAAAGCTTGCTCTTATGTGAGCATCTAAAATTAACATGATAGAATGAGGCAGAAGATAAACTATCTTTAACATCATCATGCCAGGAAGAAAAATAGCCTTGGAGGTTCCACTAGTCTTGAATTCAAAGGAATGACAAGCTGACCGGAAGTAATGACTTCCATGCCTGGAAGATGATATTAGATCTCAAATTGGAAGATCATGATCTCTTGGATCATGTGACGGGAAAGATTCAAGAACCTCCATCCAATGCCTCTGCAGCTGTTAGAAACAAGTATAAGAAGGGAGAAATCAGAGCAAAGCTGCTGATCAGGGAATCCATAAATAAGAGTCTGGTTGCCTACATATCTGAACTAGGCACATCCAAGGAGATGTATGACAAATTGATACTTATGTTCCAAGTAAACAATGTGAACCAAGTGCTATTCCTCAAGAACAAGTTGAAGAATATGAAGAAGGGCCGTAATGAGTCTGTTCAAACTTTCTTTCTGAAGTTGATCGAAACCAGGAACAATCTGCTAGCTATTGGGGAGACAATAGCTGATCGTGAGATGGTTCTCACCGCACTTGGAGGACTTCCGTATGAATGGCAAGTATTCACAACTACCATTCTCAACAATAATACCATTCCTAACTTTGATGAGCTTATGTCTAGATGTATGCAAGAAGAAACAAGGATGAAGGAATTCGATAATGAAAGAAATGCTGCCTATGGTGCTCATTCCCGAAAGAAGAACTCTGGTGGTTCTAAGGACAAAGGAAGAACAAAGACTCAAGAGAAGAAGGGTAAATGTTTCACCTGCCATAGGCCTGGACACTATGCTAGAGAATGCCCCTTCAAGAAGGATTCTCCCGATAGTGACGATAACAACAACAACCGAAGAAATGGGAATCGAAGAAATGACAAATCCAAAGGAAAGAGGAAGGCTCACTTTGGTGGAAACAATCAACCTTCTAAAAGGTCCAGAAATACCAGGTATGAGGAGTCTAATGTTGTTGATAAAAGAGATGAGTATATTCTTGTATCTGCTCTCTCAGCTGCATCTCTGCCCGACACTATGGATGTCTGGCTAATCGATAGTGGTGCCTCAAGACACATCACCGGATTCAAGGAAGCACTTTCTGACATGGTTGAAAGGGATACTAATCTAGAAATTATCATTGGGGATAATGCCACATATCCCGTGAAAGGGACAGGGACTGTGACCCTCCACTTGTCTCAAGGACAAGTCCTCCGTTTGCAAGATGTACTCTATGTACCTAAATTGAAGAAGAACCTTGTGTCTGTAACTGCCATGGAAGACAAAGGATTCAATGTAACCTTCTCTGATGGAAAGGTGCTCATGTGGAAGGAGAGCTTCAAGGAAGCTATCTCAATTGGCTTTAGAGTTGGTACACTCTACCAGGTTGGAGGGAGTCCGTTGGGAGCTATGACTTGTGATACTATCCAACAAACCGAACTATGGCACCGAAGATTTGGACACCTTCATTACAAGGCCCTTCCCGAAGCAAGGAAGGTGGTGACAGGGATGCCTGACTTTGGAAATAATCATGAAGGTGTATGTAAGAGCTGTGCTGAAGGAAAACATACAAGGGGACCTTTCCCCTCAAGTGTCACAAAGACATCTGATATATTGCAACTGGTCCATTCTGATCTATCTGGTATGTTGCCCGTAACATCCCTGGGGGGATGTTCTTACTACATGACATTTACTGATGACTTCTCTCGAAAAACCTGGATATACTTCTTGAAGAAGAAGGATGAGGCTTTCATGTGGTTCCGTACCTTCAAAGCCTTGGTGGAAAATATGACCGGAAAGAAGATCAAGATTTTGAGAACTGACAATGGCACTGAATATGAGTCAAATGAGTTCAAAGACTTTTGCAGAGAAGCTGGCATTAAGAGGGAGACTACCACTGCATATACTCCTGAGCAGAATGGTGTTGCTGAACGCAAGAATAGGTCTATTGTGGAAGCTGCCAGTGCCATGCTATGTGACCAGGGTCTACCAAAGTTTCTGTGGGGAGAAGCTGCAAATACTGCTGTGTACATTCAAAACCGATGCCCTCATTCCGCTTTGGACTCCAAAACTCCCGAAGAGGTTTTCTCTGGTAAGAAACCCGATGTCTCACATTTTAGAATTTTTGGATGTCCTGTCTATTTTCATGTGCCGAAAGAAAAGAGAAGTAAGCTGGATGCTACTGGGAAGAAAGGAATGTTTGTGGGCTACAGTGAGACTTCTAAGGCATATAGAGTCTATGTACCTGGTCAAAGGGAAGTAGAGATAAGCCATGAAGTCACTTTTGACGAAGATGCTTCCCTGAAGAAAGTAGTAGATCTTCCTAGATCTGGAGAAAATCATGAAGAAAGGCCTGGAAATCTGGAAGAACCCCAGGATGAGACTATGCCTGATATTGAAGGACCAATGGACCCTATTGATCCATCTCCCTCATTGGGAAAGAGACCTTCATGGCTCAGGGACACCCTCGAAGATGCTGAGGGACATGCTGCCCCAAGGGGGACATTCCGAGAAAGCAAGAAGCCGTGTAGATACCAAGGGTATCTAGCTGCCATGAGTACTATTGTACAATCTGAACCTGGATCTTTTGAGGAAGCGGTAAAGCATCAAGTTTGGAAGGATGCTATGCACGAAGAATATGAGTCCATAATGAAGAATGATGTCTGGGATGTGGTCCCGAGACCTAAGGACAAATCTGTTGTCACCGCGAAATGGCTCTACAAGATCAAACATGGATCTGATGGGAGTGCTGAAAAGTTCAAGGCAAGGTTTGTTGCCCTTGGCTTCTCTCAAAGGAAGGAATTGACTATGATGACATATTTGCACCTGTGGCACGATACACCACCATTCGATCAATCATAGCCCTTACTGCTACGCAAGGATGGAGTCTTCATCAGATGGATGTCAAGACCGCTTTTCTGCATGGTGCAATAAAGGAAGAGGTGTATGTGGAACAACCTCTGGAATTTGAAGTTCAGGATCGAGACACTCATGTCTGCGGGTTGAAGAGAGCCCTCTAAAGCCCTCATGGGTTAAAGCAAGCACCAGGCTTGGTGCGAAAGGATGGATAGTTAAGCTACTTGATGAAGGCGGGCTTCACTCGAAGTAATGCGTCAGAACCTTTACTTCAAGGTTGATAGGGGGAAGCCTCTCATTCTGGTGTTGTATGTGGATGACCTCTTCCTGACAGGTGCTGACCCTCTCATTCATCAGTGCAAGAGGGAGCTCGCTGCTGAGTTCGAGATGAAGGACCTAGGGCTGATGCATTATTTCCAAGGCCTAGAGGTTTGGCAGAGACCTGGCAAGATTTTCCTTTCTCAAGGAAAATACATTGTGAAGCTTTTGGAAAGATTTAGTATGGTGGACTATAAGTCTGTGTCGACACTGATGGAGCTCAACATTAAGAAGTTGAGTGGCAGCGCTGTTGGGCGCGTCTTAGCAAATCCTACTAAGTATCGTCAACTCGTAGGAGCTTTGATGTTCTTAGTGAACACCTGACCGGATATATGTTTTGCAGTGAACACTTTGAGTCAACGGATGGTTGAGCCTCATCATTTTCACTGGGTTGGTGCCAAGAACCTTCTGAGATATCTTCGGGGCACGATAAACCATGGGCTGAGATACACTGCCGGGAGTGTGATACTCCGTGGATATACTGATGCCGATTGGGCTGGCAGTGTGGTGGATCATAAGAGCACATCTGGATGCTGCTTCAATCTTGGTTCTGCTTCGATCTCATGGATGAGCAGGAAGCAGAAGTCGGTGGCTTTGAGCACCGCGGAGGCCGAATACATTGCTGCTAGTATGGCCTGTTGTGAAGTAGTTTGGTTGCGGAAGCTCTTTAGTGAGTTGTTTGGACATGTGCTAGATACCACTGTGATACTCTGTGATAATCAGAGTGGGATTCGTATGACTGAGAATCCTGTGTTCCACGACCGATCCAAGCATATTGATATCAGGTACCACTTTATCAGGGATATGGTACAGCGAGGCGCCGTAAGGCTCGATCATATAGGAACTGATGAGCAGGTCGCGGATATTCTCACTAAGCCCCTGGGGAAGGTCAAGTTCCTAACCTTCCGTGAGAATCTTGGAGTCGTGGAAAGACCCTATGATGTGGGTCCTGTTGGACGATGAGCTCTGGGAGCTCTGGGGGGCTTTGGGGATAGCTTCTCGGAGCTATAAGCACTCATAATGCTTCTGCCCCACCCTTGTGATTATTGAGCTGGTTCGCCTCTCATTTATCTGTGCCCCGTATGCATCCTACCCATTGAGTTCGGGGCTCATGGGAAGTACCTCTCATTTGGCCAATGAGGTGGGAAAAGCTAGAGACTATTAGCAAAGACTGATGGACGCATCAGAGATTGCCGTACTCTCTATCTAGGATGGCACGGTCCAACCACTTGATCTGGGATCAAGTTTTGAGAGGTCTGGGACCTCTGCCTGACTTCGGGTCAGATGAACCAACTTTGGGTTGGTTGGATACTCTTCATGAGTTTGATAGAGGTTTGGAACCTCTGGACTGATTATGTCAGTCGGGGAATGATGTCTTTGTGACTGACCCACTTCTGTTCTAAAAGAAAGAGGCCAACAAAGCAAGTTACGGCGGGATGACGCACGATGTTTGATTGCACTGATGGATGGAGTTCTCCCTAGTTGAGAGGGAGTGTTAAATTTGGACAACCAGGTCCAAACTCCATGTTATGATGCTCAGATTAAGAAGCTAATATTTTTGTTGGAATCCTCTTTCGGAGAGGTGTAAAATCCATATATAATATGTCTTAATCCGATGAGCAGAACATTTATTTTGAATTTATTATTCTTAATAAATTTTATGTGCAGGTCGGCCTTAAGGTTGCACGCCCCCAGCAGATGTGTCACACACCCCAATGATGGATATAAATACAGGAAAAGTTGGAGAGCATTTCATTACAACACAACTCACATCTTCCTCTCTCATCTGAAATAGTACGAGCTACCTGGAGGACGAGTTCAGCCACACGTGTGAAAGAGAAAGAGGACAAACCGTACGGCTGAGTTGAAGGAAGATTTTCTGCAGCTAGGGTTTCGCAGAAAGTTTGACCAGCGTTGACTTTGGTCAACGCATGGTCCAATCAAGCTTAAAACTTGTGGGAAGTTCGATTTTGGAAGGCTGTACTACTTGGCACAGAAATCGAGGTCAAAGGGTTGACCAATTCGCTGCTGCGTTGACTTTTAGCTTGCTGCCCTGCGTTGACTTTTTTAGGACAGTGTTGACTTTTTGGGAGTTGACTTGGGTTGACTCATTTGCTGATTGGAGGTCTGTTGTGACACATGCTGGGCTGGCTGACCAAGGAGACTTTGTTGGTTGAAGCATCCTGTTGACTGCCGTAACGAACACACACATTTTTCCTGTTTCTGATTTGTCTTCTGTAAGATCTACTTATATGTTCTATCTGCATTTTGCTTAACTATTTGTATGATTGCTG